>JAQQTP010000011.1:1200000-1800000 GCA_029884605.1 Ormosia emarginata | reverse complement strand
TAAGGAGTTAATATTTTGCCCCCCCCCCAAAAGCTACTTGGCCGTGAGTCAATTTGGAACAAAAGAGATAGAATTGAATTAAAGATAGCATGTTTCTCTTTTACCAAGCAAGCATAGCCATAGGAATTGGAAAGAATAGCCACCAAACATTGACTAACTTTATATAGCTTCTTGTTGTAACGCCCCTTTTTCCTCCCTTAGTCATAATGGGTAAGAAGAGGGAACGTCGCACCATAGTGAAACGACGCACAAATGATTACGTAAAGTTTGAACATTTTTTTTGGATGTGTTTAACATAAATTCGGTTAGAACTTCCATTAGTGTACATATACACCTGTTTGTAAATATATCGCGTGATTGAGTTAAAATTTAAAAGTTCCATCTTTCATATAAAACTTCTTATCAAAAACGTTAAAGAGAAATCAACATGTAACGGGACATACAACCATGTACAATATAGATAACTACATACTTTGTACCATAATTACAAGCCTGTTTAAATTACATTTCCAAAAGATATACAAAAAAGCAAAATGTGTACCTACCCCAAGAGATACAAATATCTACCCACTAATCCAGTAATACGTCAGGCTCCCTCAAAATAAACGGATAGCCATCAGTAGCCATCAGTCTACAAAAACAACCCTAAGACTGCCTGGAATGAGAAGGAACCGTAGTTGGGTCCTCCTCAGGGTCCTCGTCATCCGACGAGACATCCATCAGGACAACAGAACAGCGGGCAGGAGCCCGGGCAGTAGACAAAAAAGAATCCTCACGAGGGGTATAATACATTTCACCTCACATGTCCCTCATGGGCATATAGAACTCTAGCCATACAAAAGCATGAAAATCAAAAATAGAAGCAGTGTAGCGTCCCTATGCCAAAGACACCGTCAATTCGCCGTGGTACACACATCGATCAGTCTGCACGTTGATATGCCAACAATTCGGACCACCATGAAAGTTGATCCGCACATAACCAAAAAATCCACGGGGGCGAAATGACATTCTCAACAACTTCGGTCTCAGTCGAGATAAGGCCAGAAACCTTGAAACTCAGTAGCTTCCTTGTTCTCCTCACGAGTGTCTTCTATAGAGCATACGATTCAACCAAGATACAAAATAGAGAAAAGTACTAAAAGAGGTGAGATTCCCAGCTTTTAGTACCAACAAGGCAGCAAGAAAATAAACGGCGTCGAACGCCCACATAAGACACAGTTAATACATACAGGTATAGTAATACATGAAAGCAGTTAATGAGAGTAAAGCAACAAAGAACAGTAGTTCACATCATCCATAGCCAACTAGCAATACTAGCATTACCAAGAATCAAATAAATATCACAATCATAATAGTAAACACATAATCTAATCATGAATGCTCAATGGACCATGTGACTGACGACTCACAATGCAACAAGGGTACCAAAGTTCCTACTCCATGGAGCTAGACATAAATATTTTCGGAGTGAATGATCAAGGAGTAATGCCAGTGTATCGTTAGCCTTAAAAATATAGTGTGCTCATCACATAAAAACATTTGCGCAAAATGGCTCACACATGGCATCTCAACAGTTGATCGCGACATAGGACAGCATCTCATGCAGGATCGTCGGTGTGTTGCATTAGTCTATCCCACGGCCCCAGTGGAGCTACCACTGTCTATTGTGAGACACCCATGCGCCGACGCCCCCAGGGTCAACAACATATGACACCTACGCTTAGTCTATTCGCACCCGCACATATGTGTTATTCAAACTCCTAGGCAACGTAGCCTTCTCAACAATGTCCCACGGACAATACACATGCATGATGACACAATGTCCAATCATGTATGTTCATCAATGAAGCATTCAGCATAAGCCTTTCCTCAATGGCACATAAGCATTATTCCATGTCCAACATGACATATCAACAATACATTTATTAAAACATTGCCTCAATGGCACATCATCATTCTTATCTCATTGAGTACTACATCAATAATTTCAACATCAACATGTATTCCTCAGTACACACATATCATAATTCCCATATCAGAGATCCAAGGATTCCCTATTCAAAAATCATTTCTTCCCTATTGGGGTGAATGCACCTTCCTATCACAAATTAATAAAGTAAAATCCTTGAATCCAGGGTTTTTAGGTTATGTTTGAGTTACAAAGGACAAAGAACCACCATCTCAACCATTTCTAGCTCAAAAATCTCATTTTTGGTCTTGGTAATCGATTACAGCACCTTTGTAATCGATTACCTGAGAAATAGAACCTCTATAATCGATTACAATCTCATTGTAATCGATTACGTGATTCCGAGAATCACGTTTCGTAACTTCAAGGCCCTGGTAATCGATTACACAACCGTGGTAATCGATTACCAATTGGACAGAACCTCCGTAATCGATTACCCACGGTTGTGTAATCGATTATGTGATTCCCAGCAACACCTTTTTGTGACATCAGAGGCTTGGTAATCGATTCACTCTTCTTGTAATCGATTACAAGCTAAACAGAATCTCTGTAATTGATTACACACCAGATGTAATCGATTACCAGATTTCCAGAATCATGATTTTGCATCTTTAAGAGCTTGGTAATCGATTACAAGCCCCGTGTAATTGATTACCACGCGTAAGTTTGCAGAAAAACAGAGTTCTCAGGTCCTCTAACTCAAAGCAAACCATTCCTCATCATATTTAATCAACAAGATACTCGAATACACCTTCAAATCATGCAAGAGACATCAATAAATCATACAAACCCAACAAAATACATTATCATCAAGAACAACATAAAAATGAGAGAACTTTATACATGGATTCCAAAAATCAACAACAATACACATACAAGACATTCCCTTACTACCAAGGTTGGTTGAAGAGGATCATCTCTCTCTTACCTATATGGAAAACAACACAATGTGCCACTCCTTCTTGTCTTAGATTTTCGTTTTCCCTCCTTCAAGAAAACCCCAATGTGAGTGATCACCACAATGTTCACTCAAACCATGAAAAATAGGTTCTTGGTCACCAAGGTGGCCAAGAGAAAACGAAAATAGCAAGGAAATGGAAGAAAGTTGAAGACTTTACCTTAAAGCTCCAAGCTTTAGTTTTAATGGTGGAAGAGAAATGGAAGAAGAAGAAGAAGAGGAACCAAGGGATAACAACCAAGGAGAATAGTTTTGAAAGGGTGGAAGGAACAAGAAAATGTGATTGGTTTGGCAAATGAGGAAGTTGGTCTTCCAATGTGATGGTGTGTGTGTGTTCGGTGGAGAGGAAGAAGAAGAGAGAAAAAGAAAGAAATGGGTATTTGGGTGTAGAGAAATGAGTGAAATATGAAAGTAATGGAAGGGAAATATTTGGACTCCCCCCTTGTAGTGTCTGCCGTAGAAGAGAGAGAAAAAAAAAGGAGAGAGAAAAATATGTTGCAAGGGAAATTGCTAGGAAGCTTCCCATAATAAGCTTGGATTAAATTTAATCTTTCTTTTGAAATTAAAACTAATAAGTGTGATACAAAAATTAGATTTTGGATAATGTGATAATATTTTTAATACATGTTATTATTTATTGGACAATAGTTATAGTTGGTAGAAGTCAGCACTACGAATCTGACAGATAAATTCCTCACAGTGTTTTATTATCTCATCGGCTAAGATTTCTCGAAAAATATGAAACCTTGTAAACTGTGTCCGGCCTCGGGTTTAGTAAGATCCCCCGTCGACGTTTCCATAGTTCAAGGTTCTCGGAGAAAATATCTCATTTCTCCGGTTCCGCTCAGTACACACGTAAAAAGAGAAATATATTAAAATATTCCGCATTTTCAGAAAATTCCAAGAAAATTCCAGAAAATCACAAATATTTTTAGAATGAATTCTGATAATAGAAAAGTAAATTTTGGGGTGTTACACTTGTAGGCATAAAAACAATAGCCAAATGAATTAATTGCATGAATCTTGTCTCCTTCAAATGAATGGCCGTAGAAAACAAAATGGAGAGCCACCATAATTGACTATTTCATTGATATTTGATATAATTGAAGAAAGAAGAATTAAGTGTATAATTTTGGCCATAAAAGAGCATGGCCGTATAGTGAGGAGAGAAAAGAATGAATTATTTGAGCAAATAATTGGTACTACATTATTTGATAGAAAAAGTGATGAAGTGATATGGCAAATACATAAAAAGATTTTGGCCCCCTTTTTCCTTGCATTGCCGTGGAGCTTCACAAATAAAGAAGCCATTTTATTTGACTTGGTCTCACTTTGTTTTACTTGAATTAGAGTCTAATATCACAAAGTGAATTGATTATTAGAGCAATTTTCTCTTCCTCCACCATAGAAGCAATAATTCTAAGGAGTCCAAATATTTATTCAATAGCTTATTTCCTATTGGTCGTTAGAGAGTCAAGCCATTATTCTTGACCAATTTCTATTAGTTTTTGGAAAGTTGAAGCCATTAAGTTGGACCAATCTCTGTAACGCCCCTTTTTCTTCCTTAGTCATAATGGGTAAGAAGAAGGAACGTCGCACCATAGTGAAATGACGCACAAATGATTAAGTAAAGTTTGAACATTGTTTTTTTGTTTAACATAAATTCGGTTAAAACTTCCATTAATGTACATATACACCTGTTTGTAAATATATCGCGTGATTGAGTTAAAATTAAAAGTTCCTCTTTCATATAAAACTTCTTATAAAAAACGTCAAAGAGAAATCAACATAGAATGAAACATACAACCATGTACAATATGGATAGTTACATACTTTGTACCAGAATTACAAGTCTGTTTAAATTACATTTCCAAAAAGATATACAAAAACCAAAATGTGTACCTACCCCAAGAGATACAAATATCTACCCACTAATCCAGTAGTACGTCAAGCTCCCTCAAAATAAACGGATTGCCATCAGTAGCCATCAATTTAAAACCAACCCTAAGACTGCCTGGAATGAGAAGGAACCATAGATGGATCCTCCTCAGGGTCCTCGTCGTCCGACGAGACATCCATCGGGACGACAGAACAGCGGGCAGGAGCCTGGGCAGTAGACAAGAAAGAGTCGTCACGTGGGGTATAGTACATATCTGCCCACATATCTCTTACAAGCATATAAAATTCCAACCACACGAAAGCATGAAAGTCAAAAATAGAAGCAGTGTAGCGTCCCCATGCTAAAGACACCGTTAATTCACCGTGGTACACACATTGGTCAGTCTGCACGTTGATATGCCAGCAATCCGGACCACCATGAAAGTTGATCCGCACGTAACCAAAAAATCCACGGGGGCGAAATGACATTCTCAACAACTTCGGTCTTAGTTGAGATAAGGCCAGAAACCTTGAAACTCAGTAGTTTCCTTGTTCTCCTCACGATTGTCTTCTCGAGAGCACACGATTCAACCAAAATGCAAAATAAAGAGAATTACCGAAAGAGGTGAGATTCTCAGCTTTCAGTACCAACAAGGCAGCAAGAAAATAAACGGCGTCGAACGCCCACATAAGACACAGTTGATACACACAAGTACAGTAATATATGAAAGCAATTAATGAGAGTAAGCAACAAAGAACAGTAGTTAACTCTATCCATAGCCAGCTAGCAACATTAGCATTTCCAAGAATCAAATAGATATCACAATCATAATAGTAAGCACATTATCCAATCATGAATGCTCAATGGACCATGTGACTGACAACTCACAATGCAACAAGGGTACCAAAGTTCCTACTCCATGGAGCTAGACATAAACATCTTCGGAGTGAATGATCAAGGAGTAATGCCAGTGTATCGTTAGCCTTAAAAATATAGTGTGCTCATCACATAAAAACATTTGTGCAAAATGGCTCACACATGGCACCTCAACAGTTGATCGCGACATAGGACAGCGTCACAGTCAGGATCGTCAGTGTGTTGCATTGGTTTATCCCACGGCCCCAGTAGAGCCACCACTGCCCATTGTGAGACACCCACACCCCGACGCCCTCAGGGTCAACAACATAAGACACCTACGATTAGTCTATTCGCACCCGCACATAGGTGTTATTCAAACTCCTAGGCAACATAGCCTTCTCAACAATGTCCCACGGACAATACGCATGCATGATGACATAATGTCCAATCATGTATATTCATCAATGATGCATTCAGCATAAGCCTTTTCTTAATGGCATATAAGCATTATTCAATGTCCAACATGACATATCAACAATACATTTATTAAAACATTGCCTCAATGGCACATCATCATTTTTATCTCATTGCGTACTACATCAATAATTCTCCTTACACACATACCATAATTTCCATGTCATAGATCCAAGAATTCCATATTCAAAATCATTTCTTCTCTATTGGTATGAATGCACATTCCTATCACAATTTAGTAAAGTAAATTCCTTGAATCCAGGGTTTTTAGGTTATGTTTGAGTTACAAAGGACAAAGAACCATAATCTCAATCATTTCCAGCTCAAAAATCTCATTTTTGGTCTTGGTAATCGATTACATCACCCTTGTAATCGATTACCCGAGAAACAGAACCTCTGTAATCGATTACAATCTCATTATAATCGATTACGTGATTCCCAGAATCACGTTTCGTAACTTCGAGGCCCTAGTAATCGATTACACAACCGTGGTAATCGATTACCAATTGGACAGAATCTCCGTAATCGATTACCCACAAGTTGTAATCGATTACGTGATTCCCAAAGAAGACACCATTTCGTGACATCGAGGCTTGGTAATCGATTACACTCCTCTTGTAATCGATTACAAGCTAAACAGAATCTCTGTAATCGATTACACACCAGACGTAATCGATTACCAGATTTTCCAGAATCACGATTTTGTATCTTTAAGAGCTTGGTAATCGATTATAAGCCCCGTGTAATCGATTATCACACGTAAACTTGCAGAAAATAGGGTTCTCCAGGTCCTCTAACTCAAACCAAACCAATCCTTTTCATATTTAATCAACAAGATACTCAAATATACCTTCAAATCATGCAAGAGGCATCAATAAATCATACAAACCCAACAAAATACACTATCATCAAGAACAACATAAAAATGAGAGAACTTTATACATGGATTCAGAAATCAATAACAACACACATACAAGACATTCCCTTACTACCAAGATTAGTTGAAGAGGATCATCTCCCTCTTACCTATTTGGAAAACAACACAATGTGCCACTCCTTCTTGCCCTAGATTTTCGTTTTCCCCCCTTCAAGAAAAACTCCAATGTGAGTGATCACCACAATGTTCACTCAAACCATGAAAAATAGGTTCTTGGTCACCAAGGTGGCCAAGAGAAATGAAAATAGCAAGAAAATGGAAGAAAGTTGAAGGCTTTACCTTAAAGCTCCAAGCTTTAGCTTCAATGGTGGAAGAGAAATGGAAGAAGAAGAAGAGGAGGAACCAAAGGATAACCACCAAAGAGAATAGTCTTGGAATGGTGGAAGAAAACAAGTAAATGTGATTTGTTTGGCAAATAATGGAGTTGGTCTCCAATGTGTGGGTGTGTGTGTACGGTGGAGAGGAAGGAAAAGAGAAGAAGAGAAGAGAAGAGAAGAGAAGAGAAGAGAAGAGAAGAGAAGAGAGATGTGTTAAATGTTTGGTGTTTAGAAAAATGAAGATGAGTTAATGAAAGGAAGAAAACAACTTTGACTCCCCCAAAAAGGAGTATCTGCCGTGGAGTGAGAGGAGAGGAAAGAGAGAGAAAATGTGTTACAAGAGAAATTGCTAGGAAGCTTCCCATAAGAAGCTTGGATTGAATTTAATCTTTCTTTTGAAATTAAAACTAATAGATGTGATACAAAAAATCAGATTTTGAATAATGTGGTAATATTTTTAATACATGTTATTATTTATTGGACAATAGTTATAGTTGGCAGAAGTCAGCATTAACAAATCTGACAGATAAATTCTTCACAGTGTTTTATTATCTCATCTATTAAGATTTCTCGAAAAATGTAAAACCTTGTAAATTGTGTCCGACCTCGGGTTTAGTAAGATCCCCCGTCGACGTTTCCATAGTTCAAGGTTCTCAGAGAAAATGTCTCATTACACATTAATGGTAGAAAAGTTATTCCGTGTTATTAAGGAGAAATATATTAAAATATTCCGTGTTCTCAGAAAATTTCCAGGAAAAAATTCCAGAAAATCACAAATATTTTAGAATGAATTCTGATAGTAGAAAAGTAAATTTTGGGGTGTTACAATCTCCACCATTAATTAAATCCAAATCCAATGGTCACAAATGGTTCTAGCCACTTTGTAAGACCAAATCTTCACCCTTGATCAATTCTAAATCCAAAGGTTGTAAATGGTCATAGCCATTATATTAGACTTATCCTACACCGTTGATTAAATCGATGGTTGATATCAAAGTCTTCAATATTAGACTTGTTTCTTATTGGTCCATCAAAAATTATTATAACCACTAATTGTGGACTTAACAGTATAATTTCTATTTTTATCTGTGAAAACCCCACGAAAGATTATATTTACTGTATTTTTATCACCCAATAATTAATACAGTTCAGAACACAGTACAAGAAATTTTCTAAAACTGTCTCCGGATTCAGGTTTAGTAAGATCCCTTGTCTCCGTCTCAACAGTACAAATTTTTCTATGCGTAGAAAAATTTTCACGTTTTGGGACTCATCCCGGGCCCACGTAAGACCACTGGGACCCACAAACAGTCCAAAAACGGTCGGAGTATCATAAAAATTTCATAATTACCCATAAAATCTCAAAAATTAGAAAACGCACAAATATCAAATCAGATTACATAAAATAATTGAAACCTAATGGTAAAAATTAAATTACATAAAGTTTTCCCGGCCCGAAAATTTTATTTTCCTAACACGGAGTAAATCACTCAAAATGATCAAATACGCTGACGAAATAATCAAAATAATTTTACAGTATCCAGAAATTACTAAATAGTAAAATTATGTTAACTGTCAAAATTACTGGTTAAGAGATACAGAATTTTTAGGTTGTTACAATACTCCCCCTATTACAGAAATTTCATCCTTGAAATTTAATAACCATGATTTCACATCCTCAGAATAAATACAACTATTCCTCTTCCATCTTTTCTTCCAGTTCCCTCGTAGTTTCACCTCTTACGTTATTCCAAACGATTTTAACCAATGAAAGTTCTTTACCTTTCATTCAACTTCTGAAAATTCCACTACGTTTCCGCTGCACCGCTCTGATATTATAACTTGGATATAAATAGGAATATCCTTTCTTGCAAAATATTCCTTCAATTGAGTAGATGAAAGAAAACATCATGGAAAATAACAAAATGAATTGAATATATTATCGAACATATCCAGCAAAAAATTGAATGTAACCCCAATTTTCAAGAATAAATTTTCTCTGAATTACTCACACTCTGTTGAAATAATCTCATAGGATATGGTTGAAAAATAACCAATCCATTTTCAAAGATCACATCTGTTTATAAAACAGATCAAACTAACACAAAAATTTGATCTATCACAATAATTTGAATAACACCCATAGCTCGATCGGCTAAGAATAGAAACAAAAATAAACAAATCAGAGGATTACGGATAACTCTAAAATATAATTGATCTACTCAATCATATTACACAAAGAACAGGTTTCCTCCCAAAGATATACACTATGATCAAAGAATTACCTCTTGCAGTACAGTCTCCCTTGTTTAGGTCTTCAGCTCAGAACACTCTCGTTCCATTCAGAGTAACAACTTTCCTTACTATCTAAAATTTTACTAACAGAAAACTCTGTTTTCAAATAGCATAATCTCTGGGAAAATGTGTCGAACTTTTCTGCAAATTGTTTCCTTGACGTACATTCCTTTATTAAGTACCTTCTTTCACATCACTTACTGCTTTTGGTTTCCTCAATGGTTGTAAATACATCTTCCGTCGAAATCAATTACTTTCTCAATATCCTAAAAAAAAATATCAGGTTCCAAAATTACAAAATCTTATATTCCAAGACTCCATCAGATCCTGAACTTCAACTTCCAGTTTTTCGCTGTTCAGCGATCCTCTGTTCGTGCAGTCATCCTTCCACATTGCTCCCGTTGCTCCTGTAGCTACAACTGCATTACTAGTAACATGTTCCACTTCCACACAAGTATAACTATCCCGAGTCATTCCTTTTTTTTTCTTTTTCTTCAGAGACGAGCGAATCGAAATACAATGGATCTGATATCCATTATAAACAACATTGTTTCCTTTCGGAAAACAATAACACAGAGAACACAACACAAGCAAAATAGACCTAACCACAAACCCCAAAAGACTCAAACCGTGCTCTGATACCAACTTATGTAACACCCTCCCTAGGGTATCACATGTCTGACTCCCGACTCAAAAATCAAAAAGAAGTTTGCACAAAGTTTGAGTTATAAAAAAATGGGTTTTAAAATTTCTTTCTTGCTGAAACATAAACTTACTGAAATCCATAAGTATTACTAAGAATATATTTAAACTGATTAATATACAATATTGACACCAATTAATATTTAACAATTTAAAGAGAAATATAAAACTAACAGACTCTTTTTTTTTTAACAGTAGCAAATCCTATGATGGGTCCTACTTAATAGCACGATACAATACTAACGAGAAAACTTAACATACTTATTTCTTTTTGTCTCCCTCTTGATGCATCAGACATCTGTTCCTTGTCAACACTGCATGCTATCGACTTTGGAATAGTCATTCTCTGATGTTGTCTCCGAACTCAGAATATCTACCTCCTGGTATGTCTAAGACAACTCATTCCTTCTACTATTTAATTTTAACAATACAGACACAGCAAGACAACATAACAAAGAGGTAAGATCACCTACACTAGTACCAACATGGTAGCACAGAGATAACACAAATAACATATCATACAGATAGATCATACCAGAATTATGATCATGCCATCAACATTAATCAACTATCATCATCCAATCATTCATCAGTTCAATTATCATAAACAACAATTATGATAATATCCTCAACATTGTCCAAATTATCATCATCATCATCCAAGTATTCAAATCAATTGTCATAGCCAATATTCCTCAATTAATATATCATACAGATATAAATGCTCAGATTCATGCATGCGCACATAGACTCAGTTTTTCAAAAATAACTCCACGGAGGTTTTCACAATTTCGAGGAGAATGCTCTGTTAATTGTTAGCCTTAGCCCAAAGACAATCTTCCAGTTGTTGAAAAGAATCGTGTTCTTGTCAGGTATCGTCAATGCGTTGCAACGGACTGCATCGCCAAGTGGCATATGGTCCAGCCTTAGCCCACAGACAGATATCCACTAGTCGACCGCCGCGCCTTGACGCCCCCAAGATCCATCATAGACCTCACTATCAATTCTCATTCCCTCTTCAACCACAAGGGCCAAAATAGCTTATTAGCTATACTTTATACAATGCACGAATATATCAGTGCAAGTCCAACCACAAGGGCCAAATCTTTTCAATTTCATTTGTTCAATGTAATCATATGCCTCAACGCATATTTTTCCAATGCATGTATAATGCACCAATGCCAATCACAGGCATATCTTTCCAGTGCATGTAAAATGCACCAAATGCCAATTACAGGCAAAACTTGTCATTTTCTCATACAGTGTATGGACACTGGCTCAATAGTAATCATCATGTTATTATGTTTTTACAGTCATAAAACACTTTTGTCGTGTTTTCACAATCGCGTAACATTTCTATTACGTTTTCACAATTCCAAAACATTTTAGTTATATTTTCACAATACCGAAACACTTCTGTTACGTTTTCACAATACAATAACATTTCTGTTACTTTTTTAAAATATCGCAACTCTTCTGTTGCACTTTTAAACCACGTACTAATTTTTTAACATTTTTCTCAATCGCGTAAAAATATACGTTTCTCAAATCGCATAGTATTTTTCCACTATTTCAAAATCGCGTAACTTAAACATCATTCTTTTAAGTCGCGTAAATCATTTTTCATCATTCTCAAAATATTTAAAACACTTTCTAAATGACATAACAATTTTTCGTCATTTTCACAATCACGTAAAAATATTCTATCACTTTTAAATCATATATTGATTTTTCAACGGTAGTTCAAATTACGTAACATATTTAAACATAATTCAAAACACATAGAAATATTTCGATATATTACCAATCGCGTAGAAATATTCTATCATATTTCAAATCGTTTTTAAGCTATGCAAATAAATTTTCACCACAATTTCATTACAGAAAATATTTCTTAACCTTCAAAAATTCCTTTTCAACTTTTCTCAAAATTATATAACTTTATACTTCATTTAATATATTTTCTTGCTCAAGAAAATCTTTTTCCACAGTTCTTTACTCAAGAAATTCTTTTTCAAATATAACCCATAAAATCACTTTTTCATTGATTTAAATCAATGTTTCAAACTTTAAGAATTTTCTAACGTACTCTAAAACGTGAAATAAGTTATACATTAGAAAATATCAAATCACTATTATATTCTCCATTTTTCTCAAATCAATTCTAAAATCAATTTTCTTCAAAATAAATTGAAGTTCAAACGTGTTCAACCTCTCTTTGTCTTTCGTTTGCAAAATTCTCTCAAGTGATAAAATACTCTGATTCCCTTTTCAAATTCATTGTATTAAATCAAGTTACGTTTTCACTTTGAAAATCACTTTGTTCATAAAAATCAAGGCATTACAAGCCTTCAAAAACGTGGACATGACTATTGAAACCATCAAATATTTTTTTTCCTTCAAAATTGATATGGTTTTACACAAACAAAACCATTAAAAATCCTTTACAAAAACCGTGAACGTGTTCATTGAAAACTGTCAAGTCTTTCGAGTGACAAAACACTTTGTTTTATAAAATATCACTTTGTTCCGTAAAAATTTAGGCATAACTAGCTTTTCAAAACAATAGGGTATTTGGCCATTGAAGCCATCAAACATTTTTCCTTCTAACTCAATTATTTATCATTTCTGTTTTCACACAAACAAAACCATTAAAATCGTTGTTTTCAAAACCGCAGGACATATGGTTATAAAACCAAACCCATTTGTTCAAATTCATTTTTACTTTCTTTGTAAATCCTTTTTCACTTTCTTTCCAAATCCTTTTTCACTTTCTTTGCAAATCTTTAAAATCAACGTTTGCCCATTTCGTTTTTCGAAATCAAGTTTAATAAACACTTAGAAACTTTTTACACAAAATAAATTAATAAAAATTCCTTCAAAACCGTGTTCTTGTTCTTCTTGAAAAACAAACCCTTTGTTTATTTTCCATATTCTTCAAATCATCCATTTTCATCATTCATGAAATTATTAATTTGTGAACCCCTATTTTGAGGTGTCTTGGCTGAAATTCACTAAGTTCTAGGGACCCAAAAATCAATTCCCTTGTTCTTGAAAAATTTCAACATGAACCCTAATTAAGTGCATCAAAACTGTAGCCTTCTCCCTTGGCCTTTGGAGCCAAAAATTGATTTCCTATCCATCAACACATCATGGCATACACATACATATTTCATCATAAATACTACAAGCATGCCATATACTTATCATACATATTATAAGCATACTATCAAAGCCATAAAATCATGCAAAGCATACCAAGTATAGACAAATAATTAAAGCACATAAACACCCACAAATAAATTACAAGACCATGGATAGGAATCCTCACATGGATTTACCATCCACCAAATATAAAACCATCTCTCACCACCATACTTGGTTGGTGAGGTGGATCTCCCTCTTACCTCTTGAAGATCCTGAAAAGCTCCTTGTTTTGCTTCTCTTTCCAAGTCCTTCACCACCAAGGGCTTCTCAAATACAAAACAAAATACATAAAAATTAGTATACTAAGCTTGATTAAGAGGAACAATGGATCAAACATGGTTTAGATCATGAAAAAGAGAGAAGAAATGAAGTTTCCTTACACTTCACTATAAATACTCCATAACATGGATCTTGAAGAAAGTCCATGAAGATGAATGATTTAGAGGAAATCTTCAACATGAAAGTTGATTAGAATATCATGTAGATTCAAGATCTATGGTTGGATGAAATAAAAAGAGATTGGATGGTGGTTTTGAGTGATATGGCCGAATGGTGTGTTTAGGGAGAGAAATGGAGTTTTCTTTGGTTTTGCTTCTTGAAACTTGAATGAAAAGATGAAGATGTAATAATATGGAGCATGGAAATGAATTCTTTGGTCTCCTTTAGGGTGCATGGCCGTAACTTCACTTGGAGAGAAAGAAGAGAAATTTTATATGGTTCTTTGGTTCTTGAAAAATAGAAAAGATGTTCAAATAAACTAAAGTCACAATTTTGGCTTCCTAAGGCCTTATTGACCGTGCACTTGTTTTGAAAGAAAGGTGAGAGATGTTATTGATAGAAAAGTGACATGAATTATCAAGTAAGGAGTTAATATTTTGCCCCCCCCAAAAAAACTACTTGGTCGTGAGTCAATTTGGAGCAAAAGAGATAGAATTGAATTAAAGATAACATGTTTCTTTTTTACCAAGCAAGCATAGCTGTAGGAATTGGAAAGAATAGCCACCAAACATTGACTAACTTTGTATAGCTTCTTGTAGGCATAAAAATAATAGCCAAATGAATTAATTGCATGAATCTTGTCTCCTTCAAATGAATGGCCGTAGAAAACAAAATGGAGGGCCACCATAATTGACTATTTCATTGAAATTTGATATAATTGAAGAAAGAAGAATTAAGTGTATAATTTTGGCCATAAAAGAGTGCATGGTCGTATAGTGAGGAGAGAAAAGAATGAATTATTTGAGCAAATAATTGGTACTACATTATTTGATGGAAAAAGTGATGAAGTGATATAGCAAATACATAAAAAGATGTTAGCCCCCTTTTTCCTTGCATTGCCGTGGAGCTTCACAAATAAAGAAGCCATTTTATTTGACTTAGTCTCACTTTGTTTTACTTGAATTAGATTCTAATATCACAAAGTGAATTGATTATTAGAGCAATTTTCTCTTCCTCCACCGTAGAAGCAATAATTCTAAGGAGTCCAAATATTTATTCAATAGCTTATTTCCTATTGGTCCTTAGAGAGTCAAGCCATTATTCTTGACCAATTTCTATTAGTTTTTGGAAAGTCTAAGCCATTAAGTTGGACCAATCTCCACCATTAATTAAATCCAAATCCAATAGTCACAAATGGTTCTAGCCACTTTGTAAGACCAAATCTTCACCCTTGATCAATTCTAAATCCAAAGGTTGTAAATGGTCATAGCCATTATATTAGACTTATCCTACACTGTTGATTAAATCGATGGTTGATATCAAAGTCTTCAATATTAGACTTGTTTCCTATTGGTCCATCAAAAATTATCATAACCACTAATTGTGGACTTAACAGTATAATTTCTATTTTTATCTATGAAAACCCCACGAAAGATTATATTTACTGTATTTTTATCGCCTGATAATTAATACAGTACAGAACACAGTACAAGAAATTTTCTAAAACTGTCTCTGGATTCAGGTTTAGTAAGATCCCCTGTCTCTGTCTCAACAGTACAAATTTTTTTATGCGTAGAAAAATTTTCACATTTTGGGACTCATCCCGGGCCCACGTAAGACCACTAGGACCCACAAACAGTCCAAAAACGGTCGGAGTATCATAAAAATTTCATAATCACCCATAAAATCACAAAAATTAGAAAATGCACAAATATCAAATCAGATTACGTAAAATAATTTAAATCTAATGGTAAAAATTAAATTACGTAAAGTTTTCCCGGCCCGAAAATTTTTATTTTCTTGACACGGAGTAAATCACTCAAAATGATCAAATATGCTGACAAAATAATCAAAATAATTTTACAGTATCCAGAAATTACTAAACAGTAAAATTCTATTAACTGTCAAAATTACTGGTTAAGAGATACAAAATTTTTAAGATGTTACAGAATTCCTGAAGATTTTGGTGGAGTTATAATTTGTTATGGTGAAGTCATAATATGTTATGAACAACAAATAACCAATTAGTATCTTCACACAATTGGTTTCTTATCTTTTGAGAAGGTTTAATCAGTTTTAAGGTTTATGTATGGTACTTAAAGTGGATGTCATGGAAGCAAAGGCATGTTGATTATCAAAAATGTCATATGGATGCATTATTAAAGGATGAATCTTTGAAGAATTTCTGATTTTTAGAAGTGAAATAATCTGTTAAGAGATGGAAATAATCTGTTATTTGGGTTTTTGAATCTTGTATGGGATGAAGAACTAACTCTCTGTCAAGTCTTCATAACCAATTAAGAGGTTTTACTAACCTATTATTCACAAAGTCAGAGGATGCTGGTCTTTCAATTCATGGAAATAATCAATTGCAAGACCTATCTAACCAATTATGAAGGTCTTTTAAAGTTCCTGGAGGCCACAAATAACCAATTAGGACCATTTCCTAATCTGTTATTTCAGCAAACAGAGCTCTATTCATTTGAGATCCACGAAAATAACATGTTAAGAGTATTTCCTAACTTGTTATTGAAGCAAACAGAGACTCCACTTATGTGAGAAACACGACAATAATCTGTTATCCCCACCCTCTAATCGATTATTCACTCTTACAGGGACCTCACTTTCTTAATTCATACCACGCTAATCAATTACCCCATATCCCTAACCTGTTATTGCTTCAACCTGTAGCCCCCTCTCTTGCTTCAAACATGAAAATAACAGGTTAAGCCCAACCTCTTAATCGATTATTGCTCCAACCCGAGGCCACCTTCTCTTATTTCACCTCCCTCTAATCGATTACCCATATCCTATAACTAATTATTAGACCTTAATAAATCACCAAAACCATAACCTTGTTCCTTATTCACGAAAGTCCCCTCTTCCTCCATTCTCATCTTCTTCCTCTCTTTCCCCTCACACACCCACTCTCACCCACTCACTCAAACACTTCTCTCATTGTAAATCCACCACTAAAACACCATTTTCACTAAAGATCCATCACCTTCCACCAATCTAAAACCTCCATTTTTCTTCCAAGCTCTCATCTTTTCAAGCTTTCTTTCTCCTAACCGTGACCTCACCACCACTCATTCTCTCAACCACCTTCCCTACCACAAATCCAACACAAATCCATCACTCCAAACACATTTCCATCACATTCCATCATTTTCCTTCATTTTTTCACCGATTAGAATCTCTATTTTCTTCCACATTTTCACCTTCCCTCATAAATTCTCTCTCTTAAACCGAGCCATAGCCTCCATTTTCATCTATGGCAAGCAGCTCTTCATACCCCAAAAGGGCACGAACCAAAAATCCATCAATACACAATGAACCTCCAGCCCTTGAACGTGATTTTGACATTCGTCTTAGCTTAGACCACAGAAAATTCTTCTCTCACAAGAAGCAAATGCACAAATACAAGTTAGAGTTTCAAGCAAGGAATATCATCCAGCCCAAGCATATGGACTGGGCATTCTTCGTTCAAGAAGGTTTCATATTTCTCACCGAACTCTTAGAATATCATGGCCTGAAAACTTTTGTCTCTGCTCCAAGTAAGTACTACTATCTTGAAGCTACTAAAGTATACTTCTACAATATGAGTATTACGGGTAGCAACTTATTTTTTGATGTAAAAAGGCATAGGATAGTAGTAACTCCTAATCATTGGAATACTTTGTTTGGACTTGCTTATGCTGAAGAGAGATTTACAATGGATAGTCATAGGACTTGGGAAGGTTTTAATAAGAGTGAGGCTCTTGCAAGCATGCTTCGACCTGATATTCATATTGGAGACAATAAAAGTTTCACTGCTTGCTACTTGAATCCACAAGACCGACTTCTTCATTATATTATGACACACATGCTAGCTCCACGGGCTAGCAATTATGCCTTGGTGGAAAAAGAAGACATTTTCTTAATGTGGGCAATGAAGCAGAGGCTATGTCACACCCTAATAGGGATGTCACATTTTCGAACAATAATAATAACCTCTACCCAAGTTATAAATTATTACGTAATATATAATAATATAAGTCTGTAAAATATATTTTTTTTAACATTATATTATAAAATAAACAGAACATAAAATAAAACAAACTATTACATACACACCATAATTATACATATGATTTTGTGTTTAATAGGTACAAATAATTTACATATTATAAACTAGTTAATTAAAACAGCAAACTGTCTGGTTTAAAGCAAACCATAAACTAGCCCAAGCATAACACTAGAAGTTCTGATCCTCCGAAGAATCCTCCTCGGGAAGTTTATCGGAAGACAGAAATACTCTGGTAACATCATACCACGCTGCAATCAATCCATATGATATGGATGATCTCGAGGTTCACCGTCCTCGAACTGGTCACTCGGTTGCTGCTCCTCGTTGTATTGACAATCCAACAGTTGCTCCCCTTCCACTTCCTCAACGACTTTACGGAACATAAATAATAATACAGAAAATATATGCAAAGAGGTGAGACAATCTACATCATTACCAAAGATAGCATAAGAAAAACGACAAAACATACGAGATATAGCGGTTAAAGCAACAAAATCATGTTAGCACAACATATATCATATCTCAATCAAGTATAAATGTCACGGATGCAAAATATCATAAATCAAATTATAATTATTCACACAAAGTGATGCAGATTAAATATGCCATGTACTCAGACTCATTCCTACTCCATGGAGCTAAACACAAACATCGAGAGAATGATCCCAGTAGACATGTCCGCACATCAGGCTGCCTCAACCAGCTATTACACAGTCAAATACGTCGTGTAAATAGCACACAATCAAATACGTCGTGTGAATGACACACAGTCAAATACGTCGTGTGAATAGTACACAGTCAAACACGTCGTGTACATCCAGGCATAGTACCAGACAGTCCTCAATAGATCCTGATTAAGAATAGTATTTGTCGAGATCGCTAGTGTGTGTTTTTCAGTTACCACGGCCCAGAGGAGCTACCAACTGTCCACATGTGGAATCTACTGCACACTAACGCCTCCAAGTTCTCCACATGAACACACTATGCCTATCACACCCGCAATACGGTGTAATTCATCTCGTCAGTCAATCGTCAATTTCAACCAAATTGACATACCACTCTATGTATGTAATGATCCATAATTACAAAAATACCCTCGAGTATCACCATGAATCATAATTACATAAATATCCCCATTGTCATCATAATTACATAAATACCCTTCGTATAAAAAAAAAAAAACGATGTCTCCACTTGACAATACTATTTCCTAACGTGTCCGGTCCACCACTTTGACCCGACAGTAAAAATTTACTATTTTCATAAGTCGCGTAAATATTTTATCCCATTTTCACAATTACGTCACATTTTACAGACATTTTTCAATCACGTAAATATTTTTTCAACGTTTTCTCAATCGCATAACATTTTTAAATCATTTTCTCAATCGCGTAGTTTAAAAATCACCATTTTAAATACGCGTAAGTTATTTCTACTATTTTTCACTGTATAAAATATTTCTTGACATTCCAAATTAAAATTTTTTAAACTTTCCAAACTAAAAACATTATTTGAATATTATATTCTATTTTTCTTACAAAAATTACTCTAAGTAATAATTTCTGACGTTTTTCCCAAAAATTTGATTTTAATAAATTCTTCTATAGTTAATTTTATTCTTTAACTACGTAAAATATTTCCTTGCTTTCTAAATGACATTTTGAAACATTCTTCAATACTTGCTCATTTTTAATCAATTTTGACAAAGATTTCGCTTAGAAAATCCACTAAATGATATTTTCTACGTTTTCTTTTTTTTAAAAATTCATTTATTTTATTATAACCATAAAATACACTTTGAAAATTGCTAACATATTTTAAAACTCAAAGGTAAGTATTTTTCAAGTATCTAAAATTTATTTCTTTTCTATACTAGACTTCTAATAAAAATTGCTTACTTATTTATTTCTTGAAAATCCATTGTAAATGAATTCTTTTTAGGTTAACTAACTAGTTTACACTTAGAAAATAATTTTTTGATCAATTAAACATTAAAAGTGTATTTTGGCCGAAAATCACCACTTTTATACAAACCATATTTAAAATTATTTTTCATCCATTAAATCATTGAAAAATCCTTTAACTTAATTAAATCAATTAGATTATTCTTTTAGAAAATGGTTGAGAACATATTGGTTCTTTTCATAGTCAAAACCATAAGCTCTTCATCTTGTGTTCTTTGGAACACTTTTGCAAATCTCAACATATTTGCACATCCAACAATAATTATCATAGATCTATGAACATATACATATATTTATGAACACATACCATATATTAAAGCAATAATAAAACACATACCAAATATCAAAGCTATAAACATGCTTGCATGCATAATAAATCACAAATAGAAAAGACAATAAACATGCACACAAAATTAATCACAACTAGAAAAGACAATAAACATGCACACAAAATTAATCACAAAATAAACAACCAAGTGAATGAATCCTTATGGATTCTTCACCACAATTACATCCATTTTCTCACCACCACACATGGTTGATGAGATTAAATCTCCCTCTTACCTATAAGGAAGACAAGATCTCCTTGGACTCCTCCTTAGAAATTTTTGTGTAGCTTCAAGAAAAATCCTAACAAGCTTAAACAAATTATAAAGTCATAAACTATGGATGAAAAAAAATAAACCATGGATCAATCATGGCTTAGAACATCAAAAATAAAATTAGAAACAAGAAACAAGAATTTTCACCTTATAGGAAAGAAACTTCAAAGTGATTTTCCAAGCTCCAAATGGATGATTTAGCAAAAACTCACAACTAGAGATGTTCTTAGAATATGGTTTAGATTTAGAAAATGAAGTTGGATGCAATTTTTGATGGATGGAAGTGTATTGAAGAGGCTTGACCGAATGGTAGAGAAAATGGGAACTTAGGAATTTTCTTTGGTGTTCTTTGGGTAGGAGAGAAAAGAGTGAGAGATAAGAAAGATAGAATGATTGAAATGAAGATGATAAAGTGAATAATTCCCCTCCCCAAAAATGCATGGTCGTAGAGCATCAAACAAAAGCTAACCACCTTTTTGACAATTTTGGCTTAATTATTAGCCTTTGATGACTTGGATTGAATGACTAAGCTTTTAGCAACTTCTTGGTTGCTTCCTTGTTGAATTTTGAGTGCATAATTCATGCATAAGGCCGAAAATGCTATAGGAGAATCAATCAATTTTGATTGATTTTTAATAACTTATTTATGCTTAAATCCTCCTAGTTATGTTTAATTAAAAATTAGCTAGGTTCCTTTATTATTTAGTTAATCATCTATTTATTTAGAAACACTAATCTCCTTCTTAATTATACTAGACTATAATATGGTAAAAATTAATTAGGTTTTAGTCCATTTAAATATCACTCAAACCCCTTTAGATTAACTTAATTAAGTTTTAGACTAATTATTCAATTAAGTTAGGTTTTAAACTAACTAATCTACTAAGTCTAATCATTTTTTGTAGATTTTTAACCTTTTGGTTTAGAATTTTACAAGCCTTTTATGTTGGTAAATTTTTCCTAAAAGTGGGGCCCACAAACCCAAACGTGAGTCCCACAAAGCAAATGTGGGTCCCACAAGCCAAACGTGGGTCCCACAGATTTTTCTGCACGATAAATATTTTTATTATACAGAAAAATTCTAAAAATTAAAAGATTGATATATGTATTATTCGGATTGGGTTTAGTAAGATCGCCCAGCTCCAAATAATCAAACAAGATTTTTCCCGGCCCGAAAATTATTATTTTCTTACTCGGAGCAAATCACACGAAACACTCAAATACAGTTACGAAATAGTCAAATTAATTTTATAACACACGGAAATCAGAAAATAGTACAATAAGGGCAAAATCGTAATTAACCAAAATTGGGGTGTTACAACTCTCCCCCACTAACAGAAATTTCGTCCCCGAAATTTATCGTACCTTAGAAAAGATGTGGGTACTGCTCCCTCATTTTGTCTTCTAGCTCCCAAGTAGCATCTCCCGTTATCTCATTCCATATAACCTTTACCAAAACAATCATCTTCCTCGAAGTCTGCTTCACTCTCCTGTCCTCAATCTTAACAGGGAGGTGTCTCATACGTCAAATTATCTTTCAGCTTGTACTTCATCAAAGTTGAATGACATGTATTGGATCGAATATATTTTCTCAATCGAGACACATGGAATACATTATGAAGATTGGATAGAAAAGGTGGTAAAGCTATATGGTAGAGCTACGGGACCTATCCGACGAATGATTTGATAAGGTCCAATAAATTTAGGAGTGAGTTTTCTAGATTTGATAACCCTTCCGACACCAGTCGTAGGTGTTACACGCAAAAACACATGCTCACCTTCTTCAAATTCAAGAGGTCTTCTCCGTTTATCAGCATAACTTTTCTGTCTGCTCTGAGTCGTCCGCATTTTCTCCTGAATCATCTTCACCTTCTCCGTAGTTTGTTGCACAAGATCAGGTCCAATGGTCATACTTTCCCCATCTTGATACCAACACAAAGGTGTTCGGCATCGTCGCCCATAAAGTGCTTCATAGGGTGCCATCCCTATACTTGAGTGAAAACTATTATTGTAGGTGAATTCTATCAAAGACAGAAATTCATCCCAACTCCCTTGTTGTTCCAACACACAAGCACGCAACAGATCTTCCAGTGATTGAATAGTCCTCTCCGTTTGACCATCGATCTGGGATGATAAGCGAACTCAGACGTAACTTAGTCCCCATGGCTTCTTGTAGGCTTCGCCAAAACCTTGACGTAAACCTCGGGTCTCTATCAGAAACTATACTTGAGGGTACACCGTGAAGTCTAACAATTTCACTAATGTACACCTGGGTTAATCGTTCTAACGAATACTTAATATTGATCGGCAAGAAGTGCGGCCGACTTCGTAAGCCTATCAATTATAACCCATATAGAATCATGACCCTTCTTCGTTCTTGGCAATCCGGTAACAAAATCCATCGAGATACTATCCCATTTCCACTCGGGAATAGTTAAAGGTTGTAACATACCTACTGGTCTTTGATGTTCCACTTTTACTTTTTGACAAACCAGACAAGACGCCACACGTTCCGCAACATCTCTCTTCATCCTTGGCCACCAAAACATCCGCTTTAAATCTTGATACATCTTTGTCATCCCCCCGGATGCATACTCAATCTACTAGCATGAGCTTCGTCCAAAATCGCTTGCTTCACTCGGGATCATTAGGTATACAAATCCTTCCTTTAAATCTTAAGATTCCATCGATCCTTCCTCAACCGTTGCCTTATGACCTTGCTTCAAAAATTCTTTCTCATTCAACAAATATGGATCCTTATCCTGTTTTTCTTTGATTTCTTCCATCAAGTCATTCAAAATAATAACTTTACTTAGACGAATCCTTCCCGGTGCCAATTCCACCGACAACCGTAAATCTCTAAACCGATTGATCAATTCTTCCTCCTTTATCATCATGGTAGAAACACGATCACCTTTCTACTTAAGGCATCCGCCACCACATTCGCCTTTCCGGATGGTATTGAAGTTGGAAATCATAGTCCTTCAAGAACTCCAACCATCGCCTCGCCTAATGTTCAATTCCTTTTGATTGAACAGTATTTTAAACTCTTGTGATCACCGAAGACATTGAACACAAACTCCATACGTAAAAATGTCTCCACACTTTCAACGCAAATACCACTGCAACGGCGAGTTCTAAATCGTGCGTTGGATAGTTCCTCTCATGAACCTTCACTGTATGCGGAAGCATAAGCTACCACATTTCGTTACTGCATCAACACGCATCCTAACCCTTGGTAAGAAGCGTCACAATACACCTCAAAAGCCTCGTTAGGATCTGCAAAATCGATCTTGGTGCGGTCGTCAATCTCTTCTTTAACTCTTGAAAACTTGCCTCACATTCTTTCGTCCAATCAAAAACTTGACTCTTCCTTGTGAGTTGCGTAAGAGGTCCAACTATCTTAGAAAAACCTTCAATGAACCTCCGATAATATCCGGCCAATCCAACAAAACTCCGAATCTCGCACCGTCTTCGGCCTCTCCCATTGCAAAATAGTTTCTATTTTCGATGGGTCCACTGCAATACCTTCCTTGGAAATTACGTGACCCAAAAATTGAACTTCTTCTAACCAAAATTCACACTTTGCCAATTTTGCATACAACTTCTTGTCCTTCAAAATTTGGAGAACTATACTAAGATGTTCAGCATGCTCTTCCTTATTTTGGGAATAGATCAGAATGTCATCGATAAAAACAATGACAAATCTGTCTAGGTATGGACGAAAAATCCTATTCATATAGTCCATGAATATTGCAGGAGCATTCGTCACTCCAAACGGCATCACCTGATACTCATAATGCCCGTAACGAGTTCGAAAAGCGGTCTTAGGTATATCCTCTACCTTGACACGAATCTGATGATAACCTGATCGCAGATCTATTTTAGAGAAAATAGCTGCTCCTTTCAGTTGGTCCATCAAATCATCGATCCTTGGAAGTGGGTATTTGTTCTTTATCGTGACCTTGTTCAGCTGACGATAGTCCACGCAAAGACGAGAAGTTCCATCCTTCTTCTTGACTAGTAGTACTGGCGCTCCCCACGGTGAAACACTCGGTCGCACAAACTGCTTTTCCAACAATTCCTCCAATTGCTTCTTCAATTCCACCAATTCTGATGGCGACATCCTATATGGTGCAATTGAAATAGGACCTGCTCCTGGTACCAAATCAATAGCAAACTCGATTTCTCTTTGCGGTGGTAAGCTAGGTACATCATCAGGAAAAACTTCTGAAAACTCATTCACGATTGGAATAGCATTCACATCTTTTTCACTCTTGACCTCCAAAGAAGACAGCAGCATGTATCCTTGAGCTCCGTCCCTCAACAAAGATTTGACTTTGACGGCAGTTAAAAATCCAGAATTCTCATCCTTAGGAAAAACTAAGGTTTTATTGGCACAATCTAATAGGATATGGTTAGAAGATAACCAATCCATTCCTAATATTATATCTATTTCAACAAGAGGTAAGCAAATTAAATTGACCGAAAAGACTCGATCATTTATGGTAATAGGACAGTTCAAACATACTTTAGATGTAACAACGAGGCTTGGCAGTTGGTGTAGAAACAATCAATTGAAAACTCAAAGAAGACACGAGGCAATTTCAACCGATCCACACAGTCATACGCAATAAATGAATGCGTCGCACCTGAATCATATAGTACAGTCAAAAGATTACCTGCTACGACACCTTCCCCCTGAATAAGATCTTCAGACTGAGAAGCCTAAGCCTCAGCCCCGCTCATCGTGTACACTCGCCCTCCAGATCGCGGCTGAGTAGCACGAACATTGCTCACCACTGGCTTCCTTTCTGTCTGGTTACATTCCCTAGAAACATGTCCGGGCTTTCCACACTTGAAACAGATTGGCCCTTTGATTGAACAGTCTCTAGATATGTGGCCACTCTTTCCACATTTAAAACATCTTGGCGTAAACGCCACGTTTGTACCAACTTTGTTGCCACTAGAACTTCCGCCGATAGATGGACGTTGAGGTTGATTCCCCGGTGGTCTCGAATACGGCTTGCGCTGAAACCGGTTGTTATTGTTGTTGTTGTTGCCTCCTCTTTGGAACCTCGTTGGTCCAAAGTTACGATTCCTTGGATCACGTGACGGCTCCAACTCCTCGAGTCGTACACATGTGTCCACCAAAGCATGAAACTGGTTCATCCTTAAGGGTAGCACTCCTCGCTTCAACTCTACCCTCGGCCCTTCCTCAAACTTACGACATTTCCACGTATCATTCAGTCGAGTTTGAGCATAGTCCGAGAACCGAGACAAGCTCTCAAATTTAGAAGCATATTCATTGGCAAATGATCATGTTGCCCTGACGTAAACCAAGAAATTCCATCTCCTTGGCATGTTGAGCACCGCGAGAAAGTACTTTTCCGAGAAATACCTCACAGAATACCTCCCGAGTAATTTCGGTTCCCTCGGCTTGTAGTAAGCGTCGGGTTCCTCTCCACCGGTTCTCGATCCCCTCTCAAAGATAAATGTAGCATTCGTCACCTTTCGATCATTAGCGCACCCCATTCCTTCAAATATCTTTTCGAGATCTTGGATCCAAAGACTCGCTTTCTCGGATTAAATTCACCTCGAATCTGCGGCGGGTTATTGCGTCTAAACTCGGACAAGTTTAGAGCATCGCCAGTCGCATCTTCTTTGTTGAGCCGCTCGTTCATTTTGTTGCGTAATCACCTCGCCATACGCCGCATAGCCTCAAATTCTGCAATCATTGGGTCAACATTACGGTTCATGTTTGCACGTGTTCCTCTTCCGCCGAGACATCTTTTCTTCAATCAAACAAGACAAAACAAAGTCGATGTATCCTTTCGGACACCAATCACAGAAATCACACAACACAAGCAAAAACAGACCCAACCACAACCCCAAAAGACTCTAACTTGGGCTCTGATACCAACTTAAATGTCACACCCTAATAGGGATGTCACATTTTCGAACAATAATAATAACCTCTACCCAAGTTATAAATTATTACGTAATATATAATAATATAAGCTGTAAAATATTTTTTTTTAACATTATATTATAAAATAAACAGAACATAAAATAAAACAAACTATTACATACACACCATAATTATACATATGATTTTGTGTTTAATAGGTACAAATAATTTACATATTATAAACTAGTTAATTAAAACAGCAAACTGTCTGGTTTAAAGCAAACCATAAACTAGCCCAAGCATAACACTAGAAGTTCTGATCCTCCGAAGAATCCTCCTCGGGAAGTTTATCGGAAGACAGAAATACTCTGGTAACATCATACCACGCTGCAATCAATCCATATGATATGGATGATCTCGAGGTTCACCGTCCTCGAACTGGTCACTTCGGTTCTTGCTCCTCGTTGTATTGACAATCCAATAGTTGCTCCCCTTCCACTTCCTCAACGACTTTACTAACATAAATAATAATACGAAAATATATGCAAAGAGGTGAGACAATCTACATCATTACCAAAGATAGCAATAGTAAGAAAACGACAAAACATACGATATAGCGAGTTAAAGCAACAAAATCATGTTAGCACAACATATATCATATCTCAATCAAGTATAAATGTCACGGATGCAAAATATCATAAATCAAATTATAATTATTCACACAAGGATGCGAGATTAAATATGCCATGTACTCGGACTCATTCCTACTCCATGGAGCTAAACACAAACATCGAGAGAGAATGATCCTAGACATGTCCGCACATCGTCTGCCTCAACCAGCTATTACACGGTCAAATACGTCGTGTAAATAGCACACAATCAAATACGTCGTGTGAATGACACACGACAAATACGTCGTGTGAATAGTACACGTCAAACACGTCGTGTACATCCAGGCATAGTACCGCATGTCCTCAATAGATCCCGATTAAGAATAGTATTTGTCGAGATCGCTAGTGTGTGTTTTTCGCTTACCACGGCCCCGTAGAGCTACCAATCGTCCACATGTGGAATCTACGCACACTAACGCCTCCAAGTTCTCCACATGAACACACTATGCCTATCACACCCGCAATACGGTGTAATTCATCTCGTCACCAATCGTCAATTTCAACCAAATTGACATACCACTCTATGTATGTAATGATCCATAATTACAAAAATACCCTCGATCACCATGAATCATAATTACATAAATATCCCCATTGTCATCATAATTACATAAATACCCTTCGTATAAAAAAAAAAAGATATGTCTCCACTTGACAATACTATTTCCTAACGTGTCCGGGTCCACCACTTTGACCCGACAGTAAAAATTTACTATTTTCATAAGTCGCGTAAATATTTTATCCCATTTTCACAATTACGTCACATTTTACAGACATTTTTCAATCACGTAAATATTTTTTCAACGTTTTCTCAATCGCATAACATTTTTAAATCATTTTTTCAATCGCGTAGTTTAAAAATCACCATTTTAAATACGCGTAAGCTATTTCTACTATTTTTCACTGTATAAAATATTTCTTGACATTCCAAATTAAATTTTTTTAAACTTTCCAAACTAAAAACATTATTTGAATATTATATTCTATTTTTCTTACAAAAATTACTCTAAGTAATAATTTCTGACGTTTTTCCCAAAAATTTGATTTTAATAAATTCTTCTATAGTTAATTTTATTCTTTAACTACGTAAAATATTTCCTTGCTTTCTAAATGACATTTTGAAACATTCTTCAATACTTGCTCATTTTTAATCAATTTTGACAGCATTTCGTTTAGAAAATCCACTAAATGATATTTTCTACGTTTTCTTTTTAAAAATTCATTTATTTTATTATAACCATAAAATACACTTTGAAAATTGCTAACATATTTTAAAACTCAAAGGTAAGTATTTTTCAAGTATCTAAAATTTATTTCTTTTCTATACTAGACTTCTAATAAAAATTCGTTTACTTATTTATTTCTTGAAAATCCATTGTAAATGAATTCTTTTTAGGTTAACTAACTAGTTTACACTTAGAAAATAATTTTTTGATCAATTAAACATTAAAAGTGTATTTTGGCCGAAAATCACCACTTTTATACAAACCATATTTAAAATTATTTTTCATCCATTAAATCATTGAAAAATCCTTTAACTTAATTAAATCAATTAGATTATTCTTTTAGAAAATGGTTGAGAACATATTGGTTCTCTTTTCATAGTCAAAACCATAAGCTCTTCATCTTGTGTTCTTTGGAACACTTTTGCAAATCTCAACATATTTGCACATCCAACAATAATTATCATAGATCTATGAACATATACATATATTTATGAACACATACCATATATTAAAGCAATAATAAAACACATACCAAATATCAAAGCTATAAACATGCTTGCATGCATAATAAATCACAAATAGAAAAGACAATAAACATGCACACAAAATTAATCACAACTAGAAAAGACAATAAACATGCACACAAAATTAATCACAAAATAAACAACCAAGTGAATGAATCCTTATGGATTCTTCACCACAATTACATCCATTTTCTCACCACCACACATGGTTGATGAGATTAAATCTCCCTCTTACCTATAAGGAAGACAAGATCTCCTTGGACTCCTCCTTAGAAATTTTTGTGTAGCTTCAAGAAAAATCCTAACAAGCTTAAACAAATTATAAAGTCATAAACTATGGATGAAAAAGATAAACCATGGATCAATCATGGCTTAGAACATCAAAAATAAAATTAGAAACAAGAAACAAGAATTTTCACCTTATAGGAAAGAAACTTCAAAGTGATTTTCCAAGCTCCAAATGGATGATTTAGCAAAAACTCACAACTAGATATGTTCTTAGAATATGGTTTAGATTTAGAAAATGAAGTTGGATGCAATTTTTGATGGATGGAAGTGTATTGAAGAGGCTTGACCGAATGGTAGAGAAAATGGGAACTTAGGAATTTTCTTTGGTGTTCTTTGGGTAGGAGAGAAAAGAGTGAGAGATAAGAAAGATAGAATGATTGAAATGAAGATGATAAAGTGAATAATTCCCTCCCCCAAAAATGCATGGTCGTAGAGCATCAAACAAAAGCTAACCACCTTTTTGACAATTTTGGCTTAATTATTAGCCTTTGATGACTTGGATTGAATGACTAAGCTTTTAGCAACTTCTTGGTTGCTTCCTTGTTGAATTTTGAGTGCATAATTCATGCATAAGGCCGAAAATGCTATAGGAGAATCAATCAATTTTGATTGATTTTTAATAACTTATTTATGCTTAAATCCTCCTAGTTATGTTTAATTAAAAATTAGCTAGGTTCCTTTATTATTTAGTTAATCATCTATTTATTTAGAAACACTAATCTCCTTCTTAATTATACTAGACTATAATATGGTAAAAATTAATTAGGTTTTAGTCCATTTAAATATCACTCAAACCCCTTTAGATTAACTTAATTAAGTTTTAGACTAATTATTCAATTAAGTTAGGTTTTAAACTAACTAATCTACTAAGTCTAATCATTTTTTGTAGATTTTTAACCTTTTGGTTTAGAATTTTACAAGCCTTTTATGTTGGTAAATTTTTCCTAAAAGTGGGGCCCACAAACCCAAACGTGGGTCCCACAAAGCAAATGTGGGTCCCACAAGCCAAACGTGGGTCCCACAGATTTTTCTGCACGATAAATATTTTTATTATACAGAAAAATTCTAAAAATTAAAAGATTGATATATGTATTATTCGGATTGGGTTTAGTAAGATCGCCCTGCTCCAAATAATCAAACAAGATTTTTCCCGGCCCGAAAATTATTATTTTCTTACTCGGAGCAAATCACACGAAACACTCAAATACAGTTACGAAATAGTCAAATTAATTTTATAACACACGGAAATCAGAAAACAGTACATTAAGGGCAAAATCGTAATTAACCAAAATTGGGGTGTTACAGGCTACACATCAATTGGCCATTTTTCATCATGAACTACATGATGAAGGCCAAGGATAAGCTAATGATGGACCTTCCCTATGCTCTGGTCGTTGCAAAAATCTTGGATCAATACAAGCTTAATATTCATGAAGATGGTGTGATTGATCAAGCCGGCCACAACAAATTTGGTCTAGCCTCCTTCAACCGAATGCAACTCTAGAAGGTAGATGATGTATGGGTTTACGGGAGACGACATGACGCACCACCAGCTGTAGAAGAACCTAATGAGCCTATGGAAGAAGCTCGTGCCACAAATGAAGACCGCATCCTAGAAGCCATTGCAAACATGCAAGTGAGTATTGAAGCCCAGATTGTGAGTTTTCAAACATATCAAGAACACAGCAACATTGTCATCTATGATCGCCTAAGTGCTATGGAAGATCGCTTGGATAGGCTTGAGCTCCATTTTCTATAACTTGAAGATCATGGGACTTAGGCATGGAGCATTTCAATTTCTTTATTATGCTTATGCTAATTTAATCATATTGCTTATCTTTTGAGTCTGCTGAAAGCTTATTGCTAAACATTAGTTTGACTTTGCTACTTTCTGGTATGACTTGAATAATGCTTTTCCATGAATAATCTCTTGATATCTATATACTTTGATCTTATTACTAGTTCATTGTTGAATATCAATGGTTTTGTGCTTAAGAATATGTTGTTACTTCTCTCTTTTTTGGAAAGCTCTTTTTGATTATGTCAAAAGGGGGAGAAGGTTTTTTTGGCTTACATGCCATTGAGAAAAGCAAGGTAAAATTCCAAAAAGGTATATTTGTTAAATGAATAAAATGATCTTAGGATTCCAAAACTAAAGGGGAGTTATACATCTCTGATACCATCACCTCTTGAAAAATAGAAGGGGAGTAAGTTTGTAACACCTTTTGTGAATTCTAATTTAAATTAATCTTTTCTCAATAGTTGTTTATCATCATCAAAAAGGGGGAGAATGTGATTAGCATTAACTAAAACAATGGTTTTGATGATAACAAACAAGGAAGAAATGAAAAGTGAAGATCAAGACTCAAGGAACTTCATGGTTAGCGTATAGGTCTTAGACTTTGTGTAAAGGTATTTTCGGATTCACTCTAAGCTCATTGAAATGGTTTTTCTCTCTTCCTAAAATGTCTTTGCAAAATCATGTTTTATACTTAAGAAAATTAGGTTTGGATTCTAGCAAAATATTTAAGCAAAACTCACTTGGTTGGACTATTTTTGTAAATGGCCTAACGGATTAGGAACATTGCCTAATTGATTATTTGTCAAGACAGAGGCATTGCCTCTTCATTTATAATGGTCCTAACCGATTAGGGTATTAAGCTAATTGGTTAGTATGGCTTTTTGGAAGAAACATGAATTGAACTTTTATAATGTCCTAACCGATTAGGATGTCCATCTAATTGATTATTTGTGAACTCATAGGCTAATATTAAGAAGGCCTAACCGATTAGGGACTTGGCCTAATTGGTTTGTGTGTATCTTTAAAGAAACAAAAACTTATTTATAAGATGTCTAAACCGAATAGGGTATTAAGCTAATTGGTTAGTATGATTCAGGAAATGTCTTTTGTGAAGGCCTAACCGATTAGAGTTCCTCCCTAATTGGTTATCTGGGAAACCAGTAAACACGTTCAACGGCTCTTTCATAGAGCATTAAATGTTTCCAACCACCCAAACAACTCTTAATTGTATTTGGCTAAAAAACTAAGTTGTTGGGCATTTATGAAGGTTAGACAATCAATCTGAAAAACATTATTAAGCATTGAATTTATGTTTTCTCTATCCCTTCAATCATACTCTATTTTGAGCTTTAGTAGTGTGAATCCTTGATACCCATAAGCTATAATTTGTATTATCCACTCTTGTGAGAGTTTCCATTCATTTATATTTTGTTTATTCTGAAAAGAGGGTGAGGTATCCCTCAAAGGATTGTAAAGGTGAAGTATCCCTTTGTTATTGAGACTCAAGCACAAAGGGTGAGGTATCCCAAGGTGTGTTGAGTGCTCCATCTTGTAAAGGTTGTTAAGCACTTGTTTGAAGCTTGAAGATATATTGGAAATTCAGGTGTTTACTTGAAGACTGTACGTAGACCACAAGTGGATTAGTGGTTGAACCAGGATAAAGCTTTGTGTTTGTCTTCCTAAACTCATCTCCTTTACTTTGTGTACTGTTTTATTGAATATCTTGCATTCTATCTTGCTTGGTTGATTTACTTGTACATGTAAGCCCTCTATTCTCTCTATTCATTCAATTATAACAAATAATAGCTTCAATGAAAATTGAGAATCAAGTGGTTTGCAAAAGAATTAACTTGTTTTACAAACTCAATTCACCCCTCTCTTAGGTTTTGAGGCCACTTGGTAACAAAGAACATAATGCCGCAGCCTGAGTTTGTGAACGCCTTAGTGTCCAATTTTCTGGTAAAAAAAAAGAAAATTAGAAAGCTTGATGCGGTGTTATATGTGTGTAACGCAACACAATGCAAACCCTGCCTGCCCTATTCTCTGCATTTTCTCTCTGATTTCTCCACTCACCCACTCTTCCAAAATCCTTCATTTCTATTTTTGTTCATCCCTGTGCATCCTACCTCCCCTTCCTTCTCTAGGTATGTGATTTTCTTCCATTTAACTTTTATTTTTGTATTTTACATCTGTTTTAATGATTGTTTAGTCATAGGTTCTTTTTTGGTTGGTTTTTAGCTTAGTCAAAAAGTATTTTGTTTAGTAAGAAGTTTGCTTTTGTGGGTATTGAGTTACATTGTGGGGTTGGGGCTATTTTGGGCTGCTGGTGCGTACAGACTATTTGTTTGTGCCATGGCGTTGCTTGCTTATGTCGCGATGTTCATTTGAAACTTCCTTGACTGCTGCGGCATGGAGATTTCATGTCACGAGGTTGGTTAAACAGGCATGAATGTCGTGACGTAGCTAAGAATGCCGCAACGCTGGGTGAATTCCTTTGAATGCCGCGATGTTAGCCCTTATTTTTCCAAATTTTGAGTGCTTTAACTGTCTTATTAATTTCATTGCTCGATTCTGACCTCTCATCTCTTTTCCAAGTATCTGTATTTGCTAAATAGGTCCTAAACGAGTTAGGCATGAGAGCAGTGAGCAGCCCAGGGAGCCTTCTGCTCCCTGTGTCTTTGACCATTCAAGATTCATGTCTGCTGAGGTGCAAGACTGTTATGGGACTCTGGTTTCAAAAACTATGATTGTAGAGAGAGGCTTCAGTTTCAAGGACTCATTGCAGCCAGACATTAAGGCCACTATTCGGCACTTTTAGTGAGGGGAGTTCGCCAAACACCCCAACAGGGCCCCAGTACCCTTGGTTCGTGAATTCTATGCGAACCTGGTGTTCATCCACCAGGAGTCCACCACTGTCGGTGGACAGAAGCGTTGAGTCTCATTTTCTCCTGAGTCCATCAGAACTGCATTGTCATTGCCCCCTCATCTCGAGATTTGTGATTACCAGGAGTTCACTAGGTGGGAGCCCGTGGAGGGGATTAACCTACAGGATGTCTCCACCCGCATCTACACAATGAGTCACAACTAGTCGTCTGGACCATGTCTCAGTAGGGTCATGCACGATTCTTCCCCTGCTCTTGCCTAACTGTGGAGGCCAGGGTCTAGTACCATTTAATCAGTACCAGGATCCTACCCTCCAACAACCTATCAGAGGTCTTGCACGATAGAGCCATCCTCATCTACGCCATCTTACAAAGATGCTCCATTGATGTCGCTGACATCCTATACATGCAGCTATGGAGGGCGATATGGAGCTGCACAACCTTTTTCTTCCCTTCCCTCGTCCACAGACTATGTTAGAGGAGGGGTGTGCCTATCGGCCTGCACGAGGAGCTTACAGAAGTTAAACAGCCTCTCGATGAATACTTCATTGGGAGGGTTAGAGCTACTCCCCCAGCTGCTGCAATCCCCCGCAGAGCTCAGAGGCGGGCTTCACGAGCAGCCCCTGAGGCCCAGATTCCCTACCAGGTCGAGGATATGCGAGCAGAGCATTGACAGGTGGTTGCCATGCAGACATACACTATCGAGAGCATCAAATGGCTAGAGGAGCGCCTCCAGATCTCCACCCATGACTTCCACATTCCTCCATACCCATCTTTTGATGGTGCAGGCCCTTCTCACCAGCAGCAGCTACCTTACCCTCCTTTTAACGGAGTCGGCCCTTTGACTCAACACTAGGAGCCAGCAATTCCTGATGATGATAGCGGGGGTGATACTGAGGTCCTTGCTAATGTTGATGATGAGTAGATTGACATATTTAGGGCAGTCTCCATCGTTATTTATTGTTATTTTTTTATTTTATTCTTTGTCATGTATGATAAACAATGCGGACAATATTTCCCTCTAGTTTGGGGGGTGTCCATTTATTTTGATAATATCAGCTTTTTATAGCTGTTTATTTATTTATTTTTTGTTTATTATATAAGGTGGTGCACTTAATGGTTGATTTGCTTGTTGTTATTGCCAAATTATTTGAAAGCATTGCATGATTCCATTAGCTAGTGTATGGATTGCCCAATGATAGTTAGGGATACACGTTAACCTCAATTATTTCTGTGAATACCTATGCAATCTTTGAAGCATGCCGATATATCTAAATTCTTTTTATGCATGAGATATTTTCCATTGTTAGGATCAAGCGCTTATCACTAGGCCAAAAGCTATAGCTATTAGTCAGAGCGCAACTTTATTTCCTTATAGTGGCAGTGCATAGCCCTACGTCTATAACGTGCTGCGGGTGGGTATAAGGGCTTCGAAGCGCACACATGGCACACCGGCAGACTAGGCTATCAAGCTCTCTTGATGTACACCCATACGTACATGCGAGTCCTAGGGTGATTGCTAGACTCCCATAAATCCAACAATCTCCACCCCCTAACGATACCTGGGGGACTCAAACTTGTGACCTCACTTTGATACCACTTGTTAGGATCAAGCGCTTACGACTAAGCCAAAAGCTATAGCTATTAGTCAGAGCGCAACTTTATTTCCTTATAGTGACAGTGCATAGCCCCACATCTACAACGTGCTGCGGGCGGGAATGAGGGGCTTTGCTGCACACACATGGTGTAATACCCTTAAACACACGTTAGACTGGTAAATGGTTACCAAAGGTAACATTTGACTTGTTTAGCATACCAGTGAAGTTTTGTGACAAACTAAGTTTGTTTAGACACTTAGTTGCAACACAGAAGTTGAAAAGTAACTTAAAATAACTCAGATAATAGCATAAGTTATAAGTTGAGGTAAATAAACATAGAGAGTTTGTTTCTAGGTCATAAATATGCCAAGTAAGATGTGGTAAAAGTTTCAAGAGAATCAGAATCAGTTTGGTATTTTTAGGCATACTGGTTGTGCGTTTTAATACTGAATGACTAGCAGTAGATATAGAAAATCATGAAAATGGTGAAACAATAATTTAGATGAATCCTATGATTTATTCTAAAGTTGTTAGAAGTTGGAAAACTTGAATTAGTATAATTCAGGTGTTCTTAGCAGATAGGGATGTTTTAGTAAAATATCCTAAGGAACGTGATAGTCATTTTTCCATTTCCCTTTCTTTGTTAAAAATGTAGCTAAGTTGCAGAGAAAAGAAAAAAAAGGAAACGAAGGAGGAGAAGGGAGAAAGGGGAAGAAGGAGAAGGGGAAAAGCTAGGGAGGATCAAGATCAAAGCATAGAGCTTGAAGATCTTCATCTTATCCATCAAAAGGTAGGAGTTTATGACTTCTATTCATCTCTTTTCTCTATTCTTTTCATGTATGCACATAAGGTGCACAATAGGTCAATTTGAGGTCTAGAGATGATAGTTGTGTTTGCCTTGCCTGGACGTGTTTCTATGGTCATTTATGACTTGTTCATAGCATAAGTTTAAGTTAGAAACTTAGAACAACTCATTTAGACCCTTGATTCACAAAGTGAGCTTTAGGTCAAAGAATGAGGGATTTTGATCCATAATCCAAATTAAGATAATTAAGTTAGTGATTGTTGTTTCCTATGTGTTAATGAACGGATTAGGGACTTAGAATCACTTAGAAATTAGATTGAAATGACCAAAATAAAAAAAAATGACTGCGTGGTTAGGAGAAGCTGGTACTGAAAAAAGACTGTGTGGAAGCAAAAGTTCCATGTAGAGTTTTGTTTAACCAGAGTTGTTTGCTTGAGGTGAGCAATTTTGGGGACAAATTTTTTTTAAAAAAAAGAGGGGGGAAATGTAATACCCTTAAACACACGTTAGACTGGTAAATGGTTACCAAAGGTAGCATTTGACTTGTTTAGCATGCCAGTAAAGTTTTGTGACAAACTGAGTTTGTTTAGGCATTTAGTTGCAATATAGAAGTTGAAAAGTAGCTTAAAATGACTCAGATAATAGCATACGTTGCTAAGTTGAGGGAAATAAACAAAGAGAGTTTGTTTCTAGGTCACAAATAAGCCAAGTAAAATGTAGTAAAAGTTTCAAGAGAATCAGAATTAGTTTGGTATTTTTAGGCATATTGGTTGTACGTTTTAATACCGAATGACTAGCAAAAGATATAGAAAATCATGAAAATGGTGAAACAATAATTTAGATGAATCCTATGATTTATTCTAAAGTTGTTGGAAGCTAGAAAACTTGAATTAGTATAATTCGGTGTTCTTAGCAAATAGGGATGTTTCAGTAAAATATCCTAAGGGACGTGATGGTCATTTTTTTATTTTCCTTTCTTTGTTAAAAACACAGCTAAGCTGCAGAGAAAAGAAAAAAAAAAGAAAATGAAGGAGAAGAAGGGAGAAAGGGGAAGAAGGAGAAATGGAAAAGTTGTAATTGGCATTGATTCAAGAAATTGGTTTTGATGATTACAAACAAGAAATGATGGATGTGCATTGATCAAGCTCCAAGAATATTCAAGAATAGCATATAGGGCTTATATATTGTGTTAAGGTATTTAGGATTCACTCTAAGCTCATTCAAATGGTTTTTCTCTCTTCCTAAAATGTCTTTGCAAAATCATGTTTTATACCTAAGACAATCAGGTTTGGATTCTAGCAAAATGATTATGCAAAACTCACTAGTTGGACTATTTTATAAATGGCCTAACCAATTAGGAACATTGCCTAATTGGTTATTTGTCAAGACAGAAGCATTGCCTCTTCATTTATAACGGTGCTAACTGATTAGAGGTTTTGGGCTAATTGGTTAGTATGATTTTTGGAAAAAACGTGAACTGTTTTTTATGATGTCCTAACCGATTAGTGTTTTTACTAATTGGTTAGTATCCTTTTTAAACAAAGCCACATGAACCCTTTTTTAAATGTCTAACCGATTAGGCAAGTCTTGTAACTGGTTATTCTATTAAACAGAGGCCCTCGAACTCATTTTCTAAATGGCCTAACCCATTAGAATTCCTCCCTAATTGGTTATCTGGGAAACCAGTAAACACATTCAATGGCTCTTTCACAGAGCATTAAATGTTCCAACCACCCTAACGGCTGTTAATTGTATTTGGCTATAAAACTAAGTTGTTGGACATTTATGAAGGTAAGACAATCAATTTGAAAAACATTCTTAAGCATTGAATTCACATTTTCTCTACCTCTTCAATCATAATCTATTTTTTAGCTTTAGTAGAGTGAATTCTTGATACCCATAAGCTTCAATTTATATTATCCACTCTTGTGAGAGTTTCCATTCATCTATACTTTGTTTATTCTGAAAACAAGGGTGAGATATCCCTTTGTTATTGAGACTCAAGTGTAACGCCCTTTTTTCTAGGAGAAGAAGTGTAACACCCCAAATTTCATTTTTTCTACATAAATATAAATTTTATAATTTTTATGATTTTTGAGAATTTTTCTAGATTTTTCTGAGATTGTGATTATTTTAATATTATTTTCGGCCGTCTGTGGATTGGAAAAAGTAAAAATTTTTATGGGCCAGAAAATTTTGTACTGTTAATGCGAGGTCGGGAGATCTTACTAAACCTGAAACCAGATACAGTTACTGAATTTTCTTTTACTATTTTTTTATTATTCATTGTACAATAATTACTGGTTTGTGAGCAGTAATTTTTATTCTGTGAGTAATAAATTCTTGTAGCTTTAGCCATGTGATGGCCATGTGCTACTAGTTATTAGAAGTCAAAATTAGTGGCTTGACATGATTTTTAGCCAATGGCATTAAATTAACAAAAGTGGCTTGTTTAATTAGTCTTTAAACTAGATGAATTAGCTAAGTTAATTTAAGTTTAAGTGGTAATCAAATGAAACAAAATTTGGTTAGCTATGTCAATGGTGTCCTATGGCCAAGTAGGAGTTTCTAGGAGTTTCAAGAGCTTATGAATCATCAAGGTAACTAAAGCATGACCACTTGATGACTTTAACTATGTGCTTGATTTCTATCTTGATTTATCAAGCATTAATTCCCCCACATGCATGTACTCCATGGCTAGGAGCTTTAGGAGTAGGAAATCTATTTCATTTCTATCACACTTTGTCTCCTAAATCATTCTCTCCATTTCATGAAGCATTCGGCCAACACACCTAAGACCATCATTTTTGCTTCTAAAATTTTATCTAATCTTATTTCCTAAGCCTATATATCATTCTAAGACTTTTGTATGTTGAAGACCTATGCTAATTCTACCATGTTCTTGAATTTTCTATTGATTAAAGAATGACTATTTGATGACCAAAGCCATGTGAGACTATGTGAAGCCATGTTCAAATGTTTCTATTTTGTCTAACAAGCCTTAAGCTTCTTTCCTATGCTATTACACGGCCAAGCAAGCTTTTGGGAGGCAAATTATCACAATTCAATTTTTATCATCTTTTATCAATTGAATAATGTAAGACAAGTCAACAATGGTGGCATGCTTCAAGGAAACTTATGACAATGCATCAATTTGGAGGGTAAGAAATCTATACTAAATGCACTTGGTCATTCTTCTAGCAAATATTCAAGAAACTACACTAAATTCACTTAGTCAATTTTGATGGCTTTGCACATGTAACCTATGGTCAAGCAATGAATTTATACACTTAATCTTTCATATCAACTTTTCCTATTAACTTTTCTTTCATTCTTATCAAAGAAAAGCAAAGGCTATCACAAAGCTATCAAATAAAACAATTCTCTCTCATTTTCTCTCAACATGTACTATGACCATTAAGTTTTCAAGATGGCCAAAGTTGAATTTTCTATCATATTTCAAAGTTTTCACCTTCTCTTGCAAAGTTTAATACAAAGAAATTCTCTCCATTTCCTCTCCCAAAGCTTACGGTCTCTCTACCTTATACCATTCTCTAACCTTCAATAATTTACACCAACCATATGTCTTGAATCTTCTCATTAATCCAAGACACTTTCATGTAGTGAACTTCTCAAGATTCATTCATCTTCACCTTCCTACCAAGCAAAGAACATAAAAGCTCTTACATTTTTCTCCTTGTGTTGCTCATGGTTTCACTCTCTAAAATAGCCTTCCAATCACTCACAATTCTATTTAATCACATCACTTGATCCTAAACTTCATTCTAAGCAACTTTCATGTTGTAATCAAGACCTAATTCTATCATTTTCAAGCTTGATTCTTGGATTTAAGTTCTAGGGTTTCAAGGTAAAGATCTTGAAACTTGATTTCTTACTTGACTCTTGGAAATTCTAAGACCATGTTTGATCTATGGTCATCTTAATCAAGCCTTAGATACTAACTTTTATGTGTTTGTTTTGATTCTAAGATTTACTTGGTAGTGAAAAATTGATACAAAGAGAGTTCTACAAGGAGCTAAGAGGCACAAATCAAGGTAAGAGGGAGATTAACCTCATCGGCTATATGTGGAGGTGAGGGAATGGATTTGTTTGTGTTTGTGAGTGGAAAATCCATGTGAGGATTTATTCACTCGAATTGTGTGGTTATTGGTTGATGTATGTTTGATTATGTATAATTATATGATGTTGATTGTATGCATGAACTTGCCATGGTTGCTTCTTGATTATAAATGATTCTACTACTTTGATATTTAAGTATTCTTTTATGATTTATATGTGAGATGGTATGAGTGTGATTAGAGTGTTATTGGAGGCTTAATATGTTTAAGTATGATCAAAAGCATGAATATGTGAAAGTGGAAAATCATATGAGATATGTGGCATATGATAAGAATCAAGTGGAAAGGAAAACTATGTTGTTTTCTAAGAACTAAGAGGTACACTGTAATACCCTTAAACACATGTTAGACTGGTAAATGGTTACCAAAGGTAGCATTTGACTTGTTTAGCATGTCAGTAAAGTTTTGTGACAAACTGAGTTCGTTTAGGCACTTAGTTGCAACACAAAAGTTGTAAAGTGGCTTAAAATGACTCAGATAATAGCATAAGTTGCTAAGTTAAGGGAAATAAACATAGAGAGTTTGTTTCTAGGTCACAAATAAGCCAAGTAAGATGTGGTAAAAGTTTCAAGAGAATCAGAGTCAGTTTGGTATTTTTAGGCATACTGGTTGTGCATTTTAATACCGAATGACTAGCAGCAGATATAGAAAATGATGAAAATGGTGAAACAACAATTTAGATGAATCGTATGATTTATTCTAAAGTTGTTGGATGTTAGAAAACTTGAATTAGCATAATTCGGGTGTCCTTAGCAGATATAAGTTTCAGTGTAGACACTTAAGTTAATCTTTTCCTTTAATTTCCTCCATGTCCCATCCCCTGTTTCTCTCTTCTCCCTCGGCAGAGAACTGAAAAATAGAGAAAGAATGAAGAAAAGAGAAAGGGAGAAAGGAAGAAGGGGAAGAAGGGAGGAAAGAGAGGAAGAGGAAGAGCTTCAAGGCTTCAAGTCTTCAAGAGGTAAGGGGTTTTTATCCATCTCTTCCTTGCTTTGTTGCTCTTAAAAGGGGTAAGGGTTTGAGATGGGGGAAATGAATTTGGAGAGCCAAATCTGAGTTCCTATCTTGATTCTTGGTTTCCAAGAGTTAAGTAAGGTTAGTTTAAGCTTAGTAAAGCTAAGATAGTCGTTTATGGCTTAAGATCAACCATTAGAATCCATGGTTTTAGGATTTTGGCAATGGTTGGAATTATGTGATTTGGACCTAAATCTATGCCTAAGAGAATCCATAAGTTGTAATTGAGTTACAACAAGTTTAGGGCCTAGATTGGTGTTAGAAATCACTAGAAAACCGATCAAAGAGTGATTGAAAGTGAGAAAATGACCAATAGAACAGTAAACCCATAGCCACAGAATTATGCAGAAATGTTGTTCTGTCATGGACATCGCGGCATAGGTGGTGCATGTCGCGACGTGCGACCAAAAATCAGCCCAGTATTAGCACCCGAGAGCAAGGCGCCGCGGCGTGTGTAACACCCCTTGATGTAGCAACCGAAGCGTAATCGTCATTACACCACAGTTACTAAATCCAAGTGTGTCACACACATGATAATAGCAATTTAAATCCTCAAGAGAGTACATTTTTTTTTTTTGACAATTTGCATAAGTAGAAAATACGAGCCTCGAATGAAATATAAATATATTCAACCCATAATACATCCACTGAAATAAAACCATATTCCTTATATATATATATTTTATAGTCAATTTACACAAATCACTAATGACATAGAATATAATAATTACAGAGTCCAGTGAAATACAGTGGGAATAAAAACACTAAAAGGGGAAAAGTAGTAACCCAGGGATGGGTACTACCAGCAGACACAGCCGCAACCCCATATGTACATGACACACGGCATCCCAGTTGACACGACAAGCATCAATGCCTCCACGTGGCTGCACTCTTACGTAGTCGAAGAAATCTTGTCCAGACGCTCAAGCCAATCAACCAAGATGTGGTCCCTCTTTATCTTCCTCACGATCTTTTATCAAATATAAATATAAAATAGAAATGCACAAATATAGGAAAGAGATAAGACATCCTACCATCATTACCAATTATAGCAGCCAGAAACAGCACGGCGCCACGCGCCCAAATAGCAATTCAGAATATCATATTCAACTAATAAGCAGTAATTCCAACAGTAAGCAAATAAACAGTTCCAGGCAAATAGTCATCACAGTAATAACCAAATCAATCATAGATATGGGAAATAAATATTAACAATGATAATGTATATCATGACTCACATGCATGCTTTCCCAAATTCCTACTCCATGGAGCTAAACCCAAATAGTCAGAGAAAAGATCATGAGACATGTCTGCAACTCGGCTGCCGAGGCCAGTGCTATCAATAAATTTTCTCGTGCACAATCATGGCATTGTACAGACATTCTACACTAGATCACGATATAGGACAGTGTCAAGTCCGGATCGTCGGTGCTTTTGCATCGGTTTGCCCCACAGGCAGAGGAGCTACCAACTACCCCTTGTGAAGGACCCACACCCCGACGCCCCCAAGGTCATAACATAACCCACACTTGTCTACTCGCACCCGCACTAAGGTGTGTTCAATCTCCTAGGCAACTTAGCCTTACAATAGTCTACAAGGACATTCACAATGCATATGACACTATGCATGGACATGTAGGATTCACAATCTCATACCATTACATAACATGCCACAATAGGCCAATATAAGCATCAATATATATTCCTTATCACACACATACCACAATTTCCATGTCATGGATCCAAGAATTCCATTTTCAAAATCATTTATCGGTATGAATACATATTCCTATCACATTTAAGTAAAGTAAAATCCTTGAATCCAGGGTTTTTAGGTTATGTTTGAGTTACAAAGGACAAAGAACCATAATCTCAATCATTTCCAGCTCAAAAATCTCATTTTTGGGTCTTGGTAATCGATTACATCACCCTGGTAATCGATTACCAGCGAAACAGAATCCCTGTAATCGATTACAATCCCATTGTAATCGATTACACGATTTCCAGAACTACGATTCGTAACTTCAAGGACCTGGTAATCGATTACACAGCCGTGGTAATCGATTACCAATCGACAACCTCCATAATCGATTACCCACAAGTTGTAATCGATTACGTGATTCCCGAAGCACCATTTCATGACATCGAGGCTTGGTAATCGATTACACCACTCTTGTAATCGATTACAAAGCTAGATAGAATCTCAGTGTCGATTACACACAAGATGTAATCGATTACGCATTTCCCGAATCATGATTTCGTACCCTTAAGAGCTTGGTAATCGATTAACCCCGTGTAATCGATTACCACGCGTAAACTTGCGAAAACAGAGTTCTCCAGGTCCTTTAACTCAAACCAAACCAATCATTATCATATTTAATCAACAAGTTACTCAAATATACCTTCAAATCATGCAAGAGGCATCAATCAATCATACAAACCCAACAAAATGCACTATCATGAAGAATAACATAAAAATGAGAGAACTTTATACATGGATTCAGAAATCAATAACAACACACATATAAGACAATCCCTTAATTCATTTAAGTTGTACACTTGTTAAATTAGGTCACCAAGAACCCTAATTCTTGGCCTCAAAACCGTAGCCATCACATAGGCTTCAATTCCAATTTTCTTCTTCCATTAAATTCCATCTTGTTACTTGATTAATTCTAGTCTTATGCTTGTTACACATTAACCACAATTTATCTAATCTTCCACCCCCAAAACCGTAGACCTCCAAGAAGGTTGTTCGATTATTTTTTTGTCCATTTCAAACCATTCAATCCAATAGCATAAATCAATTAAAGTCAACACATAGACATACCAATCACAAAATCAAAGGATAACCCTCATTAGGGTTTTTCCACAAACAATACAATCAAAGTTCCTAGATGCTAAGAGAGGTTGAGGAGGAGTGTCTTCCTCTTACCCAAATGAAGAAATGAAGAGAAACACCAAGGAAGCTCCTTGTATTTTCGGATTTGCAACACCAAGAATCCTAAAATTTCAACTTTGTTAAATCACCACCAATGCTTGAAAAATGAAGTATGGATGGTCACCAAGGAGACCATAACCACAAAAATGGAGAGAAAGGAAGAGAGGTCTTGAAACTTACCCAAAAAGCTCAAGACTTGAAGCTTGGAGAAAGTGTTGAAGATGGAGGATTTTCAAGAAACTCCAAAAAGGAAAAGTGTATAGAATGATGAGAGGATTTAGAAAATGTATCTAGATGAAATTTTTGTGAAGATTGAGTGGGGAGAGGGAGGCTGGCCGTAGCAATGGTAGAGAGAAGGAGGAGAGAAAGAAAAATGGAGAAGAAGAAGAAAAGGTAGAGAGAGAAAGTGTTTTGGTTAATTATGAAAATTGTGAGATAAATTGAATTAATGAAAGCAAAGCATTTTCCTTCCCCAAGGGGCTGCTGCCATGCTTGAGAGAGAGAAGAGGGAGAGGGTGTGTTGGCTTCTCTTGGAAGCTAAGGGTATTTGAGTCATTGTTTGGTCAAAGCTTCTCAAAGAAGCTTTGATTATTTAATATTAAATTTGAATTAAAGTGAATGAATTAGACATAAAGTAGATTGCATTGGGATAATGTGATAGGATTTTTATTACACACTATTATCCAATGGATAATAGTTACAATGATTGATGATCGATTTAATTAATCTGACAGATAAATTTTTCGCAGTATTGATTTATTTTATCTGTTAAGATTTCTCGAAAATTGTAAAACTTCGTAAACTGTGTCCAGTCTCGGGTTTAGTAAGATCCTCCGTCGACATATCCATAGTCCAAGGTTCGCAGAGGAAACATCGCATTTCTCTGGTTCTGCTCAGCGCGCATGCAAAACGAAAAATATACTAAAATATTCGACGTTTCCGGAAAATTCTCAGAAAATTCTCAAAAATTGTAAATATTATAAAATGACTATTCATTATATAATTTTCCAATTTTTGAAGCATTACAGTCGTTTTCCCGACTCTGCTCAAGTTTTGCGCAAAACGAAGAATATATTAAAATATTCATTATTTCCGAAAAATTCTAAAAAAATTCCTAAAAATCAAGAATAATATAAAATGATCATTTATACTTAAATAGATATTTTTCGGGATGTTACAGCGTTCCATCGCCGTGCCGCGGCGTGAGACCCTAAAGCTTCAAAATGTTGTTTTTGGATGTTTTGAAGTTCTAAAGTAAATGGAATCATTCATTTATGTTTCCTAAAGTATGTTAAGGCACAAATGGAGATATTTTCAAGTAGAAAATATTTACCTATAAAGTATGAGAAAGCATAGGCTTTTAAGCATCCTAAAGGAAAGGTTTGCTTTAGGTAATGATATTGCACCTTAGGCAACTTAACGTTGCAATAGATATCACTCAAGATGTGATGAGATAGTGCAATGGAGATAAGTATACTAGGATGAATAATTGTATTCACTCTAGTAGAGAATGAGAAATGTATGAACCTTAGGAGATCCAAGAGTAGTGGATTACCTTAGGAAGATACCTAGAACCTTAGGCAACAAAGAGTTGCAAGTAAGAACCACTCTTGCATTAGATTCACTTGAGTGGAGACAAGATTGTGTATTAGTTCCAAGGAGAGAATGTTTAGGTACTAAGTCTCTAGTTAAGTGAGACTTTGTGCATTGCTAAATACACAATAAGATGAATTGTGACTAAGAAGATGTCATAATCATAAGGCATAGTAGAAATATGCGATAACTCATGTATTAACAAAGATGAGTTAGAAGTGCAAGATAAAGGGAATTTACTTCCTTAGATACTAACAAAAGTATAGAAGTTAAGTTCTTAAGCATTCCATGAGTTTGGAATAGTTAAAGAGGTATCTGGAACCTTAAGCACACAAGTGTAGTATAGGTTACTACCAGAAGTGTGATAGAAGGTAAAGCTAGATACAACTAGAATAAGTATGTTATCACACAAGTGTAGTATAGGCTACTACCATGAATTACTCCCTTTAGTTAAAGTGAGTTAATTATGCAAAGTTTTAGAGAAATGCTCATTTATTTCCTTAAGCAAGGTTGAATGAGGCATTAGTTAAGATAGACTCTTTCACTAGGATGAGTTGAGTCTATAGGAAAGTTAAGATGGTGTTTATGTAAGAGTTAAACATAACACTAAGCTTTTCACACACTAGTCAGTTAAGCTAGTATGTATGTGAAGAGAAAGAACCTTAGTGCAATCAAGATTAGTAGTTTGCCATAGGTAAGTACCTTACACCTTAGCAATATAGTGTTGCATTAGAAATCACTTAAGAGATACAAGTGATGAGGTGGTGTTTGGGTACAAGTATGAGAAATGGTCTGGTAATGTTTACCTGAGAATTTAACGTTATATGACGCGAGGTCATTTAGCAAAAGGTAAGGAATCAAAGAAGTTCTTAAGGGGACAAGTATTTCTAACCAAGTACTAAGGTTACATGTAATATAAGGTTATAGATTCTCCTCATTACAAAGGATAAACATAAGAAGCCAAAGTTACTAGTAGAATATGCTTAGATTATAGAGGAAATAAGTATATAAGTACGGATGAAAGTCTATGAATTAGTCAAGTAGTATTGATCTGGTGAGTATCCTTTGATGTTCATTCATGGAGGCAAAAAGGAGATAGATTGGTGTCCGAAGGACTTTTAAGAAGGACATAACCCTGATGTCTCGATAGTGCCAAGGCCAAAAGAGATAAGTGGGAAATCCAAAGACGCTCTTTGAGCAAGGATGAAGCCCGAATTTCTCAGCGTGCTAGGATATATATAATGTGAGGATGAGCTTTCCCTCTAATTACCACTGGATGATGTACTGACTAGTTCCTAGCAAACTCCCTTGTTTTCAAAATAAACTTCTACATGTATTTAAAAACAAAACCTTGCATTTGCGTTTCATTCACATACTCTTAGGATTTCCTTAGGCATATTCATATTACATATCATTATCATTGCATTAATGGATAGTTGTATGGGCATTGTCCATCACTGTAGGTATTTACAGCTGTATGGGCGTTGTATATATTAATAGTGTGTAGGCTATCAGTTGATATCATACTATAAGAAAGTGTGCATATATGAGAAAATAGGAGGAAGCTCCTAAGTTAGAATTATAGCATTTGTTATATAATTATTATATACAATGTTATAGAGAACTGGTATTGGAATTACTTTTACTGAGAATTTGTAATTCTCACCCCAGTTGCTATTCCATGTAAATCCAGATGCAGGCACAAATGCAGGCACAAATGCAGGCTCAGATTCAGGCAAAGGCACAGGTACAGAGGTACCAACCCTGCTAAGGTTGACAAGATAAAGCATGAAGACTAGAGTAGTTTTTATTGCTTTAAGTAGACAAAACTTATGTAATTAGTTTATATTTGTTCTATAAGTTTTATGTTATATGTAGTACAATATGCCCTCATGTGGCCAAGTTTGTATATATATGTATGGGTTTAAGTTTTTCCGCAATCTCTCAAGGGTTTCTATAATTACTCAGTTGTGATTATAGATATATATTAGCATGTAGTATAGAAGTGACGTCTCTAGTGCTGGTTATCATTATATATCTCGGTCTATCTAAGATATATCTATATATCTGTATTAGGATGTTACATACACAGTTTCCATGAAGATTTTGGAGCAAAGCATTTGAAATATTTTACTAAGTATGGATTTTAGATGATGACGTAACAAGTAATTGGATTAAAGATTTTTACAAAGAAGAATGAGATAGGAAATGAAGAAATATTTGGTTATGGAATATAAATTGATTTTCAACCAATATGCTAAGAATTGGTATTTGAGATCAAAAATATTTTCTTAATAGTAGTTTTGAAGGATTTATTAACGAAAACTCAATTTAGTGAATTTTGAGATGGAAAAGAAAGTAAACTAATTTTTAGAATTAAAATTACTATAATATTTCAAGTTATTCAAAGAAATACGCTTTTGTAAAGAAAATATTAGAAGATATTATTTAGAGAAGTTTTAGAAAGGAAATGATTTTGAGGATGGTTTGGAACTTAAAGTATTTTATTTAAAGTGTTGAACAAATGTTTTTGAGATATCTTAAATTAATTTAAATAAGTTACATTTTTATGGAAATTGTTTGAAAATATTTATTAAAGGAGGTTTAGTGAGAAAATGTGGGAAGTATTATTTAATGATGATTTATTCAGAAAATGTGAGAAAAGTTTTACTTTAAGCTTAGAATAGGATTAAACTATTTTACGTGATAAAAAAAATACGCAGAAAAACTTACGTGATTTAAAAACAGTGATTTTAGCTATGCGATTTGAGAGGAACAACAAGTTGTGCTGTAGAACCAACGTATTAGATCTAAGTAGATGTGGTATTGCATTGTGCTTGTGGGACTGAGGTTCTGGACCCATGTGGATCTTTGGTATTATGTAGTTGTATGGATGGTTGATTTAATATCATTGGGAACAATTCAATGGTGGTTTGGTTTCATTGAATATGCATTTGAGCATTGTACAGTTGATGGATGTTGTGGCATTTTATGCCCAAAGAGTTTGGTTTCATTGAATATGCATTTGAGCATTGTACAGTTGATGGTTGTTGTGGCGTTTTATGCCCAAAGAGTGGACGGGAACTTACAAGATAGTAGGATCTTCACAATCCTATGGGGAGGTCAGGGCACGGTATTTGCTTCATGATACGCTTGGTATCACGAGTGCTGCTTGAGCACCTCATATATATATATATATATATATATATATATATATATATATATATATATATACCCCTGGCCTCGATAAAAACCATTTGCAACGCACTGGCAGCCCTGACGACACTATTGCTTTTCACGGTCCATAGACTGTCTTTTTAGGGGGGGACAAATCTATTGGAGCGTTCATTCTGAATTTGAGTATAGTTCCATGGAATAGTAAGAACTGGTTACATTGTGGAAAAGGATGGTCAACATACACATCGTGCATATGCATAATCAGCATTTACATTATTGTGATATAATATTATTGTGATGTAATATTATTGTGGTGTTATCATTATGCCTGATATTGTGATACAAGTTTATCGGATTATTTACTTATTAAATATGTTATTGTTATATTGTATGTTGAACTGTGTTGGAATGTTTGTCATTCTCTTGCTGTTATATTGGTATGCGATGTAGGGGATCTCACCTCTTTGCTGTATTGCTCTGTCTATTTCTATTTTATGCCTATGTCGGTGAAGACTGCGATGGCGGCAAGGAGGGATTAGCTAGGTTTCTTTAGACTATAGTTTCTTGAAGGCGCTACTGCTTGGTGTGTTCATTGGGACTCTGAGTATCTAGATATTATGGTGATATTACTTTGTATTTTAAAGTTGTATAAGTAGCAAGACATTCCTGGCTAGGGAATTGGTATTTTGAGAAGGACTTTTGTCTTTAGAGTTTGTGAACTTAGGCCAGGTCGAGTTTTTATATGGTTTATGTAATGAAAATATTAAGATTCTATGATATATATAAGGGATATATGTTGTTCTATTTTTGTATCTTGTGTTACTTTAATTTGGTAAATTTATGTTATCCGCGAAAAAGAAATTTTGAAACCCATAATCTTAAATAATATTTAAATATTTTATGACTTGGGTAAGAATATAAGGGACTTAGTCTGAAATGTGATACCCTAAGGTGGGTGTTACAAGAAAGAATGTCACACCATAATAAAATGAAATAAAATGCGGAATATATATAAATAAAATTGTAAATTAAGACCTGGTTCGTTTAGTATAACATAATAAATAAACATCTTCCATTAAGTAATTATGTATTAATCGGATATCAAAACACATGTATATCATTATTTATTATTTTTTTTTGTTATTGTGGAAGTGAGAGAACAATAAAATGTAGTTACAGTAAACAAAATCAGCATGGAAGGAAATCATACATCTATATATTATATATATATAATTGCATCAGCCTGTTTAATTACATCATCAAATATACAAAAAGTAAAAGGCTTTACCAACCCCAAGATGATTACAAATGTACAGCCCATCAAAATAGCAAAACATCTAGCTTCCCATAAAGATATACGGATAGCCATCAGTAGCCATCGATAGTACCAGCCCTCTAAGACTGACGAGAAGGAACTGTAGCAAGATCCTCCTCAGGGTCTTCCTCGTCAGATGAAATCATCATCGGAGCGACCAAATTTCAAGCAGAGGCTCGGACAGTGGATATGAATGAATCCTCCTGTGGGGTATAATAGAGATCATCCCGCAGATCCCGAATAGGTAGGTAAAACTCTAAGTGGACAAAAGTAGTAAAATAAAAAACAGGAGGGTCATAGTGACCCTAAGATAGTGACACCGTCAACTCCCCGTGGTAGATGCAACGGTTCGTGCGCAAGTTTATATGCCAGCAATCAGGACCCCCGTGAAAAGTCATCCTCGCATATCCCAAACATCTATGCGGACGTGATGACATCTTCAAGCAACACTAGTTGTAATTAGGCCAGAAATTAGGGAACTCAAGTGCTTCCCCTTCCTTGCAAACGTCTTCTCAGAATCATATAAATAAAACAGAAATACAGGTATACAGGAAAGAGGTGAGACACCTAGCATTCAATACCAATACGACAGTAAGAAAACAGAACAGCGCTGGGCACCCACATAGCATCACAACACGCATATTCATCAACAGTAATAATAAAATAAGCAGTAAGGGAAGAATAACAATAAGTAATAGTAAAAATGAGCAATAAAAGATAAACAACATCAATATCTCAAGCACTCAAAAGTTCAACAATAAGATAATTATTACAATAGTAAAGACGATAATTTGACTGTTATAAGTGCTCATGCCGAATGAAATATGAGACTGACAATGCATAATTCATGTGGTACCAAAATCCTACTCCATGGAGCTAGACATAAACATTTCGAAGAGAATGATCGAGGAGTCATGTCAGTATCTAGTTAGCCTCAAAATAAAGTGCTTATCATAAAAATAATCTTTTGCACAACATGGCTTATACATGGCACCTCAACAAGATCGCGATATAGGACAGCGTCTTGGTCCGGATCGTCGGTGTATTCGCATCGGTCTATCCCACGGCCCCAGTGGAGCTACCACTGTCTATTGTTAGACACCCATACCCTGATGCCCCCAAGGTCAACAACATGACCTATGCTTAGTCTACTCGCACCCGCACTAAGGTGTAATTCAATTTCCTAGGCATACACCGCCTTTACAACAAAGTCCAATGGACATTCACAAATGCATGACGACTCAATATACATCATGTATATTCATCAATAATATGTTTCTCATAAAACATTGCTCATCATGTATGTTCATCAATAATATACTTCTCATGTAATATACCACAATAGCATATAATCAATTCTCAATAAAATCACACATACATAAAATTCAACTCAAACCACAATTTCATTTTATGAACCCAACATTCCTAATTATCTAAGTCTTGATTGATTACACAAATTTTGGGTCAAAGAAACCCTAAAACTGTGGCCCCTCTCAAGAACCAATACTCAATCAATTTATTCCATCATGTAACACCCTTATGGGGATGCCACATTTATGATGCAATAAAATAAAAATAGATAAAATATTACCCAAGTTATAAAACATTTGATAAATAATTAATATGAGTTATAAAATTTTTCCTTTTATACCTACTAACCTTAAATAAAATAACATGGAACATGAAATAAAACAAACTGTTATCGCACACATAATATACATATGATTTTGTTTCAAGTTAGGCAAATAATTTACAACTACAAAATATTTAAAGAAAATAGTAAAGAGTCATTATACAGTACAACATCATAAAGTGCCCAAGTGCACATCATAGATCCTAACTATCTGAAGGATCACTCTCAGATGAAACTTCAGGTGATAGAAATTCAGGATGTCTCACAATTCTACGGACAGGAGTCCGCGCTGTTGACACTATACTAATCTCAGTGGGAACACGAAAAAGTCCTCCCCAGTGACGCCTCAGATCCAACGGCATCTCCAGATGTAAATATAAAGTCGTAGTAAAAACGGGCTCAGCATCAAACTCTACTCGTAGGGACACAGTCAGACGTCACAAGTAGATCACCGATCCTCTGTCCTCCCGCAATCGCTAGGCTTCAGAGCCTCCGTGAAACTCTAGCCTCACGAAACCAAGAAATCCCGGCAACGCCATACTCACAAATCAGTCTAAAGGATATGGATGATTAGAAGGCTCACACTCGTCGAACAGATCCCCCGTCTACTGCTGCTCCTCCTCCTAAGGATACACACAATCTAGAGGCTGATCCTCTTCCTCAAATTCTTTACAACATAAATAATAATACAGAAACAATACATATAGAGAGGTAAGATAATCATACATTAATACCAGTATGGCAAAGAAGAAAACGACAATACAACAATTATCACAGTTTAATATAATAAAACATATTATAATATCATAAATAATAATACAATTTAATACAGAAGTTTTATTACAATAGTATCATATAATATCACAAGTAATTATGTTATGATGTATGACACAAATGCAAATGCAATATGACTCGTTCCTACTCCATGGAGCTAGACACAGACATCAGAGAGAATGACCCGTAAAGATCTATCAGTACCTCAGGCTACCCAACTAAACTATTCCACTGTCTAACGTCGTGTCTATAGCCCACGGTCCAAACATCGTGTAGTAGTACACAGTCCAATCGTCGTGCACTACAAGCATTGTACTAAACAGTCTTTACAAGATCTTGACTAAGTATAGCGCGTGTCGAGATCATTAGTGTGTTGCCAGTTACCATGGCCCAGAGGAGCGACCAACTGTCCATATGTGGAATACTCCGCACACTAATGCCTCCAAATCCACACAAGATGAACCACACTATGCTTATCACACGGACAACACAGTGTAATTCGCCTCGTCAATCAATCGCCAATATCAACTAAATTGGCACAACTCAATGCATGAATAAAACCAATAATTACTAAATTACCCTTAGTCTCAAAATATTCTCATATTTACAAAAACGCCTTTAACCTCAAAATTCCAATATATAGTACGTCACCACTTGACAGTACCACATGTCAGCATGTCCGAGTCCACCACTTTGGCCCGACAGCAAAACTCGCTGTTTCGATTAATCGCGTAGAAATTTTATCACGTTTTCACAATTTCATCATTTTTACAAACGTTTTTAAATCGCGTAAATATATTTTACTATTTTTAAAATCACGTAACGTTTTTAAATCATTTTCTCAATTGCGTAAGATTTTTAAATCGTTTTCTTGATCGAAAAGCTTTAAAATCTATATTTTAAAATTACGTAAGCTATTTCTTATACTTTAAAACTATGTAGAATATTTTTCTTACGTTATAAATATATTATAAAATGTTCTCTTTTATTTGCCTATTTTTAATAAATTTTGACAAAGATTTTGTTTATAAAATCTAATTAAAATGTACTTTCTTCGTTTTTCCTCTAAAAATTCCTTTGTTTATTTTATAACTACAAAATCCACTTTAGTAATTATCACTATACTTAAAAATTTAAAAGTAAGTATTTTTCAAGGGTTTTATTCATTTTTCTTCTATTTCACATTTCAAAAAAAATTGTTTACTTCTTTAATTCTTGAGAATTCATTACCAATTGCATTCTTTTTAAGTAAAACATCAAATCTACACTTTAGAAAATAAATTTTGGATTGATTACACATTTACAAGGCATGTTGGCCGAAATTAATAAAACCTTGGCATTTGATCTTTGGATCAATTTCTATCTTCTAAATCATTTTGGATTTCATTCATTTACCTAATTCCATTAAATCCTTCCTTTAGAAAATGGTTGAGAACATTTTGGTTCTCTTTTCTTTGTTGAGGCCGTGAGCCCCTTCTTGTGTTCTTTGGAACACTCATGCAAACCTTACATATTATTCACATCCTAATTAATAATCATGCATATATCAACACATGCAATATATTTTAAAGCTTGTAGACATGCATACAAACAATATCAAACACAAATAGGAAAGCATTTAAACAATCAAACAAGTGAATCCTTATGGATTCTTCACACACATACAATCCATTTTCTCATCACCATACTTGGTTGATGAGATTAAATCTCCCTCTTACCTTTAAGGAAGATAAAATCTTTTTCTCTCCTTCCTAGATGATTTCGTGATCTCCCCCAAGAAAACCTAACATGCTCAAATAAATTTTTACAAGTTATAACTATAGGAGAAAAACATAAATCATGGATCAATCATGGCTTAAAACCTCAGAAACAAAGTTAGAAATGAAAAACAAGGATCTTCACCTTTTAGAAAAAAACTCTAAAGCAATTTTCCAAGCTTAAGATGATAGATTTTGGAAGAACTCTCAACTAGAGATGTTCTTAGAATGGTGTTTAGGTTTGGAAAAGTGAGTTAGATAAAATTTTTGAAAGTTGGATGATGGTGTATAATGGTGTGGCCGAATGGTTCTTCAAAGCAAACAACAATGGTGGGTTTTGTTTTAGAAGAGAGAGAAGAGAGATTTAGTGTTAGCAAAGATGAAGAATGAAGTGAAAATAGTCTCCAAATGGTGCATGGCCATGGAGCTCATTCAAGAGGAGGTGACCACTTTGTTTGACCTTCCAAGACTCCATCCTAGCCCTAGCTTTCATCAAGGGTTCACATGCAAAGGCTTCTCCTCCAAGCTTGCTTATAATTGGCTCATTCAAGCCTTGTCACATGTTCATGAATGTTCCACCCTAATGGTGATCATAGGTTATTAATTAAGTTACTAATCTCATTAAGTTTCTATGCACATTTAATCTAACTTAACTAGGAAAATTAGTTACATTATTAATTAATTAGCATTCTTGTAACCAAGCTTCAAGAGCCATTGATTAGATCAAAGGTCAAGATCTTCTCTGCATTCTTCCCATCCAATGGTCACAAATGATTCTAGCTATTTTGTGAGACCAATCTCCACCGTACATTAAATCAATGGTGGATATCCAAAGCCTTCATTATTAAGCTTATCTTTTCAACCATTGATTAGATCAATGGTTGATATTTAAAACTAAACCTTCTCATCCAACGGTGCAAATCAAGTCAAGCCCTCTTTGTTGACTAATTTCCTATTGGCTTAAAAATAAATCAAGCAATCAACGTTGACTACTTTTTCTAAACGTGGGTCCCGCAAACTAATTGTGGGTTCCACAGACTTTTTCGGGTCCATGGTCATTTTATTTATACTGACTAATAAAATAATATTATAAAAATATAAAATTATTTTATTGTACAGATAAATTCTAAAAATTAAAAGACTGATACACGTATCATTCGGAATTGGGTTTAGTAAGATTCCCCAAATCCGAATAATTAAAATAAGATTTTTCCCGTCCCAAAAATTTTTATTTTCTTGACTCGGAGTAAATCACACAACACACTCAAATATGAACATGAAACAGTCAAATAATTTTTATAACTTACAGAAAAACATAAAATAGTACAATCAGGGCAAAACAGTAACTCACTCAAAAGTTAGGGTGTTACACATCACATTATTAATTACATGTCTCTAAATTGCTTAATTTACAGGGATGCACAAAAGCACCACTTGGACCCAAAAATCCCTTAGAGGCCGTGAGCATCCCTAGAGCAACAAAAATTAAATTTTTCCATTATATGCATCAATCCTTTAATACCTAATTATATAAGTTTCATTTCATACAAAAATCAACTCAAATCCCAAAAGTTAAGGTCAAAATCGTGGTCTCCCTAAAGGATAGAAAATCCTATATTTTTTCATTCATCAAATCCAAGCAATCCAACATCATTAAGGCATTCAAGACAACCAACATTTAAATATAAACTAAATATACACAAAAACATAAACAACAAACACAGAAAGTGAGTAATCCTTTATGGATTTCTCCATCAACAATCACTCAAAGGTTCTCTCACCACTAATAATGGTTGAAGTGAGTAAATCTCCCTCTTACCTAAAAGGAAAACAAGAAAAGTACCTCATTGCTTGCTCCTTGGTGGTTCGGTTTTGGGCTCCTAAGAACCCTAGAAAACCAAGTTCAACAAATCAATCATCAAGTCTTGAAAAAGAGGACTCCTTGGTCACCAATGTGACCAAGAACCACGAAAATGAATAGAAAAGGAGAGAAAGTTAGGAGCTTTACCTTCAAGCTCCAAGCTTGTATCTTGAAGGAAAATGGTAAAGATGTGATCTTTATGGATGGATCTAAGAAGAATGGTGTCTAGGATGTGTAGTAGCTTAAGAAAAATGATGGCTTGAAATTTTTGCCATGGTGGAGGTGGATGGAGATGGTGGTGCCGTGGAGAGGGTGAAAGAGAGGAAGAAGAAGAGAAAAATGTAAGAAGAGGAAATGAAGAGAAAAAGTGTGATAACTTTTGTGTATTAGATTTCTGGAGTAAAAATGAGAAAGTAAAAATCAAACTTTGACCCCCCAAAATGGGCTCCTAGCCGCGGCAATGAGGAGAGAATGAGAGGGAGAGATTAGCTTCTCCTACAAGTTTTGGGCATTTTAGTCATTTGTGGTCAAAGCTTCCATGAGAAGCTTTAATTAAAATATATTATTTTTGAATTAAAGGTGATTTGATTAGACATAAAGTGGATTACCTTAGGATAAGATAGGATTTCTACTACAAGCTATTATCCAATGGACAATTATTACAGTTGACAGTAGTCAGTGTTAATTGTCTAACAGATAATAAAATACACAGTGATTTTTATTTATCAGATAAAAATCTCAAAAAGTGTGAAACCTTATAAACTGTGTTCTAGCCTCGGGTTTAGTAAGATCCCCCATCGACGTTTCTACAAATCAAGGTTCTTGGGAAAATATCTTGTTTCCCTTGATTCGCTTAGTGTGCACGTAAAATGAGGAATGATATTAAAATATTCTACGTTCTCAGAAAAATTCACAAAATTCACAAATATTATAAAACGACTATTTATAATAAAATAAATGAATTTTGGGGATGTTACATCAAGCATAAGGGTGAGGTATCCCAATGTGTTGAGTACTCCATCTTGTAAAGGTTGTCAAGCACCTGTTTGAAGCTTGAAGATATAGTGGAAATCTCGGGTGTTTACTTGAGGACTGGACGTAGACCACAAGTGGATTAGTGGTTGAACCAGGATAAAGCTTTGTGTTTGTCTTCCTAAACTCATCTCCTTTATTTTGTGTACTGTTTTATTGAATATCTTGCATTCTATCTTGCTTGATTGATTTACTTGTACGTGTAAGCCTTCTATTCCCTCTATTCATTTATTTCTAACAAGCAATAGCTTCAACGAAAATTGAGAATCAAGTGTTTTGTAAAAGAATTATGAACTTGTTTTACAAACTCAATTCACCCCCTTCTTGAGTGTTGAGGCCACTTGGTAACAAGTGGTATCAGAGTTAGACTCTTGTATAAAGAGCTTAGCCACTTCAAGAGAAAAGATGGCTTCAAATGGTTTTTCTAATGAAGGTTCTTCTATAAGTAGACCTCCTTTTTTCAATAGGGTTGGTTATGCTTATTGGAAAGAAATGATGAAAATTTTTATTGAAACTATTGATTTAGATGTGTGGGACGCCGATGAAAATGATGCATTTATTCCCACACATACCATTGATGGTGTAAGAACCTATCAACCAAGAAGTGAATGGATCGATGAGGACAAAAAGAAGGTTCAATACAATTTGAGACCAAGAACATCATCACCACATCCTTGGGATATGATAAATTATTTAGGGTGTCAAATTGTAAGACTGCTGAAGAAATGTGGGATACCCTACAAGTAACCCATGAGGGCACAAGTGAAGTAAAACGATTAAGAATAAACATCATCACTCATGAATATGAATTTTTTAGAATGTACCATGGAGAAAGCATTCAAGATATGCAAAAGAGATTCACACACATTGTAAATCATCTTATTTCATTGGGAAATACATTTCCTAATTAAGATCTTATTAGCAAAGTGTTAAGATGTTTGAGTAGGAATTGGCAACCCAAAGTGACAATGATTACTGAATCAGGGGATTTATCAACAATGCCTCTAGCCATTCTCTTTGGAAAGCTCCAAGAACATGAGTTAGAGCTCAATAGGCTAAATCAAAGTGAGGAGCAAGACAAAAAGAAGAAGGGGATTGCTCTCAAAGCCACTGTCGCGACCGAGATCGCGGCGGGAAATATAGCAACTCGCGTGAATTTAAAAATGAAAATATGGAGTCGCCACCAATTTTATTTAAATTAGGAAAAATTGGAAAACCTTGTTAGAAAAATGGTCTTTGATAACCAGATTGGATTCGGGAGTCGGTTATGGATAGGGAAGGGTGGAAACTTAATCCCACTGCACCCCTATCACACCTGTCCTGAGACGGTACCTTAAGTTAATTGTGTAAACACTTGATAATCTCGAATTTATTTATTTTACCCTTTTTAAAGGACTTTGTAATTATTTTATTTTTTTTATTTTGAAAAAAGAACCAAATTGTAAAAATCTAAATTTTGACTTGACAAAATTGAAATTCTGCTCCTACGTACCCTCAGGTGCAATGAGGAACTCAAAGTCACGTAGTTCTGTAAAAATAAGTGTGAGTTAATTGATTTTAATTAAGAAAAAGATTTTTGAAAATAAAAAATAAAAATATTCTTGCACAGGGTTCAAGTTAGCACAAGGCTACTCAATAAACCTTTATGATCCAAACGATATGAAGATAACATTCGCTATTCAATCAGTATCATTGGTCATCGCATTGATTAATTTTTTGTTTTTATTTTTATTTTATTCGTTTTATTATTTTTTTATTTTTTTATCTTCCTTTTATTTAAACAAACACTATACTTTTTTTAAAAAAAAAAAATTTACTTCATATCTTTTGTTTTTTTTTATTTTTACTTTTATTTTTTATATTTTATTTTTATATTTATATTTTTTTTATTCTTTATTTTTTGTATATATATATATACAATCAAAACACTCTAAAGTTAAGAAACGAAGATAAATCAAACGGCCTTTCCTTATCGCCTACAAAAATAATAATACTAATAATAATAACAATAAAATAATAATAATAAAAAGAAGAAGGGTAGAAGATAAAAACCAGAAAAGGAAGCTCACATTACGTATGTTGAGATGATCACGGATGGTGAAGCTGGTTACTCACGTCGTGGGTGGCACGGTTGGGAAGTGAAGGCTTGGTGCGGAGTCGTTCCGGTGGTGCTTTGGTGTTGTGGTGACGAGGTGAAGAGTGATGATGGTGGGCTGTGGTGATTGGAAAATGGAAGAGGGAGAGGATGGAGATGGTGGTTACGGTGTGTGAGGAAGGCTACGGTGAGGGAGATGGAGGTGAGGAGAAGATGAAGATGGTGGTGGATGGGTTCACGTGGAGTTGGTGGCAGGGAGGAGCTGGTTTATGATGAGAAAATGACTCTGTGGAGGGGATGGTGATGATGGTTCAGGCAGGAGATGAAGCTGCTGGAAGGTTGAAGGAGATGGCCACTGAGTCAACTCGGTAGGTGTGGAGAAGGTGGCTGCATGGAGGTTCTTTGGTTCACGGTTGGAGGCTTGGAGAAGAAGGGTGATGGTGGAGCTATGGTTGAGTCTTTGTCTTGGACGTTGAGGGGGGGGTGTTACGGGTTGGAAGCCATGGAGGTGAGTGGTGCTACGGAGGTGGAGGTTGGTGAGGTAGAAGATGGTGGCTTGCTGTTATGGAAGCTCAACGTTGAGGGTGGCTGTGTGAGTGAAGAGAAGACGGTGTGTTATGGAGGTTGCTGTTATGAAAAAATGGAAGTGGTATGGAGGGTTGTGAAAGTTGAGAGCTTGGTTGTTTGGGTGGTGAAGAATGGTGACTTCGTTTTGGTGGGGAAGATACGTGTGAAGCTTCACGGTTGGAAGTGGATATGGTGTTATTGGGTTGGAGGGAGGAGATGAGGTTCACGGTTGCTTGGAGGTGCTTGGAAATGGTGGCTACTACATCGCGTGGGGAATGATTATGGAAGGAAGAAATGGTTGTGGATGGCTTGGAGGGTTGTGAAGGTTGAGAGTTTGGTCAGGAGAGGAGCTTGTATATAGGGTTGTTGTTATGAAAAAAAATGGAAGTTCCTCTGTTTTTCTTTCAAAGCCGAGAAAATATGCCTCTCCTCCCCCTTGCTCTACGTGAGAAGAAAGAAAATGGCCGAAACCGTGTGTGTTAGTCCGGAAAAAAAATGAGTTTTTTCTGCTCTGTGCCTGCGTGAGTGAATATATAGGAAAGAAAAAGTGCCGTGAGTGGAGTGCAATTGAGTGCAATTAGGTGAGTGCCATTGAGTGCAATTGTGAGTGCAGAGTGTGAGTGGCAATTGAGTGCAATTGAGTGCAAATGTGCGGTGAGTGGAGTGGGTGCAATTAGTGAGTGCCGTGAGTGAAGGAATTAAATAAAAAAAAAGTGATTAGTGAGTGGGTTGTGCTGAGTGTAATGTAAGTGCAAAATGAGAGTGCCAAAAAAAAAGTGATTAGTGCAGAGTGAATTGTGAGTGAATTGTGAGTGAGTGCAGAGTGGGTGAGTGCAATTGAGTGCAATTTGGAGAATTGTGAGTGTAGAGTGGAGTGCAATTGAGTGCATGGTGAGTGCGTGGGAAAAAAATGAAAGTGAGTGCAGAGTGGGTGAGTGCAATTTGGAGAATTGTGAGTGTAGAGTGGAGTGCAATTGAGTGCATGGTGAGTGCGTGGGAAAAAAAAAATGAAAGTGAGTGCAGAGTGGGTAGACGTGATGGATGCAATTTGGTGAATTGTGAGTGTAGAGTGATTAAAATAAAAAAGAAGAGAGAGTGCGTGTGTGCTGTGTTGAGTGAATTGTGAGTCGATTGCCTTCCTTTTTTATTATTTTTTTTTTTTTTTTTTTATTTTTTATTTTTATTTTTGTTTGTTTTTTTTAATATCTGTTTAGGCTAAAAAAAAGGCTAAGTAAAATGGGCTAAAAGGTGGGCCATAATTTTTTATTTTCCTTTTTTTTTTTTAATTTTCCTCTTTTTTTTTTTATATTTTATTTTTTAGTCCCAATCAAAATTGAGTGTTCACAGTTTCTGTCTTTACTTGTTTCTTATTAGATAATAAGAATAACCATAGTTTTTCAAATTATCGTCATAAGAAATGAGTAAAGATATGAACTTCAATTTTGTCCGGCAATGCAAAACAAGGCAAGAAATTGAAATGCATAGAGTCGATGCACTCAACAAAAATTTTAAAAAAAGAATGGAGCCAATGCGCTCAACAGAAAGAAAAAAAATATATGAATGGAGCCGATGTGCTCAACAGAAATTAAAATGCATGGAGCCGATGCGCTCAACAGAAATTAAAATGCATGGAGCCGATGCACTCAACAGAAATTAAAATGCAAGGAGCCGATGCGCTCAACAGGAAATTAAAATACATGGAGCCGATGCGCTCAATAGAAAAATTAAAATGCATGGAGCTGATGCGCTCAACAGAAAAATTAAAATGCATGGAGCTGATGCGCTCAACAGAAAATTAAAATGCAAGGAGCCGATGCGCTCAACAGAAAATTAAAATGCATGGAGCCGATGCGCTCAACAGAAAATAAAATACATGGAGCCGATGTGCTCAACAGAAATTAAAATGTATGGAGCCGATGCGCTCAACAGAAAATAAAATGCATGGAGCCGAGACGCTCAAAATTAAATGACAATGGGAAAACCTGTGTCCCGAAATTTAAATGATGTTAGTCATGGCAACCATCACCTAAGAGGGGGGGTGAATTGGGTGATTACAAATTTTAAAACACCTTTGAGAAATTAAGTATTTTGAATAACTCAATTAATAAATGCAGCGGAATAAGTTTAACAAAGGTGCAACTATTATAGATTTCACAAATAGTACTTGGGCTATAAGATAAATCAAGTAAATAAACTAGATATCAAATTCAACTCAAGCATATATAATTAAGGCACAAATGTAAAGAGATAGAGTTGAGAAGATCAAACACAAGATTTATCCTGGTTCGGCCACCAATCCACTTGTAGCCTACGTCCAGTCCCCAAGCTTAACTTGAGATTTTCTTCACTATCTCCTAGACTTCACGGGTGCTAGGAAAACCTTTGTACAAATAAGAGCACTCCTCACACCTTGGGATACCTCACCCTTGTGCTAGAGCCTCCAATTCTTCAAGCTTCACAGGTGCTTGATGACCTTTACAAACTTGAGCACTCAACTCCTTGGGATGCCTCACCCTTGAGCTTGAGTCTCTTCAAACAAAGGGATGCCTCACCCTTTACAATTTGGAGGGATACCTCACCCTCTCTTACAAAGCAATCAAGGTTAATAGAATGAAACTCTCACAAGAGTAGATATACAACTTGAAGAACAAAGTATAGATGATAGAAAAACTCTCTCAAGAGTGGATAATACAAATTGAAGAACTATGGGTATCAAGGATTCACACTTTAAAGCTCAAAATATGATTTTGATGATTCAAGGATCAAGTATATTGTTCTTGTGTTTCTTAGGATGTAAATACTTCAAAAATCACTTATATATAGAGCCCAAATGATAAAATAGCCGTTGGTAGTGTTTAGAAATGATTTTTTATGAAAACTAGCCGTTTATACCCGTTAGAAACGTTTCTGGGCACTTGGTAATCGATTACACACTTCTGATAATCGATTACAGGGCTTCTGTCAACGTTGTAATCGATTACAGGATTTGTGTAATCGATTCAAACATTTCTGGTTTCAAAGTGACTTGAAAAGGTCATAACTTCTTCATTTCTTATCCGATTAAAGCAAATGACCAGTCATTGGAAAGATCTTTGAGTCTATTTTCAAATGAAACATTTCACAACAAAACTCAAAGTATTTTGAAAGTTATGATCAAAAGAGTGACTAAAGGTCAGTTTTTCAAAACTCAAACTTGATTATTTTTGAAAACTGACTTTAAATGGTCATAACTTCTTCATTTCTTATCCGTTTAAAGCAAATGACCACTCATTAGAAAGATCTTTGAGTCTATTTTCATATGAAATAAGTTTCAAAGAAAAACTCAAAGTATTTTGAAATATATGATCAAAAGAGTAACCAAAGGTCAGTTTTGCAAAACACAAACTTGGCTATTTTTCAATGGTTTGGCCTACCACCAAGACTAACTTTCCAGAAACACTTTGTTGGGCATTTAAACTTTTTAGAAAACACTTTTTAAAGATATTAAAACATGTTTTGAGCTTAGTGTGATTCCTTTTTACCTTTACACGAGATCTAAGTCCTATAAGCTATTCTTGAAGAACCTTGGGACTTGATCTTTTGCCATCATCAATTCTTGATGTAATCCAAGCTTCTAAAAAATTCTTCTCTTCAAATCTTGCAAACGCTTAGAACATCTTATCATTTTCGTTCTTCTTGAGTTGAGCATGATTGTGATCTTTTGCTTTCTTGTTGCAATGCTCATACTTGGACTATCCTACAAAGTATTACTCACTTAAAACAAGCATAGTTAGTCCAAATTCATAACTTAATATCTTAATATGCATGATTTATAAATGTATAACTCTAATTAGTATAACATGCATATAAGAATGTTGCATATATCTCATTGCATGATTATTAAGTGAAGTATAACTAAATAAAGTACATAATCATGCATGATCCAATATATCTCTTTTAAGCACATATATGAAACATGATCAATATTCTTTTGTGATGCATTTGTCATCTATCAAGCACATCTATTAAGCATAAGCATCATTCTTTTTGTCTTGTATTTGTCATCATCAAAACTTAACATATTAAACCATTGAGGCAAACCTATTTCCACAAATGACAACGGGCAAACCTGCGTCCCGAAATTTAAATGACAGAATTTAAATGACAATGGGCAAACCTGTGTCCCGAAATTTAAATGACAGAATTTAAATGACAATGGGCAAACCTGTGTCCCGAAATTTAAATGACAATGGGCAAATTAAATGGCAATGGGCAAACCTGTGTCCCGAAAATTAAATGGCAATGGGCAAACCTGTGTCCCGAAAATTTAAATGACAGAATTTAAATGACAATGGGCAAACCTGTGTCCCGAAATTTAAATGACAATGGGCAAACCTGTGTCCCGAAATTTAAATGACAATGGGCAAACCTGTGTCCCGAAATTTAAATGACAATGGGCAAACCTGTGTCCCGAAATTTAAATGACAATGGGCAAACCTGTGTCCCGAAAATTTAAATGACAATGGGCAAACCTGTGTCCCGAAATTTAAATGACAGAATTTAAATGACAATGGGCAAACCTGTGTCCCGAAAATTTAAATGACAGAATTTAAATGACAATGGGCAAACCTGTGTCCCGAAATTTTAAATGACAATGGGCAAACCTGTGTCCCAAAATTTAAATGACAGAATTTAAATGACAATGCAATGAGCTGATGCACTCAAAAATTTAAAATGTATGGAGCCGATGCGCTCAAAGAATAAATGACAGGAGCCGATGCGCTCAAAATTAAATACAATGAATTTAAAATGCATGGAGCCGATGCGCTCAAAAAAAATATGGAATTAAAATTTTTCTTTTCTCTCTTTTTATCTTCCCTTTTTCTTCAGAAAACCATATGAACTAATGGCGGCCATGGAAAGCTTTGACCAATCAAACCATTTGTCCACATACTTTTCTTCATCAAACCCTTCGGTCGACTTGGAATCCTCTTGACTTCCTTTATCCCTTTTTCATTTCTTTTTCTCTTTTTTCTTTTTTTTTTTTTTTTTCTTTTTTGTTATTTTATTTATCAAAAGTCCTTTGAACCAACAACGATCTTGGAAAGCTTTAACCAATCAAACCCTTTGTTCACGTGCTTTTCTTCGTCCGACCCCTTGTCGACTGAGACTCCCTTAGATTTTCTCATTTCCTTTTTCATTTTTCTGACCACCTTGTTCTCCTTGGCAACACATCACAACCTGTATCTTGAATTACTGAGATCTTTTAATCTAAATTAATCATTGATGGATTGCTGCAAAATTGTCAGATCAAATTGTTGACCTTAAGTTTATTTTATTTGAGACATAAATTAATGGGTAAACATGCATTCAAGAATGGACAGAAATTTGTTGAATGAACTAACTTCCTTTTTGTTATTTTGGTAATGACTTTTTGACAAAACACGTACTTGAAAGACAAAAGAAAGGTTGCAAGAAAAATAAAAAAATTTGCCCCAGTATTGATTCTTTGTTCCTAATTGATTCACTGTAAATGTTTGACAATTCAACCGCTGCCTCTGCTGATACCTCCTTCAACATGAATCCTCTTTAATTCCTTAAAAATTTTGCCCCAGTATAGCCAATTCAATGTGAACAACTTGCCCACGTGTAACTGATTGGACGCACATCAAAAATTGCCCCAGTTTGGTGAATCCCTCGAAGAGTTTCAGGCCCACTTTCTTTGAGATGTTGCCTATTTATTTGCCCTTACTTTTGCTTAGACTGCCTTTTCAGGTTTTCAGCCTAACGGACTCTTTTTTTTCTTTTTTTTTTTTTTCAATTGCTCTAACTTTTGCTTAGGCCGCCCTTTCGGGTTTCCAACCTAACGAGCTTTTTCTCTCTTTTTTTTTTTTAGGCATAGAATTTCTTGACAACATCAGTATTCACGGGCCTTGGCAATTCTTCTCCATCCATATTCTGTAAAATTAATGCTCCTCCGAAAAATGTCTCGCTTGACTATGTACGGGCCTTCATAATTCGGAGCCCATTTTCCTCCTCGCATCCTCTTGGTTAGGGAGAATCTTTTTCAAAACCAAATCCCCGAACGGAATTCCCAGGGATGAACTTTCTTGTCGAAGGTTCTCCGCCATTCGCTTTGATACAATTGCCCATGACAAATAGCGCCAATCTCTTCTCTTCTATCATATTCAATTGCTCATACCGAGTCTTCACCCATTCAGATTCCTCTAACTCGCTTCCATTAGAACTCTTAGAGAAGGGATCTCGATTTCTATTGGAGAGACAGCCTCCATCCCATATACCAAAGAGAAAGGCGTTGCCCCAGTACTTGATCGTATATTTGTACGATATGCATGCAGAGCATAGGGTAACATTTCATGCCAGTCTTTGTAGTTTACCACCATCTTAGCAACAATTTTCTTAACATTCTTATTTGCCGCTTCAACTGCTCCATTCATCTGAGGCCTGTAAGGAGCTAAATTATGGTGCTTGATTTTGAAATTTTCACAGAACTTTTTAATCTCAGCACCATTGAGATTGGTACCATTATCTGTGATTATCCTTTCTGGAATTCCATATCTGCAGACAATATCCCTTTTGAGGAATCTCAAAAACACCTTTTGAGTGATGCTGGCATAAGAAGAAGCTTCTACCCACTTGGTGAAATAGTCAATCGCCACTAGGATGAAACGATGACCATTGGAAGCTTTAGGATTAATGGGCCCGATGACATCAATTTCCCACATTGAGAAAGGCCAGGGAGACACCAAATTATGCAAAGGGAAAGGAGGTGTGTTGACTCGATCTGCATACATCTGGCATTTTTGACACTTCCGTACATAATCTATGCAGTCTGTTTCCATTGTGGACCAATAATAACTACTCCTTAGAATTTTCCGAGCCATCATATGACCATTGGCATGAGTTCCACAGATTCCTTCATGAACCTCAGTCATTATTAGACGAGCTTCACAAACATTCACGCATCTAAGTAAAGTACCATTGTGACTCCTTTTATACAAAACCTCTCCATTCAAGAAAAAGGTCATCGCCAACCGGCGGATAGTCTTCTTATTCACCTCACTTGCTCCCGTTGGGTATTCTCTATGCTGAATATACTGCTTGATATCATAATACCAAGGTTTACCATCTGGCTCGCCTTCCACATTAGCACAATATGCAGGCTCACTGTGCATCTTCACTTGGATGGGTTGAACATTATTATGAATATCCAACTTGGTCATTACAGCTAAAGTGGCCAAGGCATCTGCAAACTGATTCTGGTCTCGGGTCAAATGGGAGAAGGTCACCTCCTCAAACTTCTCAACCAACTGGATTAAATACTTTTGATAAGGTACCAACTTCGGATCCTTGGTTTGCCATTCTCCATTCACCTGATAAATGATGAGTGCTGAGTCTCCAAATACTTTTAACTGCTTGATCCCCAAGTCAATTGCAACTTGCAAACCCTTAGCACAGGCCTCATACTCCGCAACATTATTGGTGCACTCAAAATTTAACTTGATAGCTACCGGGTATTGTTTTCCAGTTGGTGAAACAACCACGGCTCCTATGCCACTGCCATGCATGTTAACCGCTCCATCAAAATACATCTTCCAACTAGGTTCTTCTCCTTCTTCTGCCATCAGCATTTCTTCATCAGGAAATTCAGATATCACTAGTTGTCCACCCTCAAGAGGGTTTTCAGCTAAATGATCAGCAATCGCACTTCCTTTGATGGATTTTCGAGTTATGTACTTGATATCAAACTCTGATAATATCACTTGCCATTTTGAGATTCTTAACGAGACATGGGGACTTTCAAATATGTATTTTAGAAGATCTATTCGGGAGATCAACCACGTGGTGTAATAGAGCATGTACTGTCGTAGCCGCTTTGAGGTCCATACCAGTGCACAACAGGTCTTCTCAATAGCCATGTAACGAGCTTCACAGTCATTGAACTTTTTACTCAAATAGTAAATTGCTTGCTCCTTCCTCCCTGATTCATCATGTTGTCCCAAAGATTGCCCCCATCGAGGTTGGTAATACAGTTAGGTACAAAATTAAGGGACGACCCGGCGTAGGGGGTACCAAGATAGGAGGATTCATTAAATAAGCCTTTATCTTGTCAAAAGCTTCCTGACATTCTTCATCCCATTTGCCTGGTTGATGCTTCTTCAACAACTTGAATATAGGCTCACAGTGTCCGGTTAAGTTAGCAATGAATCTCGGCAATGTAATTGAGTCTCCCGAGAAAACTTCGCACTTCACGCTCCATCTTAGGGGCAGACATCTCTTGTATTGCTTTTGCTTTATCTGGATCCACCTTTATTCCTTCTCTGCTAACAATGAATCCAAGCAACTTCCCAGTAGATGCTCCAAAAACACATTTGGCAGGATTCAACCTCAACTTGTACTTTCTGAGTCTTTCAAACAGCTTACGTAGAACCGCCACATGACTTTCTCCTTCTTTAGATTTGGCCACTATATCATCCACGTACACTTCAATCTCCTTGTGCATCATGTCATGAAACAGTGCCACCATAGCACGTTGGTAAGTAGCCCCAGCATTCCTTAATCCGAACGGCATCACCGTGTAACAAAACGTTCCCCAAGGAGTAATGAAAGTGGTCTTTTCCTTGTCATCGACATCCATGGGGATTTGATTGTACCCTGAGTATCCATCCATGAATGAGAACCTGTGATTCTTAGCAGTGTTATCAACAAGAACATCGATGTGAGGGAGTGGGAAATCATCCTTCGGGCTGGCCTTATTCAGATATCTATAGTCCACACACATTCTGACTTTTCCATCTTTCTTAGGCACTGGCACGATATTGGCTACCCACTCTGGGTGTCTTGACACTTCCACAAACCCTGCTTCTAATTGCTTAGTCACCTCTTCCTTGATCTTCAAAGACATATCAGGATGCATTCTTCTTAACTTCTGCTTCTTTGCCTCAATATTCGGGTATAGTGGGATTTTGTGCGACGCTATCTCTGGGTCTAACCCTGGCATATCTCGATAAGACCAAGCAAAAACATCCATATACTCTTTGAATAACATGGTCATTTCTTCAAACTCTGGGTTTTCCACTACCTTCAATTCTTTTTTCTCTTCCTCTGTCCCCATGTTAACCACCTCTGCTTCCTCACCATTCAAGACAAATCCCTTCTCTGAGTACTCCAGTAATTTTGCAAAATTTTCAACAATTTCCTCCTCTTCTCCAGATTCAGGGTCTTCTTCATCAATCATTGCAGGAGAATCAATTGATGAGTTTTCGAAGTCCCTTTTATGAGGCAAACTTTCTATGAAACTCAGATCCCTAGAAAGCCATTTTGTGTGGAGTTGGAAAAGCAGAATAAAGCAGGAATGACAGAAAAAACGCGATATGGTACAGAAATGTAAAAAGAAAAATGGTAAATGCAAAAGGATAAGTCAGAAAGTGCAACGAAAGGAAATGTTGAATATTCATGCAAGTTCATTTAATTAATGTCTCAAATAACATAAACCATAAGTTCAGAACAACTTAAACAGGAAATTACTTTGAAACAATCACATCAATAATTGGTTCAGATTTCCGCTTCTTAGCGGCTCCTCATCAGAATGTGACGGATTGCCTTGTGCTATTCTTGGCTTTCTTCATGCAAAGCATTGATAGTGAGGCGGTATCGAGGGTGAATGACCTCATCAGGCATAATCACCTCAGCCGGTGCTGGGAATGTTTCCCTCAGATGGGGAATATACTTTGCTTTGCCCTTGTCATTCTTTCTTCCAAGAGTCATGCTCCTCATATGCTCCTCCAGAGATACTTCGTACCCTATCCCAAACTTGTCTGACTTTCCTGGGAGTGACACTGGCGACCGAGTACCTTGCAGCTTTGAACCCAAACCCTTTCCTTCCTGGTATCCACTACTAGCCATGATTCGAGCAACCACCTGATTCACACTTGGTGTGAGAGATTCATCTTTACCGAGTCCAGTTTCAACTACTTCGAAACTGTGCCACAGGTTCTCCTCTTCCTTTTCTGCACTTTCCACATATGGCACTGAAACTGGTTTTGACAGCATAATCTCTTCCTCTCCATGTATGGTGATGACTGACCCATTCTCAATATATTTAACACTTTGATGCAGGGTGGAGGAACAGCCCCGGCGGTATGGATCCATGGCCTCCCTAGTAACATGGTATAGCCAGGCTCCATATCCATGACTTGGAACAAGACTTGAAAATTGCTTGGACCAATCTCTAGCGGCAACACTATCTCTCCCATGATGCCTCTTCTATTTCCATCAAAAGCTCGTACCACTATCTCCCGTGGCGACAATTCATCCTCACTTATTGATAATGAGGTTAGGGTCGACATGGGAATAATATTCAATGCACTTCCCATCAATCAAAACCTTTGCAACTATGTACCCTTTGCATTTGAGGGTTATGTGCAAGGCTCGCGGGCTCTTCTCGGATTGAGAAATGATCTCTTCATCAAAATGTGATCATGTTAATGCGTTTCACGGGTCCACCATGTTAACCACACTTTCGGGAGTAACATCGAGCTTCACATAAGCTTCATTTAGAATTTTTAGCAATGCCTTCCGATGCATCTCGGATGTCAAGATGAGTGACAAAAGAGATATCCCGGCCGGAGTCTTTTTAACTGTTCCATCACATCATATTTACTCGCTTCATTATCTTCGTGAACTCCTCTTCACCTTCTTTCTCTCTCTCGTCTTCTTTTGACATTTCCTCTCTACTCCCTTCCTTAACAATTTTCTCCTTTTCTAACTCTCCTGGGCCATAGCATCGCCCACTCCTGGTAATTCCTCCTACCTTGACTATATTAGTCACCAACTCCTCATCTTTGTGTACTTCAGCAATTTGAGCCTTCGAAGTCTCTTCCCCGACTCCTTTTGTCTCTACCTTGGTTTCATAATTCCATGGTACTGAATGAGTGTCATTATAAGCAAATGGCACTGGCTTCTTGATTGTTACCACTACTTTCTCTGATGTTGAGACTTGGTTGAGCGGTGGCACCTTAAGCACAAAGCGTTCGATCACATTGACCTCTTCAGAGGAAGCTAATCCTTGTCTCACATGTATTACTCCCAAAGTAAGCAACCCTTGGACTCGAACCTTGAAGTCCCAACAATTCTCAATATCATGTCCCATTTCTCCACAATGATAAGCACAATTTGATTCTGCATCATATTTTTCCTCTTCTTTCATCATGGCGGCTGGTGCAGTGATATTGTAGCCAGTTTTCTTCAATCCTTCGAATATCCTTGTCATCGGTGTACGCAAGCTTATGACACTTCTTATGGATGACCCTTCCACCTCTAAAGCATTCACCACATTCCTTCCACCATGATTAGGAATTGGGTTGTTAACAATACTGGGTCCAGCCTCTTCCTGGATATCAAGCTTCCCATAGGCAATTAACTTCCTTACTGCAGTCTTAAAAGACTCGTAGTCTTCAATTGAATGCCCTGGGATATCCATGTGATACTTGCAGGTTGAGTTCGGGTTATACCACGATGGAAATGGTGGCTCTAGTGGGCGCACAGGAATTCCTGAAATAAGATGAGCATCAAACAGCCTTTGGAAAAGGTCTGCATTCGGAATGGATAACCTTGGAAAAGGGGGAAGGTTTTGAGGATGAAAGCGGCTTTGGTTCTGGGGGTTCGGGCGAGGTTGTAAGTGGTTTAGGTAATTTTGCGGAAGTACAGGTGGGTATCGGGTATAAGTTGGGCGAGTTGGTATATATGGTTGTGGCGAGGGGACATTATTAACTTGGAATTGTGGTGTTGGGGGGAAGTTTGTGGCTGGTATAACTTGGTGGGATGGATAATGAGGCAGTGGCAGTGTCTGGTATGGAAAATGAGGGTTGGGGTTGTATGATGGCTGATGACTTGGGCTATATCGCGGCCTGAAATTTTGTTGAGGCTGGATATAATTCACTTCAGGTTCCTTTTTCTTTGGCTGGAATCCTTTCTTGAAAGCAGTATTCTCTGTGCTACTCAATGGCAACTTCCCAGTTTTGGCCAATATTTCAATTCTTTCTCCAGAGGTTATTAAATCTGCGAAATCCTTATAGGCTGCTCCAGCCATCGTCCCAATAAAAGGGTTTCCTAGGGTCCCTAAGAAATACGAGCACATCTCAGACAATGTTAATGGGGGCTGGACTTGAGCCGCCAAGGCTCTCCACCTCTGCGCATATTGCTTGAACGGTTCTTCATTACCCTTCTGCATCGAGCTCAATTGTTCTCGGGTTGGGGCTGCGTCCAGATTGAATTTGTACTGGTCCATAAATAAGTCACCAATTCTCGTCCAACGAGAGATCTTTGAGCGATCCAACTGAAGATACCATTCTAGGGCGGGACCTGTAAGACTCTCATGGAAGAAACTGATGAGGAACTTATCATCCCTAGACCAAACAGCCATCTTAGTCCCATAACTGATCAAATGGAAACGAGGATTGCCGCTCCCTTCACAAAATCAGGAATCTTGAAGTTGTTGGGGATTACTACATCCGTAGTAGGACACAACTCCTCTATCCTCAGAGGTCCATAAGCATTTGGGCCCTTTATTGCCTTGATTTGTTCCTCCATTTTCTCCATCCAAGCTTCTTTCATTTTATCCTTCTCAGTTATGACATGACTATTCCCAGAATAAGGCATAGTCACGTGTCCTGGAATGGACACATGAGGTGGTTCCCAAGTAGGGCCTGCATAACCAGGGACTTCATTATGAGCGCCTTCTAGAGCATGATACCCCTCCCCAATGGGCGTGACTATTGATGTTGTTTGAGGTGGTTGCTCGCGGATTCCTGCAGCGATGCTTGAGGTTACGGCCGAGTAGATTGGAGCAGTTACTGGTGGCATGTTTGCATACATTTCAACCCCATTTGCATTCCTGTTTCCACTGATTAAGTGGAGAGACTCCCTTATATCTTGCAATATTGCTTCCAACCTCGCTTGGTTCTCTGACACCTCGTTTATCCTCCCTGTCACTGTCGACCTCCCTACTCAAGTTTATTCCTCGTCTCGAAATTATCGCCAGCCCATTCGGTCCGAGATCTAGTATTATGAACTCGGGTTAGATTGGTCTCTTCTTTCCTAGGTCGCGCAATGATTCCCTCGGACCAGTTTGATTTATTAACAAAGACCGAGATGAAATGAATGAGATGCATGAGAAGCATAAAATGAAATGAATGAAATGCATGGGATGCATAAGGTGAGATGAATAAACTTTGGAAACATTTTTTCTTTTTTTTTTTTTCTTTTTTTTTTTTTTATTTTTTAAAAGATGCGATCAATGCCATGGAAATGTAAGATGTATGTGTTTTTTTTCTTTTTTCTCAAAAAATTATGAATGACATAAAAATGCATGATTTTAAAAAAAAAAAATTTTTAGAATGCTATGAAAATGAAATGTATATTTTTTATTTTATTTTATTTTTTTTTATGCAAGGAAAAGACAAGAAAATGCAAGATGAGGTATTTTTTTTATTTTTTTCTTAAAGGAATGCAAGAATGAATGACATGAGAAATGGATAAATCAAGAATGATGCTCCCTTTATGCCCTAATCAGGTGGAACCTTAGAAGTTAGATTTCCTTAATGTCATGACTCTAATTTTGGAAGTCACTATGTTCAATCTATCAGTGCAAGATTTTCAGGACAGATCTAAACTTCTAAAAAGTCATGGTCCCAGATTGTCTCTTACTGTCACCAACACTTTGGCTAGCAAGAGTCCTCAATCCTCACCCATGATAGGTTACAAGCGGAAAGAGTTCAATTTGAGTGAGGGATTTTCATGTGCCTGTTCGGAGACCAAAGGTCTCTCAAAGCAACACTACTTCACCCTCTATTTAATCCTACAAGGTATTGAGCCCGGGTATAGAGCTTATGCGTGAGGTAAGTGATAGTGACGTGTGTGAGGGAGCATACAAACCTGTACAACAAAATTTAAAAAGACCAAAAAAAAAAAAAACTAACTACCCCCAACCTGCAAAACATATACAACAACCAGCCAGTAATCATCTACCCTAGGGTTTCAACAAATAAGTACAAAAATATATACAAGTTAAAAATATACACAAAATAATGCTAGCAAATATTTACACCAAAACATCAAACAAAAATTATTTACAAACAAATATGAAAACAAAAAAAAACAAAACAAAAAGGGTGAAATAAATAAATAGAGATTATTAAAAAATTGCACAACTAACCACAACAGGCCTGACTCTCCAAGTACTCCCCAGTGGAGTCGCCATCTGTCGCGACCGAGATCGCGGCGGGAAATATAGCAACTCGCGTGAATTTAAAAATGAAAATATGGAGTCGCCACCAATTTTATTTAAATTAGGAAAAATTGGAAAACCTTGTTAGAAAAATGGTCTTTGATAACCAGATTGGATTCGGGAGTCGGTTATGGATAGGGAAGGGTGGAAACTTAATCCCACTGCACCCCTAACACACCCGTTCTGAGACGGTACCTTAAGTCAATTGTGTAAACACTTGATAATCTCGAATTTATTTATTTTACCCTTTTTAAAGGACTTTGCAATTATTTTATTTTTTTATTTTGAAAAAAGAACCAAATTGTAAAAATCTAAATTTTGACTTGACAGAATTGAAATTCTGCTCCTACGTACCCTCAGGTGCAATGAGGAACTCAAAGTCACGTAGTTCTGTAAAAATAAGTGTGAGTTAATTGATTTTAATTAAGAAAAAGATTTTTGAAAATAAAAAATAAAAATATTCTTGCACAGGGTTCAAGTTAGCACAAGGCTACTCAATAAACCTTTATGATCCAAACGATATTGAAGATAACATTCGCTATTCAATCAAGATATCATTGGTCATCGCATTGATTAATTTTTTGTTTTTATTTTTATTTTATTCATTTTTATTATTTTTTTATCTTCCTTTTATTTAAACAAACACTATACTTTTTTTAAAAAAAAAAATTTACTTCATATCTTTTTGTTTTTTTTATTTTTACTTTTATTTTTTATATTTTATTTTTATATTTATATTTTTTTTTATTCTTTATTTTTTGTATATATATATATATACAATCAAAACACTCTAAAGTTAAGAAACGAAGATAAATCAAACTGGCCTTTCCTTATCGGCTACAAAAATAATAATACTAATAATAATAACAATAAAATAATAATAATAAAAAGAAGAAGGGTAGAAGATAAAAACCAGAAAAGGAAGCTCATTACGTATGTTGAGATGATCACGGATGGTGAAGCTTGGTTACTCACGTCGTGGGTGGCACGGTTGGGAAGTGAAGGCTTGGTGCGGTCGTTCGGTGGTGGCTTTGGTGTTGTGGTGACGAGGTGAAGAGTGATGATGGTGGTTGTGGTGATTGGAAAATGGAAGAGTGAGAGGATGGAGATGGTGGTTACGGTGTGTGAGGAAGGCTACGGTGAGGGAGATGGAGGTGAGGAGAAGATGAAGATGGTGGTGGATGGGTTCACGTGGAGTTGGTGGCGAGGGAGGAGCTGGTTTATGATGAGAAAATGACTCGTGGAGGGGATGGTGATGATGGTTCAAGCGGGGAGATGAAGTTGCTTTGGAAGGTTGAAGGAGATGGCCACCGAGTCAACTCGGTAGGTGTGGAGAAGGTGGCTGCATGGAGGTTCTTTGGTTCACGGTTGGAGGCTTGGAGAAGAAGGGTGATGGTGGAGCTATGGTTGAGTCTTTGTCTTGGACGTTGAGGGGGGTGTTACGGGTTGGAAGCCATGGAGGTGAGTGGTGCTACGGAGGTGGAGGTTGGTGAGGTAGAAGATGGTGGCTTGTCACATGGAAGCTCAACGTTAAGGGTGGTCAGTGTGAGTGAAGAGAAGACGGTGTGTTATGGAGGTTGTCGTTATGAAAAAATGGAAGTGGTATGGAGGGTTGTGAAAGTTGAGAGCTTGGTTGTTTGGGTGGTGAAGAATGGTGACTTCGTTTTGGTGGGGAAGATACGTGTGAAGCTTCACGGTTGGAAGTAGATATGGTGTTATTGGGTTGGAGGGAGGAGATGAGGTTCACGGTTGCTTGGAGCTGCTGGAAATGGTGGCTACGGTTACTGCGTGGGGAATGATTATGGAAGGAAGAAATGGTTGTGGATGGCTTGGAGGGTTGTGAAGGTTGAGAGTTTGGTTAGGAGAGGAGCTTGTATATGGGGTTGTTGTTATGAAAAAAAAATGGAAGTTCCTCTGTTTTTCTTTCAAAGCCAGAAAATATGCCTCTCCTCCCCCCCTTGCTCTACGTGAGAAGAAAGAAAATGGCCAGAAACCGTGTGTGTTAGTCTGGAAAAAAAATGAGTTTTTTCTGCTCTGTGCCTGCGTGAGTGAATATATAAGAAAGAAAAAGTGCCGTGAGTGGAGTGCAATTGAGTGCAATTAGGTGAGTGCCATTGAGTGCAATTGTGAGTGCAGAGTGTGAGTGGCAATTGAGTGCAATTGAGTGCAAATGTGCGGTGAGTGGAGTGGGTGCAATTAGTGAGTGCCGTGAGTGAGTGAAGAATTAAATAAAAAAAAAAAGTGATTAGTGAGTGGGTTGTGCTGAGTGTAATGTAAGTGCAAAATGAGAGTGCCAAAAAAAAAAGTGATTAGTGCAGAGTGAATTGTGAGTGAATTGTGAGTGAGTGCAGAGTGGGTGAGTGCAATTGAGTGCAATTTGGAGAATTGTGAGTGTAGAGTGGAGTGCAATTGAGTGCATGGTGAGTGCGTGGGAACAAAATGAAAGTGAGTGCAGAGTGGGTGAGTGCAATTTGGAGAATTGTGAGTGTAGAGTGGAGTGCAATTGAGTGCATGGTGAGTGCGTGGGAAAAAAAAATGAAAGTGAGTGCAGAGTGGGTAGACGTGATGGATGCAATTTGGTGAATTGTGAGTGTAGAGTGATTAAAATAAAAAAGAAGAGAGAGTGCGTGTGTCTTTGTGTTGAGTGAATTGTGAGTCGATTGCCTTCCTTTTTTTTTTTTTTTTTTTTTTATTTTTTATTTTTTATTTTTATTTTTGTTTGTTTTTTTTTATATCTGTTTAGGCTAAAAAAAGGCTAAGTAAAATGGGCTAAAAGGTGGGCCATAATTTTTGATTTTTTTTTTAATTTTCCTCTTTTTTTTTATTTTATTTTTTAGTCCGGTCAAAATTGAGTGTTCACAGTTGCCCCTCTTTACTTGTTTCTTATTAGATAATAAGAATAACCGTAGTTTTTCAAATTATCGTCATAAGAAATGAGTAAAGATATGAACTTCAATTTTGTCCGGCAATGCAAAACAAGGCAAGAAATTGAAATGCATAGAGTCGATGCACTCAACAAAAATTTTAAAAAAAGAATGGAGCCAATGCGCTCAACAGAAAGAAAAAAAAATGAATGGAGCCGATGTGCTCAACAGAAATTAAAATGCATGGAGCCGATGCGCTCAACAGGAAATTAAAATGCATGGAGCCGATGCGCTCAACAGGAAATTAAAATGCATGGAGCCGATGCGCTCAACAGGAAATTAAAATGCATGGAGCCGATGCGCTCAATAGAAAAATTAAAATGCATGGAGCCGATGCGCTCAACAGAAAATTAAAATGCAAGGAGCCGATGCGCTCAACAGAAAATTAAAATGCATGGAGCCGATGCGCTCAACAGAAAATAAAATACATGGAGCCGATGCGCTCAACAGAAATTAAAATGTATGGAGCCGATGCGCTCAACAGAAAATAAAATGCATGGAGCCGAGACGCTCAAAATTAAATGACAATGGGAAAACCTGTGTCCCGAAATTTAAATGACAACGGGCAAACCTGCGTCCCGAAATTTAAATGACAGAATTTAAATGACAATGGGCAAACCTGTGTCCCGAAATTTAAATGACAATGGGCAAATTAAATGGCAATGGGCAAACCTGTGTCCCGAAAATTAAATGGCAATGGGCAAACCTGTGTCCCGAAATTTTAAATGACAATGGGCAAACCTGTGTCCCGAAATTTAAATGGCAATGGGCAAACCTGTGTCCCGAAATTTAAATGACAATGGGCAAACCTGTGTCCCGAAAGTTAAATGACAATGGGCAAACCTGTGTCCCGAAAATTAAAATGACAATGGGCAAACCTGTGTCCCGAAATTTAAATGACAAATTTAAATGACAATGGGCAAACTCGTGTCCCGAAAATTTAAATGACAGAATTTAAATGACAATGGGCAAACCTGTGTCCCAGAATTTAAATGACAATGCAATGAGCTGATGCACTCAAAAATTTAAAATGTATGGAGCCGATGCGCTCAAAGATAGGGAAGGGTGGAAACTTAATCCCACTGCACCCCTAACACACCCGTCCTGAGACGGTACCTTAAGTCAATTGTGTAAACACTTGATAATCTCGAATTTATTTATTTTACCCTTTTTACAGGACTTTGCAATTATTTTATTTTTTTATTTTGAAAAAAGAACCAAATTGTAAAAATCTAAATTTTGACTTGACAGAATTGAAATTCTGCTCCTACGTACCCTCAGGTGCAATGAGGAACTCAAAGTCACGTAGTTCTGTAAAAATAAGTGTGAGTTAATTGATTTTAATTAAGAAAAAGATTTTTGAAAATAAAAAATAAAAATATTCTTGCACAGGGTTCAAGTTAGCACAAGGCTACTCAATAAACCTTTATGATCCAAACGATATTGAAGATAACATTCGCTATTCAATCAGTATCATTGGTCATCGCATTGATTAATTTTTTGTTTTTATTTTTATTTTATTCATTTTTATTATTTTTTTATCTTCCTTTTATTTAAACAAACACTATACTTTTTTTTTTAAAAAAAAAATTTACTTCATATCTTTTTGTTTTTTTTTTTTTTTACTTTTATTTTTTATATTTTATTTTTATATTTATATTTTTTTTATTCTTTATTTTTTGTATATATATATATATACAATCAAAACACTCTAAAGTTAAGAAACGAAGATAAATCAAAACCGGCCTTTCCTTATCGCCTACAAAAATAATAATACTAATAATAATAACAATAAAATAATAATAATAAAAAGAAGAAGGGTAGAAGATAAAAACCAGAAAAGGAAGCTCATTACGTATGTTGAGATGATCACGGATGGTGAAGCCGGTTACTCACGTCGTGGGTGGCACGGTTGGGAAGTGAAGGCTTGGTGCGGTCGTTCGGTGGTGGCTTTGGTGTTGTGGTGACGAGGTGAAGAGTGATGATGGTGGTTGTGGTGATTGGAAAATGGAAGAGGGAGAGGATGGAGATGGTGGTTACGGTGTGTGAGGAAGGCTACGGTGAGGGAGATGGAGGTGAGGAGAAGATGAAGATGGTGGTGGATGGGTTCACGTGGAGTTGGTGGCAGGGAGGAGCTGGTTTATGATGAGAAAATGACTCTGTGGAGGGGATGGTGATGATGGTTCAAGCAGGGAGATGAAGTTGCTGGAAGGTTGAAGGAGATGGCCACTGAGTCAACTCGGTAGGTGTGGAGAAGGTGGCTGCATGGAGGTTCTTTGGTTCACGGTTGGAGGCTTGGAGAAGAAGGGTGATGGTGGAGCTATGGAGGGTGGCTTGTCTTGTTATGGAAGCTCAACGTTGAGGGTGGTCGTGTGAGTGAAGAGAAGACGGTGTGTTATGGAGGTTGTTTGTTATGAAAAAATGGAAGTGGTATGGAGGGTTGTGAAAGTTGAGAGCTTGGTTGTTTGGGTGGTGAAGAATGGTGACTTCGTTTTGGTGGGGAAGATACGTGTGAAGCTTCACGGTTGGAAGTGGATATGGTGTTATTGGGTTGGAGGGAGGAGATGAGGTTCACGGTTGCTTGGAGCTGCTGGAAATGGTGGCTACGGTTACTGCGTGGGGAATGATTATGGAAGGAAGAAATGGTTGTGGATGGCTTGGAGGGTTGTGAAGGTTGAGAGTTTGGTCAGGAGAGGAGCTTGTATATAGGGTTGTTGTTATGAAAAAAAAATGGAAGTTCCTCTGTTTTTCTTTCAAAGCCAGAAAATATGCCTCTCCTCCCCCCTTGCTCTACGTGAGAAGAAAGAAAATGGCCAGAAACCGTGTGTGTTAGTCTGGAAAAAAAAATGAGTTTTTTCTGCTCTGTGCCTGCGTGAGTGAATATATAGGAAAGAAAAAGTGCCGTGAGTGGAGTGCAATTGAGTGCAATTAGGTGAGTGCCATTGAGTGCAATTGTGAGTGCAGAGTGTGAGTGGCAATTGAGTGCAATTGAGTGCAAATGTGCGGTGAGTGGAGTGGGTGCAATTAGTGAGTGCCGTGAATGAAGGAATTAAATAAAAAAAAAGTGATTAGTGAGTGGGTTGTCTTTGAGTGTAATGTAAGTGCAAAATGAGAGTGCCAAAAAAAAAAAGTGATTAGTGCAGAGTGAATTGTGAGTGAGTGCAGAGTGGGTGAGTGCAATTGAGTGCAATTTGGAGAATTGTGAGTGTAGAGTGGAGTGCAATTGAGTGCATGGTGAGTGCGTGGGAAAAAAATGAAAGTGAGTGCAGAGTGGGTGAGTGCAATTTGGAGAATTGTGAGTGTAGAATGGAGTGCAATTGAGTGCATGGTGAGTGCGTGGGAAAAAAATGAAAGTGAGTGCAGAGTGGGTAGACGTGATGGATGCAATTTGGTGAATTATGAGTGTAGAGTGATTAAAATAAAAAAGAAGAGAGAGTGCGTGTGTGCTGTGTTGAGTGAATTGTGAGTCGATTGCCTTCCTTTTTTATTATTTTTTTATTTTTATTTTTGTTTGTTTTTTTTATATCTGTTTAGGCTAAAAAAAGGCTAAGTAAAATGGGCTAAAAGGTGGGCCATAATTTTTGATTTTTTTTAATTTTCCTCTTTTTTTTATATTTTATTTTTTAGTCCGGTCAAAATTGAGTGTTCACAGCCACCTTATCCACAATTGAAGATGATGATGATGATGAAGATGAAGTAGGAAATCTTGAGCTAAATGAAGAAAATCTTAGTCTTCTTGTGAGAAAGTTTGGAAGATTTCTCAAAAAGAAAGGAACTCAAAGAAGACCACCTTTTCCTCCTAAGAAGACTTATCAAAAGGGAGAAGGAGCTTCATCTACTCCAACTTGTTATGAATGTGAAAAATTAGGGCATATGAACATGGAGTGTTTGGTTTATCAAAAGAAGATGGAGAAATATGAAAAGAGACCTTCCAAGGAAAGAAAAGGAAGGAGAGCATACATTGCTTGGGAAGACAATGATATGGATTCCACCGATGATTCGGAAAGTGAAGAAGCTCATCTTTGCCTCATGGCAAGTAGAAAAGAAGAAGAAAAAGAAAATAAAACCGAGGTAACTTCATCTAATCTTGAATCCTCTCCCTCATATAGTGAATTGCAAGATGCATTCCAAGAATTACATGATGAATCCATGAGACTCATTAAATTGGTTTTAACCTCCAACAAAACAATCTCCTTATTGTCAAACAAAGTTTCTATTTTAACTAAGGAGATTAAAGAACTCAAAATTGAAAATGAGACTCTTGGACTTATTGATGCTCACTCATCATGCATGATTTGTTCTTCACATGAAAATACACCCACATCCTCATCTTGTTTATCATGTAATGAATTTGAAAATGAAATTGAGGATTTGAAAAATACATTTGTAAAATTTACAATGGGAAGGGACAATTTGAATATGTTACTAGGGAAACAAAGATGTGCTTTTCAAAAAGCCGGCTTGGGATACAATTCCAATAACCAACAAAAATCTTATAAGAATCTCTTTGTTTCATCAAGTACATTAACTAGCCACTTTATCAAATGCTTTTATTGTGGTAGGAAAGGGCATAGTGCAACTTCATATAATGCTAGAAAGAACAAAAACACCAAGGTTGGAACTAAAATGGTTTGGGTTCCTAAAGGCACTTTGCCTAACTCTAACACACAAGGACCCAAGACAAATTTGTGGACCAAATGTTAAAACTTGAATGAGTGTTGTAGGTATGCTTGAAGACCAAAAGCTCAAGTTGGTATCTTGATAGTGGTTGCTCCAAGCACATGACCGGTGATGGCTCCAAGTTTTCCTTCTTTGTCCCCAAGAAGAGTGGCCACATGACATATGGTGACAACAACAAAGGAAAGATCCTTGGAATTGGTAAAGTTGGTAAGATCCCTTCCTCATCCATTGATAATGTTTTACTTGTTGATGGATTCAAACATAACTTGCTTAGCATTAGTCAATTGTGTGATAAGGGTAATAAAGTGATATTTGATTCTAATTGTTGCATAATTGAAGGAAATGATGATAAGCAAGTCAAGTTTGCTAGTCATAGGGTCAATAATATATACATGATTATCCTTGATGACATTTCCTCAAATGATGCTAAATGCTTTATGACTAAAGAAAATGATTCATGGTTATGGCATAGGAGAATCACTCACATTCATATAGATCACTTAAATAAATTGGTTTCTAAAGAACTAGTAATTGGTCTTCCAAAGCTCAAATTTGAAAAAGATAAACTTTGTGATGCATGTCAAAAGGGAAAACAAGTAAAGGTTTCTTTTAAAGCTAAAAATGTGGTTTCTACAACTAGACCTTTACAACTTTTGCACATAGATCTTTTTGGTCCCTCTAGAACTATGAGCTTTGGTGGGAATTACTATGCTTTAGTGATTGTGGATGACTTTTCTAGGTTTACATGGACATTATTCTTGTCTCACAAAAATGATGTTTTTCAATCATTTAAAAAACTTGCAAAAGTTATTCAAAACGAAAAAGATTTTTGTATTGCATCCATAAAAAGTGACCATGGTGGTGAGTTTGAAAACCATGAATTTGAAACCTTTGGTGATGAACATGACATTGAGCATAATTTTTCGGCCCCTAGAACACCACAACAAAATGGTGTTGTAGAAAGGAAAAATCGATCTTTAGAAGAAATGGCAAGAACTATGCTCAATGAGGCCAACCTTCCTAAGAATTTTTGGGCGGATGCGGTTAACACCGCTTGTTATGTTATGAATAGAGCTTTGATAAGGCCAATTTTAAAGAAAACTCCCTATGAATTATACAATGTAAGGAAGCCAAATGTTTCACATTTTCATGTCTTTGGATGTAAATGCTTTGTTTTAAATAATGGAAAGGATAACTTGGGAAATTTTGATGCAAAATCTGATGAGGGAATATTTCTTGGTTATTCTATGCATAGTAAGGCCTTTAGAGTTTACAATAAACAAACTATGACCATAGAAGAGTCCATACATGTTGCATTTGATGAAACTAACCTAAATGAGCCAAGAAAGGAGTTTGTTGATGATGTTGCAGAGATTTTGGCAAGAAATCACCTAGAGAACAAAGAAAAAGAAGTCAAGAAGCAAGAAGATAGTCCACATGATTCCTCAAGACAACAGGACTCTCAAATCATGGATCTTCCCAATGGAGGACATCAAGATATCATCCTCTTGACAAAGTAATAGGTGAAGTATCAAAAGGGGTAATCACTCATAACACTCTTAGAGATGCATGTAATCACATGGCTTTTGTCTCTCAAGTTGAACCTAAAGACATAAATGAGGCCATTAATGATGAACATTGGATCTTGGCTATGCAAGATGAACTAAACCAATTTGAGAGGAATAAAGTTTAGAAGTTAGTTCCAAGGCCCAATGATCATCCCATAATTGGCACCAAATGGGTCTTTAGGAACAAACTTGATGAAATAGGCTTAATAATAAGAAACAAAGCTAGACTTGTAGCTAAGGGTTATAATCAAGAAGAAGACATAGATTATGAAGAAACATATGCTCCCGTAGCTAGATTAGAAGCCATTAGAATGTTACTTGCATATGCATGCATCATGGATTTCAAGCTTTTTCAAATGGATGTCAAAAGTGCCTTTTTAAATAGTTTCATACAAGAAGTGTATGTGGAACAACCTCCCAGTTTTGAAAACCTTGAACTGTCCAACCATGTTTTTAAACTTAAAAAGGCCTTGTATGGCTTGAAACAAGCTCCTAGAGCTTGGTATGAAAGGTTGAACAAGTTCCTTTTGGAAAAAGGCTTTTCTAGGGGAAAGGTCGACACTAATCTTTTCATTAAGCATAAAAAGCATGACTTTCTACTTGTTCAAATATATGTTGATGATATTATATTTGGTGCTACTCATGATTCTCTTTGTAAAGAATTTGCTAATATCATGCAAAGTGAGTTTGAGATGTCCATGATGGGTGAGCTCAACTTCTTCCTTGGTCTTCAAATCAAGCAAACAAGGGATGAGACTTTCATAAGTCAATCCAAATTTTGCAAGGAGTTGCTCAAGAAGTTTGGAATGGAAGATGCCAAGCCAATGGCTACACCAATGGGCACTTCTTGTTACCTAGACAAGGATGAAGGAGGTAAATCAGTAGAAATTACGAAATATAGAAGTATGATTAGCTCACTCCTTTACTTTACCGCTAGTAGGCCTGATATTATGTTTAGTGTATGCATGTGTGCTAGATATCAAGCTAATCCTAAAGAATCACACTTATTTGCTGTAAAACGAATTATGAAATATCCAATAGGCACTTCACAAATAGGATTGTGGTACCCTAAGGGTGCCTCTTGTAACCTAATTGGTTATTCCGATTTTGATTTTGCTGGATGCAAAATGGATAAGAAAAGCACTAGTGGGACATGCTACTTACTTGGAAGCTCACTAGTTTCTTAGCTTAGCAAGAAACAAAATAGCGTGGCATTGTCAACGGCTGAATCTGAATATATTGCAGTTGGGAGTTGTTGTGCTCAAATCTCATTTTGCATTCTAGAATAAAGCACATTAAAATTAGGCATCATTTCATAAGGGATCTTGTTCAAAAAGGTGATTGCTTGCTTGAATTTGTTGAAACCTCTAAGCAACTGCTGATATCTTCACTAAACCATTAAACAAAGAAGCATTTTTCAATATAAGAAGAGAACTTGACATATTGGATCAATCATGCATCTAATTCTATTGCATAATCTGTCCCCTGCTGCATAATTGGTTATTTGTTGCACTATATAGCTACATAATTGTCTTACCTTGAATTATTATTGAATCCAATACTGACTTGAGCATATGAGTTTTCCCTAAGTTTGTTTTGTAGGTGTTTGATCCATGCTTAAGTCCCCAAATTTTCTGTAATTTTGTTCCTACTGAAGAAATGTGCATTCTGATTCTCTTGAAGAAGAAAATTTTGTGTTTACAATGCTATTACAGTGGTTATGGTTGATGAAGGTAGAACCAAAGTATCATGGCACAAATTAGTGGTCTAAGGCACAAGTTGGTGGTCTAAGGACTAAATTCTTGAAGAATTTGTTTTGGTTTAGAAGTGCAATAATCAGAAGAAGAAGAAGAAGAAGAAGAAGAAGAAGAAGAAAAATCAACTTATGAGTTATATTTATGGTAGTTTAAGTGTTGAAAATAGCCAACCTAAAAAATTGGCATAAGTCAGAGATTCTAGTACTTTTGAAGAGTTGTGAGTTGCATTCATGGTGCTTAGAGTGATTGAATCTGAGACAAAAGTCAAAGTGAACCTTAAAAGGACAAGAGTTGGTACTATAAGGGTTGAACTCTCAAGGATTTTGTCTGTGGAAATAACCAGTTAAAAGCCTTCCTAACTAGTTAATATACAAGGCAGAGGCCATGATGTTTTGGAAATGTCAAGCTAACCCATTAGTCAAATAATCTAATTAGTTAAACAAGCCTATAGAGGCTCTGTTTTGTTTCTTTTTCAAGCAGCTAACCGGTTAGTTATCCATTCCTAACCAGTTATTGAGAGCAACCCATGACTCACAATTCTGTTTTCATATGAGCTAATTGGTTAGCTAATTCCCTAACCGATTATTTGTGTAACCCGTGGCCGCTATTTTCTGATTCTCCATACACTAACCGGTTACCAAATACACCTAACCGATTATTGGACCTTCATAAAACACAAACTATGACCCCTTTTCATTCACGAAACCCTCCCTTTTTCCTCCATTATCATCTTCTTCCTCTTCCCCACTCACACTCTCTCATACCCACTCACTCCAATCCCTCACCCACTCCACATCCAACCCATATCCACCATTAAAACACTCTTTTCATCACATTCCATCACTTTTCTTCATTTTTCACCGATTAGAATCTCTATTTTCTTCCACATTTTCACCTTCCCTCAATTTCTCTCTCCTAAACTGAGCCCTAGCCTTCATTTTCATCCATGGCAAGTGTAACACCCTCCTTAGGGCATCACATTTCTGACTACCAACTCCCAATCTGAAAATGATTTCATAAAAGATTTGAGTTATAAAACATGGGTTTTAAAATTTTTTCTTGCTGAAACATAAATTTACCTGAATTTATAGATAATACTGAAAAATAGATTTAAACTGATTAAAACTCCTATAACAGACACCACTTAATATTTAACAATTATTCAATAAATATAAAACTTGCAGACTTAATTTTTAACAGTAGCAAACCCCATGATGAGTCCTACTCAATAGCACGGCAAAACACTAACAATAAAAACTCAACATACTTATTTCATCTTGTGTTCATCTTGATGCGCCATATATCTGTTCCTTCTCAAAACTGTACACCGATGAATCCAAAATGGTCACTCCTTGAAGTTGTCACCGAACTCAGAATATCTATCTCCTGTCACGTCTAAGAAACTTGTTCCATCTACTATATAATTTTTAACAATACAAGCACAACAAAACAATATAACAAAGAGGTGAGATCACCTACGCCAATATCAACATAGTAGCATAGAGATAACACAAATAACACACCATACAAATATGTCATACCATAATTACAATTATGCCATCATCATAATGTATAAAATAACAATAATTACAATAATGCCATCAACATTATTTATCATCATCATTATCATCCAACATTCCTTAATTATTATATCACATAGATATAAATATTCAATATTTATGATAATGCCCTCAACATATTCCAAGTATTCAACAGTTCAATTATCATAACCAGTACTCAATAATGACGCATATATTATGCATGTAGACTCAATGTCCTACTCTATGGAGGTTTTTACAATTTCGAGAAGAATGTTGTTAATTGTCAGCCTTAGCCCAAAGACAACCTCCAGTTTTCGAAAAGAATTGTGTTATTGTCGGGTATCGTTAATGCGTTGCAACGGACTGCATCGCCAAGTGGCACATGGACATTTGCCAATTAACATCCATTGGTCGACCGCCGCGCCTTGACGCCCCTAAGATCCATCATAGACCTCACTTTTCAGTTCTCATTCCCTCTTCTACCACAAGGGTCACAATAGCATCAGCTATTAATTTTTGTTCCATGCATGAATATCTTAATGCAATTTTTGTTCAAATTCATCATATGCCACAATGCATATTTATTAATTTCATCATATGCCACAATGCATATTTTTCCAATGCATATTCAATGCACCAATGCCAATCACAGGCAAAATTAATCATTTCCAAGGCATGTTCAATGCACCAATGCCAATCACAGGCTAATTTCATAATTTTCTCATACACTGATCCAACAGTAACCATACTGTATATTCAATACCAAAATCATGTTATCGTGTTTTCATAGTCACAAAACACTTTTGTCGCGCAACATTTCTGTTACGTTTTCATAATTCCGCAACACTTCTGTTGTATTTTCAAATCACATATTGATTTTTCAACGTTTTCTCAACCACGTAAAAATATTTACACGTTTCTCAAATTGTGTTGTGATTTTCCACCATTTTCACAATCGCGTAACTTAAAAATCATTCTTTTAAGTCGGGTAAACCATTTTCCATCATTTTTGAAATATTTAAACGCTTTCCAAATTGCGTAGAAATATTTTAACGTTTTTTAAATCGCGTAGCTTAAAAATCACGTTTTTAAGTTACGTAAAACATTTTTCATCATAATTTCATTACGAAAAATATTTCTCAACCTTCAAAAATTCCATTTCAACCTTTCTCATAATAATATGACTTCGTACTTTATTTTCCACATTTCCATATTCAAGAAATCCTTTTCGTAATAAATTCCACAATTTCACCATTTCCATTGATGTAAATCAATGTTTTCAAATCTTTAAAATTCCTTATCACACTTCAAAACCCAAAGGATGAGTTATACATTACAAAATATCAAATCACTATTATATTCTCCATTTTTCTCAAATCAATTCTCAATTCTTTCAAAATAAATTGAGGTTCAAACACTTTCAACCTCTTGTTGTCTTTCATAAACGAAATTCCATCTTTCAAGTAACAAAACACCTTGTTTCCATTTTCTTTAATTCTTGTACTAAAACACTTTGTTCAAACACTTTGTTTCCACTTTGAAATCATTTTGTTTCATAAAACCAAAACTATTCCAATCTCCTAAAAAAAACCGTGGTACATGGCCATTGGAACCATCAAATATTTTTCCTTCTAAGTCAATATGATTTTACACAAACAAAATCATTAAAATTTCTTTTAAAAATAAATTGTGAACACTTGGTCTTTGAAATCAAATCATTTGTTCATTTTTCATTTTCACTTTTTTTGCAAATCCTTAAAATCATCAATTCATTGCTCTTTTCATTTAAAACTCATGATTTATAAAATACTTAGAAACTTTTGATTCAAAAATTATCTTGAGGCTGTGTGCCTCTATGGTTCTTTGGAACCAAAAGTATTTGCCTTTCCATCATCACATCATGGCATACATATACATATTTCATCATATATACCACAAGCATGCCATAATCAAAAGTAATAAATCATGCAAATCATACAAAGCATGAACAAATAAATCAAACACATAAACACCCACAAATAATTATATAACCATGGATCTGAATCCTCACATAGATTCAACATCCATCAAATACAAAATCATTTCTCACCACCATACTTAGTTGGTGAGATGAATCTCCCTCTTACCTCTTGAAGAACCTCAAAAGCTCCTTGTTTTGCTTCTTTTTCCAAGTCTTTCACCACCAAGGGCTTCTCAAATACAAAATAAAACACACGCATAATTAATATATATAAGACTTGAATAAGAAAACCATGGATATGAATCATGGTTAGAACCTTGAAAATCAAAAGAAAAGTGAAGATTAATAAACTTCACTAATAAAGCTTCAATCTTTAGCTTGAAGAACAAGGATGAAGATGGATGATTTAGAGAAAGTCTCCAACATGGAAGTTAGTTAGAATATCATGTAGATTCAAGATCTATGGTTGGATGAAATTAAAAGAGATTGGAGGGTGATTTTGGGTGGTATGGCAGAATGGTTCCTCTTGAAGAACAAGGATGGAGTTTTTGATTTTTGTGAAAGGAAGACTTCTTAGACTTGGTTAAGATAAAGAATGAAGTGAAAACACTTAGTTTTCCTTCCTACCAATTTCGTGGAGCTCCATGGAAAAATCCCTAAAAATCATAAACAAATGTTAAAATCAATAACAAGTGTAGGAATAGGTAAACCATGGTTCAAGCATGGCTTAGAAAATTAAAACTAAAAGATTGGGTGAAGAAATATGAACTTTACCCTTTTTGATAGAAACTTGAAGCTTAGATTTGAAGCTCAAGATGAATGATTTTGTGAAAACTCATAACTAGAGATGTTCTTAGAATGGTATTTAGGTTTAGAAAATGTGTTTAGATGAAATTTTAGAAGCTTGGAGGCATGGCTTCTAGGTGTTGGCCGAAACTTAGAGAAGGAGAGAAATGGAGAGAAAATTTTGAAAAGCTAGCTTCTTGAAAATGATCAATAATGATCAATAAGTGACCAAGATAACTAATAATGGTCTTCAATCTTTACTTTAGCTCCTAACAAGCACAAAAACCGTCCCCCCCTTTTCATGCACTCTTCTTGAGTGACCATTATTACAAGCCACCATTTAGAGCATTCCTAGCCATTAATTAGATCAATGGTTAGGATTAAGGTAGATTCTAGATTTAGCTTTAGATTAGAAGAATTAATCTAGGCCATTGGATCTTTCTCCTTGAAATCCTAGCCATTAGATGTATCTCCAAAATGAAGGGTCACGATTACTCCTTCAAACTTTACATCCAATGGTTATAAATGGTCCTAGCCACTTTATAAGACCAAATCTCCACCATCGATTAAATTAAGATCAAGTCTTCACCGTTGATTAAATCAAAATCAAGTCTCCACCGTTGATTAAATCAATGGTTGATGTCCAAGCCAATAATGTTGATTTAAGTAGTATAATATTTATTTTTATATCTGCTATTACTCCTCGAATAATATTTTTACTGTATTTTTATCGTCTGATAATTAAATATAGTACAAAACACAGTAAAAGAAAATTTTAAAAACTGTTTTCGAATTCAGGTTTAGTAAGATCGTCTCCATCTAAACAGTACAAATTTTTTTATCCGCAAAAAATTTTTTACTTTGCAAGACAACCTCGGCCCACGTAAGGCCACTTGGGCCCACAGACAGCCCAAAAATAATCAGAGAAATATAAAAATTTCATAACCATCCATAAAATCATAAAAATTAGAAAATTCATGAATATCAAATCAAATTACGTAAAATAATTAAGATTTAACAGTAATAATTAAATTATGTAAGATTTTCCCTGGCCCGAAAATTATTATTTTCTTGACACGGAGTAAATCACACAAAATGATCAAATGTACTAATGGAATACTCAAAATAATTTTACAGTACACAGAAATTACTAAACAGTAGAATTCTGTTAACTGCCAAAATTATTGTCTAATAGATAGGAAGTTTGGGGTGTTACAACAAGCAGCTCTTCTCACCCCAAAAGGGCACGAACCAAAAATCCATCTGCATCCAATGAACCTCCATCCCCTGAATTGGATTTTAACATTTATCTTAGCTTGGACCATAGAAAATTCTTCTCTCACGAGAAGCAAATTCACAAATACAAGTTGGAGTTTCAAGCTAGGAATATCATCTAGCCTAAGCACATGGACTGGGATTTCTTCGTTCAAGAAGGTTTCACATTTCTCACTGAACTCTTAGAATATCATGGCCTGAAAATCTTTGTCTCTGCTCCAAGTAAGTACTACTATCTTGAAGCTACTAAAGTATACTTCTGCAATATAAGTATTACGGGTAGCAACTTAATTTCTGATGTAAGAAGGCATAGGATAGTAGTAACTCCTAATCATTGGAATACTTTGTTTGGACTTGCTCATGCTGGGGAGAGATTTACAATTGATAGTCATGCAAGTATGCTTCGACCTGATATCCATATTGGAGACAAGAAAAGTCTCACTACTGGCTACTTGAATCCACAAGACCGATGTCTTCATTATATTGTGACAGATTCTAGATCCACGAGCTAGCAATTATGCCTTAGTGGAAGAAGAAGACATTTTCTTAATGTGGGCAATAAAATAGAGGCTACACATCAATTGGCCATTTTTCATCATAAACTACATGATGAGGGCTAAGGATAAGCTAATAATAGACCTTCCTTATGCTCTGGTTGTTGCAAAAATCTTGGATCAATACAAGATTAATCTTCATGAAGATGGTATGATTGATCTCGTTGTCCATAACAAATTTGGTCTAGCCTCCTTCAACCGAATGCAACTAAAGAAGGTAGATGGTGTATGGGTTTATGGTCAAAGACAAGATGCACCAGCAGCAACAGAAGAACCTAATGAGCCTATGGAAGAAGCTCATGCCACAAATAAAGACCGCATCCCAGAAGCCATTGCAAACATGCAAGTGAGTATTGAAGCTCGGATTGCGAGTTTTCAAACACACAGCAACACTGTCATCTATGATTGCCTGAATGCTATGGAAGATCGCTTAGATAGGCTCGAGCGCCATTTTCCACAACTTGAAGATCATGGGACTTAGGCATGGAGCATTTCAATTTCTTTATTATGGTTATGCTAATCTAATCATATTGTTTATCTTTTGAGTCTGCTAATAGTTTATTGCTAAACATTAAGTCTATTTTTGCTACTTTCTGGTATGACTTGAATAATGCTTTGCCATGAATGATCTCTTGATATTTTATACTTTGATCTTATTGTTGGTTTATTGTTGAATATCAATGGTTTTCTGCTTAAGAATATGTTGTTACTTCTCTCCTTTTCAGAAAAGCTCTTTTTGATTATGTCAAAAGGGGGAGAAGGTTTTTGGCTTACATGCCATTGAGAAAAGCAAGGTAAATTTCCAAAAGGCATATTTGTTAGATGAATAAAATGATCTTGGGATTCCAAAACTCAGGGAGAGCTATGCATCTTTGATATTATCACCTCTTGAAAAACAGAGGGGGAGTAAGTCTCTAACACCTTTTGTGAATTCCAATTTCTAAAACTAACCTTTTGTCATTAGTTGTTTGTCATCATAAAAAAGGAGAGAATGTAATTAGCATTGATTCAAGAAATTGGTTTTAATGATTACAAATAAAAAAGGATGGATGTGCATTGATCAAGCTCCAAGAATATTCAAGAATAGCATATAGGGCTTAGATATTGTGTTAAGGTATTTAGGATTCACTCAAGCTCATTCAAATGGTTTTTCTCTCTTCCTAAAATGTCTTTGCAAAATCATGTTTTATACCTAAGAAAATCAGGTTTAGATTCTAGCAAAATGATTAAGCAAAACTCACTAGTTGGACTGTTTTTGTAAATGGCCTAACCAATTAGGAACATTACCTAATTCGTTATTTGTTAATATAGAGGCATTGCCTTTTCATTTATAATGGTGCTAACCAATTAGAGGTTTTGGGCTAATTAGTTAGTATGGTCTTTGGAAGAAATGTGAATTATTTTTTATGATGTCCTAACTGATTAGTATTTTTACTAATTGGTTAGTATCCTTTTTAAACAAAGCCACGTGAACCCTTTTTTAAATGTCTAACCGATTAGGAAAGTCTGCTAACTAGTTATTCTATTAAACAGAGGCCCTCAAACTCATTTTCTAAATGGCCTAACCCATTAGGATTCCTCCCTAATTAGTTATCTGGGATACTAGTAAACACGTGCAACGACTCTTTCACAGAGCATTAAATGTTTCCAACCACCCCATCGACTCTTAATTGTATTTGGCTATAAAACTAAGTTGTTGGGCATTTATGAAGGTAAGACAATCAATTTGAAAAATATTCTTAAGCATTGAATTCACGATTTCTCTATCTCTTCAATCATACTCTATTTTTGAGCTTTAGTAGAGTGAATTCTTGATACCCATAAGCTTCAATTTGTATTATCCACTCTTGTGAGAGTTTCCATACATCTATACTTTGTTTATTCATAAAACAAGGGTGAGGTATCCCTCAAAGGATTGTAAGGGTGAGGTATCCCTTTGATATTGAGACTCAAGCATAAGGGTGAGGTATCCCAAGGTGTGTTGAGTGCTCCATCTTGTAAAGGTTGTCAAGCACCTGTTTGAAGCTTGAAGATATAATAGAAATCTTGAGTGTTTACTTGAGGACTGGACGTAGACCACAAGTGGATTAGTGGTTGAACCAAGATAAAGCTTTGTGTTTGTCTTCCTAAACTCATCTCCTTTATTTTGTGTACTGTTGTATTGAATATCTTGCATTCTATCTTGCTTGGTTAATTTACTTGTATGTGTAAGCCCTCTATGTAACACCCTCCTTAGGGCATCACATTTCTGACTACCAACTCCCAATCTTCAAATCAATTCATAAAAGGTTTGAGTTATAAAACATGAGTTTTAAAATTTCTTCTCGCAGAAATATAAACTTACTGAAATTTATAGGTAATATTGAAAAATAGATTTAAACTGATTAAAACTCAAACATCACTTAATATTTAACAATTATTCAAGAAATATAAACCTTACAAACTCAAATTTAAACAGTAGCAAACCCCATGACGGGTCCTACTCAATAGCACGGTAAAACACTAACGGGAAAACTCAACATACTTATTCCGTCTTGTATTCATCTTGACACGTCATATATCTATTCCTCCTCAAAACTGCACACCAAACAGTCTGAGATGATCACTCCATGATGTTGTCACCGAACTCAGATTATTTGCTTCCAGTCACATCTAAGAAACTCGTTCCATCTACTATTCAATTTTAATAATACAAACACAACAAAACAATATAACAAAGATGTGAGATCACCTATGCCAATACCAACATGGTAGCATAGAGATAACACAAACAACACACCATACAAATATATCTTACCATAATTACAATTATGCCATCATCATAATGTATAAAATAACAATAATTACAATAATGCCATTAACATTATTTATCATCATCATCATCCAATATTCCTCAATTATTATATCACACAGATATAAATTTTCAATATTTATGATAATGCCCTCAATTATTATCCAAGTATTCAACAATTCAATTATCATAACTAATACTCAATAATGATGCATATGTTATGCATGTAGACTCAATGTCCTACTCCATGGAGGTTTTCACAATTTTGAGAAGAATGCTATGGTTAATTGTCAACCTTAGCCCAAAGATAATCTCTCAGTCGTTGAAAAGAATTGTGTTATTGTCGGGTATCGTCAATGCGTTGTAACGGACTGCATCACCAAGTAGCATATGGTCCTACCTTAGCCCACAGACAAATATCCACTGGTCGACTGCCGCGCCTTGATGCCCCCAAGATCCATCATAGACTTCACTATCAATTCTCATTCCCTCTTCAAGCACAAGGGTCACAATAACATCAGCTATTAATTTTTGTTCAATGCACGAATATCTCAATTCAATTTTGTTCAAATTCATCATATGCTTCACTGCATATCTTTCCAATGCATATTCAATGCACTAATGTCAATCACAGGCAAAATTCATCATTTTCTCATACAATGTCCATACAATGGTTCAATAGTAATCATACTGTATATTCAATAGCGAAATCATATTATCGCATTTTTATAGTCGCGAAACACTTTTGTCACATTTTCACAATCGTGCAATATTTCTGTTACATTTTCACAATTTTGCAACATTTTTGTTACGTTTTCAAATCACGTATTGATTTTTTTAGCGTTTTCTCAATCACGTAAAAATATTTACACATTTTCTCAAATCGGGTAGCGATTTTCCATCATTTTCAAAATCGCGTAACTTAAAAATCATTCTTTTAAGTTGCGTAAACCATTTTCCATCATTTTCGAAATATTTAAACGCTTTCCAAATCGCGTAGAAATATTTTAACGTTTTTCAAATCGCGTAGCTTAAAAATCACTTTTTTAAGATACATAAAATATTTTTCACCATTTTACAATCATGTAAAATATTCCTCAATATTCCAAACATTATTTTGGACTTTCAAATAAATCAATATCATTTCCAACACGTTTTTAAGATACGTAAAACATTTTTCAACATTTTTTTCCTTTAAGAAATCCTTTCCTCAAAATAATATGACTTCTCACATTATTTTCCATATTTTCTTACTCAAGAAAATCCTTTTATAATATATTTCACAAATTGACCATTTCATTGAATAAAATCAATGTTTCTAACTTTAAAAAAATTACTAACGCTCTCCAAAACTCAAAGGATGAGTTACACGTTAGAAAATATCAAATCACTATTATATTCTCCATTTTTCTCAAATCAATTCTAAAATCAATTCTCTTCAAAATAAATTGAGGTTCAAACACTTTCAATCTCTTTTTGTCTTTCACAAACGAAATTCCATCTTTCAAGTAACAAAACTCCTTGTTTCCATTTTTCTCCAATCCTTGTACTAAAACACTTTGTTCAAACACTTTGTTTCCACTTTGAAATCATTTTGTTTCTTAAAACCAAAACTATTCCAATCTCCCAAAAACCGTGGAGTCTTTGGCCATTGAAGCCATCATTTCTTTTTTTCTAAATCAACTAAGTTTCATTCTTGTTTTTACACAAACAAAACCATTAAAAATTCCTTAACAAAACCGTGAGACTCATGGTCTTAAAAATCAATTCATTTGTTCATTTTCATGTTTCACTTTTTTTGCAAATCCTTAAAATCATCAACTCATTGCTATTTTCATTTAAAACTCATAATTAATAATATACTTAGAATATTTTTATTTAAAAATGTCCTTGAGGTCGTGTGCCTCTATGGTTCTTTGGAACCAAAATTGTTTTCCTTTCTATTATCAAATAATGGCATATATATACATAATCATCATATATATCACAAGCATGCCATAAACAAAAGCAATAAATCATACAAATCATATCAAGCATGTAAACACAATTAAACCATACAAAACACATAAACCATATAAACACATAACACCCACAAATAATTACATGACCATGGATATAAATCCTTACATGGATTCACCATCCATCTAATACAAAACCATCTCTCACCACCATGCTTGGTTGGTGAGATGGATCTCCCTCTTACCTCTTGAAGAACCTCAAAAGCTCCTTGGTTTGCTTCTTTTTCCAAGTCCTTCACCACCAAAAGCTTCTCAAATACAAAACAAAACACAAGTTTATTAGCATATTAAGCTTAAACTAGGGGAACCATGGATCAAACATGGTTTAGAATATGAAAAAGAAGAGAAGACATGAAGTTTCCTTACACTTCACCTCAAAAACCTTAGAACTTGCTCTTGGAAAAACTCCTTGAAGATGAAAGATTTAGAGAAAGTCTCCAACATGAAAGTTGCTTAGAATAAGGTAAGGATTCAAGAAATAAGGTTGTATGAAATTAAAGAGTGATGGAAGGTAGATTTGAGGGTCATGGCCGAAACTTAGAGAAGGAGAGAAAGGAGAGAAAATTTTGAAGAGCTTTGGCTTTTTGGAATTGATCAATAATGACCAAGAATGACAATAATGTGGTCTTCAAATTTTCCTACACACTTAAGCCACCAAAAACCGTCCCCCCCTCTCATTATGCATTCAATAAGTGATCAATAATGGTCTTGAAACCATTCTAATCTCCTACACCATCTCAAAACCGTCCCCCCTCTTCATGCACTCCAAATTTATGACAAATTTCACTAGCCATTATTTGAAACATTCTAAGCCATTGATTAATTCAATGGTTAGGATTAAAGTAGACTTTAAGTTAGAAGACTTAATCTAGGCCATTGGATCTTTCTTCTTGAAATTCTAGCCATTAGATGTGTCTCCAAAATTAAGGGTCAAGATTGCTCCTTCAAACTTTACATCCAATGTTCATAAATAGTCCTTGTCACTTTTTAAGACCAAATCTCCACCCTTGATTAAATCAATGGTGGATCTCCAACACTTTTTAAGACTAAATCTCCACCCTTGATTAAATCAATGGTTGATATTCAAAGTCTTCCTTATTAAGCTTGTCTTTACAACCATTGATTAGATCAATGGTGAATATCCAAAGCTTCCTAACTAAGTTTGTTTCTCAACTGTTGATTAAATCAAGATCAAGTATCTGTTGATCCGTAAATCCGCAAGCGCATGGGTCGACAAGTAATATAAAGGAGAGTTAAAGTATCGTGTCCCAAAGGGTTGAATAATTAGAAGAATGTTAAACTTAACTAATATTCACAAATTTTTATCTAAGCAAACGAAGGAGAGTAGGTTGCAATTAAAATAACAACTTAAAGGAAACAAAATAAGAAAACACCAACACCAATTCCATAAGAGAAGATGAGAATGATTAAAGCCTAGGGGTCCCTATTCACTTGCTACTTCAATGATTAATTGCAATTAACAAGCACCTATCAATGAATTGATATATGTTGGCTAATAATCATCAATAGATAAGAGCCTATGTCTAGGACAATTACCCATGTGAAACCTAGCTATTCCACTATGTGTCCATGTGAAGCAACATAAGAATCACTCATTGAGGCCAATTATCAAACACTTGCCATGCATGACCAATGGGTATGCGTCCATCCCCTTAGTTAAACATACATGAACCATACCGTATCCATATTCACAACACCCTATTTCTAGTTCAATTGGAATATTAAAAATCATGCAATTGACGACCAATCAATAACAAGCACTAAGCATAGATATGGATGAACAAAACCAATTTCATTGAAAGGATACTCAACTAATTATAAATTAATCAAATCCATAGCAAGATCCTAGAGAGCCCCTAGATTCGAGTTTAGTTACACATTATCAAGGAGAAGAAAACAAATGTAATCAAATGATTCATCATGTTACAAATCAAGAGAGAAAGGGGAAAGAATGAAAGAAAATGAAGAGATTCCAAGCTTGATCTTCCTCCTTCTTCTTGATTCTCCCTTTAGTCACCTTCAATCCAAGTAGGTTCCTCCTCCTCTCACTTGCTCTCTGGAATTCGTGGCTAGGTCAGAACTGAAGAAGATCTTGAAAAATGTCCCCAAATTCAGATAAAAAGGGCCAACATCGCGGACCAGGGTTTTAACCACACCTAGAAGTGGCTTTCCCATGCCTAGGCGTGGTTATGAATCACGTGCCTTTCCTCTACTTGCCATGCCTAGGCTTGATTTTACCATGCCTAGGCGTGGAGGTCTCTATCTGAACACCCTGAAAAACTGAGTTTGCCACGCATAGGCGTGACTTAACCATGCCTAGGTGTGGAGGTCTCTGCCTGGAATCCCTGAGAAACTACAAGGGCCACGCCTAGGCGTGGAATTGTCACGCCTAGGCGTGGGTTGGCAGCACCTTCCCTTGTTGTTTTCTTCACACTTTGAGCCTTTCTTCACTTTCCTCATCCCTTCCAAGGCCTTTCTCATCTTGAATACCTATATCAAAACAATAATAAGGTCCATCAAATCACAATCCATCCAACTTCGATAAACAAGATCTTCAAAGATTCACTTATAAATCATTTGAATCAACAAGTTTAATTCACCAAAGTCATGCAATTATTGAACTTATGACCTTGAAAACTTAGGGATAGCATGCTCAAATACAATCAAATTCAAGTGAATTAACTTCATTTCCTGAAGTTATCACACCCCAAACCTAAAGTTTTGCTAGTCCTCGAGCAAACTAATCCAAGCAGGAAAAGGAATTACAATCCAATTCAAAGGTCAAGAACATGAGGCAATTTGAACTAGGGCAAACCCAGCTTCCAATTATCATTCATACCCTCAGAAATCACTTCACAACCTCACAACAAGATTCACACATACAAGAAATTCCCAACTATCATGATCACCCTTGAATGCCATTTTTGTGCATGAAAGATTTCCCAAGCCCATGTATTTAAGACCCTTTCCTAATCATGAAGAGCAAGATGGATGAATTTATAAAATGCACATGCACTCTCAAAAGAATGTCCTTCATCCATTTCTCCACTAATGTAGGCAAGACAAAATCAAAGATCATAAGGGTCTTTTAAGCTTGTAATGTAAGGCTAAGGGTAGTGGCTAAGAAAGAAGGGAAAAGATTTGAATTCAAATATCAAACACATAATCAACCACTTCCATTGAATCAAGCCAAGCATGTAGATGCACAAACACAATCCAACTTGAAGAATCAACATTCTTTATTCCATTTTCTCAGCATTTTCTCATCACATAATAAAAAAGGCTTCAATTTACACAACAGCCTACTTATTTATTTTCTTTCTTCTCTTTTTTTTTTTTAATACCATTTTTGAATGAAAGCTAGTAAACACAAATTCCTGGATTCTTAGCATCATGCAAAACACTATGGCTCAAAACAACAGAACTGCTCAATCATGTGCTCAACAAGGGACCTATATTAAGGGGAAGAGATCTTTCTTTCACAAGCATGGTTTAAGAGGGTAGAGATTAGGGTTAAATAAATGAAAATTAGGCCACACACATGCACACTAGGCTTCAAAAGGGGGTACTAGGGGACTCATTCACTCAAGGTTGGCTTGAAAAGCTCAGTCGGTCCAAACAAGTGCCCTAGTCATTTCCTTGAAAACGCATTGCCTAGGATTTCTCCTCAAAAGGGAATTAGACAAGCTTCTAAGATGCAAAATTGACTATACATATGTCATTCATAATTTTCTCCAATCATGCATTTCATTCATATTCCAGAATCCACTGCACATGCAACAGGGAACTTCTCTCATATGCAATTATGACAATAAGTGTAAGCACAAAATCTTGAATTTTTACAAATAAGTTCCCAAGCAGTGAGGTGTATATTTGATCCACACAATCATCAAATTTTCTAATTAGAAATCAGGCATGCACAAGTTCAACCTGCCTCAACACACACTCATCAATTCAATTCCTAATTCACGCAACCCTCAAGGCAAAATCATGCTCACTCAGATCCAAAGAGAAGGGAATCAATATATACATATGTCCAAACAATGATTCAACAAGTAGTCACAAAAAGATCATCAATCCAATACCCCCCCCAAACCTAAGATATGCAGTGTCCCACTGTATAAAAAAAAAATCAAGTTTTTCAATAAAGTATGTACAATGGACTGAAAGCAAAAATAGAAAAATAAAGCAGAAAGAGCAAGAAAACAAAGGCCCTGGCGCCTCAAAACAAGTCCTCCTCATCAAATAGATCATCGCCCTCAGTGCCCATCTCTGTATCTGATGCGTGCGGATGTAGTGATTAAAATTAAGATAAAAATCAGTTGTCAGGCCCACCAGAAAATAAAAACCTTATAACTAGTTGTAGTTAGTAAGGGTCGGTCCACAAAGAACCAATTCAATTAACACTATTAAACAATTCCCAATTTAGACTCTGATTAACAATAAACAGTAAAAGGGGGGTTTTGGAGTTTTGATGAACAATGAACAGCTACAAAGATAACAATAAACAAACTGAAATCAACAATATAAGAAATTTGGTTAAGAGATTGAATCCACCACTAGATTTATATGATAATGTAAATCCGCATATCCTTTTTATTCCAACATGCTCAATTATGTTTTTATGCAATTGTGATATTAAATCTCTGTTTTCCTTACGTGTTGGCCAATTTAGCAACCGCTCAAATCAACTCCTAATCACTGATTAGTCATAAAGCAACCGCTCTTACAACTATCCAACAATTGCATTAAGATTTAGAAAACCAATTACACTAAGGTCTAATCACACACCTAGGATTAAATTACTTAGAACATATATTTCTCTAGATCTAATACCGCAACCGCAAGCATAAACCCAGATCTACCACTTTTATAACGGCAAATAACACAAAGATAATTATACCCACATGAACATCATACATCCCACTAGATCTACTACCGCAACCGCGCATAATAAACCTAGATCTACTACTTTGAAAGTAGGAACAAGTACAAAAACCTTCATACCAACAATGATTCAAATATATGAATAAAAACATAACGTGTTGAAATAATCAAATATGCAAAGTTTACAACATTAATACTAGCGGTTTCATCACCCCCTTAACCAAGGGAGGTTTAGTTACACATAGCTAGAAAGAAATCACAAGAAAAACTATGAAGAAACAAGAAGAAACTATGAAGAAACAAGAAACTAAGAGAGAAAATGAAGGAGAGTTACATCTTGTTCATGATAAATGGTGCCTTTTATAGAAGTCTAAGGTAACAAAATGACAAAGGGAAGTGGGTGGATGAGTGGGTGAGTGAGTGGAGTGTTTGAGTGGATGGATTAGTGGGTTGGTTTAGTGGATTGGTTTAGTGGATGAGTGAGTGGAATGGTTGAGTGGTTGAATTAGTGAAAAATGCCAAAGGACTTTTGGTGAGTGGGAAATTATGGACATGAATGGGTGAGTGGATGGATGAGTGGATGGATTAGTGGATGAGTGAGTGGAGTGGTTAAGTGGTTGGATTAGTGTATGAGTGGATGAATGGGTGAGTTAGTGGATGAGTGGATGAGTGGATTAGTGGATGGATGAGTGGATTAGTGGATGGATGAGTGGGTGGTTGAGGACGAAAATTTCGTGTCTGACTTGGAAACCAAAAAGGACCCACTATACTTCAGAACCACGAAAAGTGTTCTTCATGAAAGTTGTAGATCCTTGTATTGGCTATAAAATGGATAGCTGGTTCGTCCAATTTGGCTTCCTTAAGCCCAAGATATGTCCCAAATAACGTAGGTTGCTCAAACCCAACTTCAGCACCTCTGTTCCGACTTGCAAGCTCAAAATGACCTACTAGACTTCTTTTTCTGAAAATGTGTTCTTCATGAAAGTTTTTTATTTGGATCTTGACTATCCACTGTCCAAATTTCAGCCCATCTCCATTATTACATCTTGAGATATGATTTTATGAGTGCACACTGTTCGGATTCTACTGACAGAACCCGTATTCTGACTTCCATGTAAACTTAGGTCCCTTAGACATCTGAATCGGACTTCGAGCTCTTCATCAAAGTTGTAGAGCTTCCTCTTAGCTTTCCTACAAGATAAAATTCATGATTTTCAGATATCAGGAACTCAAGTTATGACCAAAATACAGAAACAGTGTAAAATCTCAATAATGCTGAAAATATTCAATTAGGACCAATTTGAGCTCAAACTCACAAAATCATACCAAACTCAATCAATTAAGAATATGGAGAGTGTAAATGACTAAACATAAGGGTTTCTTAATAAATAAAATATGTGATTATCAGTATCATCAGCAGGTGGAGGAGGTGGAGGAGAAGGTGAAGCTGTAAAAGGAGGAAATGTTGGAAAATCATCCATTGGGCGTCCCTGACCCAAAGCCATCCAATGAATGCCCTGGTAAATCGCAGCCAACATTTCCTGCTGTAGATCCAGGCGTTGATCAATAGAGGCAGCCCAAGCAGCATCAAAGACTGATTCCACATGTAGTGGGGGGGCGTGGAGCCGGTACAGTAGGCTCGGCTTTGCGGTACTTTGGGGCCGAGCAGGGGCTTACCTGCACTTCTCCTGGGTAGTCATGATCATCTAAATTGCCCTCTCCGTCATAGGAGTCTTCAGCTTGACACGCACCTCAGCATCCTTCCATCTGACGTGAGCTCTCTCACAAAGCTGACAGATGAGGAAGGGGAAGAAAAGTGATTTGAGCCGGGAGGTGATGCACAATCTGATCTGATCGTACAATATCTGAGCAGTGTCCACCTGTTGTAGACTGTGGATCACATATAACATGTATGCCCGCTCAGGATAGATCTCTGACTGGTGCTCAGTGGGGAGCAAGCAGGTGCACACAAAGTGATTCCAAGGGCGCAGCTCACGGCGCAGACTCTCCTGTTTGATGAATCTGATAGAGCGATCTGAGTTTCACTGAACCTGAATAGGGAATGCCAGATCACAGATGCTGGTCATGACTGTGCTGAATGGGGTTCCTCCCTCCTCTTCAAGTAACTGTAAAGTCCTGTAAGCACACTGAAGGGGAGGAGGGCCAAGGTCTATAATTTGGCAAATGCGATCCACAGAGTAATCAACTAACTTCCTTCTGACCCTGGTAGTGGAAGTGGAACGCTTCTCAGCATGCGCATTGGCGTAGAATTCCTTTACTACAGCCGCCACAGGTTCCTCAGCGGGATGCTCAGCAAAGGTCTTCCAGTGGAGTGCTTCAGTGGCATCAGAAATGGCAGGATAGCGTGCCACATTGATACCATGGAAGCCCCTCTCTGGTATGATGTTAATCTTGCGCAAATGCTGCCTGAAGTAGTCAAAGGCATCCTGCGAGGTAAGGTAAGCTGGGTCAAAGACTAGAATTTCATCACCTTCCTCAGCCTGGCTTGGTCCAGCCTCAACAGTTTTTCTTTGACGCTTTGACATGATCAGAGGACACCTGAAAAGAAATAGAACCTAGTTATGACCATTAAACAAGAAACAAACCATCAATAGAAGCACCCATATCCAGTCAGAACAATCAATCAATGCAAATTAATTCAGAGCATGGAACAACGACAACAATCACAACCTTAATCCAAGCATTGCCAATGTACAGCTTAGCAAAATCAAGTCATAACTCAATCAATTCAAAAAGCAACTAGAGCACATCCCAACCAGTCCAAAAATCAAGCAATTTCATAGGCCAAACTTAGTCAACATGATGACACTAAAATAGGGTAGACCAAGCATCATAACATGTAATGGCACAATGACACAACTAATAGGCAACAATGAACAGGATCAATTATTCTAATATCCAAGCAGTGCAATATTCAAACAGCCAGAACATTAAATTAACTGAGCATTAAACAGCCAGATCAGGCAGATCAATCTCATTACAGCATCAACATATCAATTATGCATAACCCAATTAAATTTTAGTTGTTGCAATTGACTGACAATATGAACAGAGCAATGCAAGCATGCAAGTCAAAAGAAAATTAGGCAAACAGATCCAACTATCAACCAAACCATCATGAAACAGGTCATCCCTAACCATACAAGTTACAATTCAGTTGGAGTCTTAACCAAAACCAGTGCACAACCTAACATTAGCCCAAATGAATGAGCCAAACATGGTAACAGTACCAGTGACAACACGCACAACCTGGACATATCAGAAAATAATTCAAACCAGTGCCTATCCCCAGGGTGGCTCAACCTTAATCAACCTCAAGCAGCATATCAGAATTTTTCCAACAGCAAGTGATTAACAAATACAAAAATTCACATGCTCATTTTGCAACAGAATAGCTAACAAACAATCTCCACAGGAAGATTCTAAACCAAAAATGGACAAGGAATCAGCAACCCACGTAACAAATAGGCCAATCACACAAATTAAGCACATCATTAACAAGTAAAGCACAGAACACCTCAGTTAATCACGTGAGCAATTCGAGCAGAAATTGTGGGTGAACCACATCATAACAGAGGCATAATATATGAACTTACAGACAAATGGGGAAATAAAAGACTCACCTTGAGGGAAGCACAAGAGGAACTAGGGCACCCAAACACCAAGAGTACTAGCTATCACGAAATACCAAAGAAATAAAAAGCAAGAAAGAAATTTGTGAACTTGAGTGTGGGTGCTGGTGTGGCTACGGAGGTGATTGGAGTGGGGGAAATGGTGGAAGAAGATACGGTGGTGGTTGGTTGGGTTCGTAATACGGTGGCTATGGAGGGGGTACGGTGGTGTTACGGTGGTGGTGTTTTGGTGGAAGGGGGAAAGAAGAGAATACGGGGGAGATGGAATGGTGGGAAGGAATGGTGCTCGTGCACGAAGAAAGGGAAGAAATCGAGAAAGGGGGTTAGGGATTTGAGAAGGGGGAATAGACAGAGAGAGAAAAGCTACTGCGTTTTGTGCAGCAGCAGACTCATCACGCCTAGGCCTGACATTATCACGCCTAGGCTTGGTTATTAATTTGAATATTTTTTTTATTTTTTTTTTTTTTTTTTTTTTTTTTTTTTTGACAGCAATACTAAGCCTAGGCGTGGAAAACACACGCCTAGGCATGATGCTTGCAGGTCAATAATACTAAAAACGCAGAGAGTACCACCCCTAGGCGTGAAGAATGCACGCCTAGGCGTGTAACTCTCTGGAAAATTCCCCCTATTGCAGCTGAGACCACCACGCTTAGGCGTGTAAAAACCATGCCTAGGCATAGGACCCTGGATCTCAAATCTAAACAGCAACACCAGAATACCCCACATCCATGCATCAAAAACACTCTCCTTATTCTCAAACATCTAAGAACAACATAGGAATGACAAGAACAATCAAAGCATCAAATTGAAAAACAAACACTATAAAACAATAAAACAAAATCAACCAAAATTACAAAATAAAAGAAAAATCATGCATAAAATTGTCCTAAGCGAAGAGATATGGTTCAGAAATTGGGTTGCCTCCCAACAAGCGCCTTATTTATAGTCCTGGCTGGACTTTGCAGACACTCAGGATGGAGGAGCGAGGGTAAGTGAGGTTTTGTGCCTCTCCACCTCACCACCTAAGTAGGGTTTGAGCTGCTAACCATTAACCTTAAAGGTTGACTTTGAAACTGGGTCTTCCAAGGTTACAGCACCATGAGGAAAAACTTCCACAACCAGAAATGGACCTGACCATCTAGATTTGAGCTTGCCAGGAAATAGTTTAAGCCTTGAGTTGAACAGAAGAACCTTCTGCCCTGGTGCAAAGTTTCTTGGGATAATACGATTGTCATGCCACTTCTTCACCTTATCCTTGTACAACTTGGCATTTTCATATGCTTGGAGATGAAATTCCTCAAGTGCATTGAGTTGCAACAATCGTTTCTCTCCACAAGCTTCAGAATCCCAATTCAATCTCTTGATGGCCCAGTAAGCATGATGCTCAAGCTCAATAGGAAGGTGACATGCCTTGCCAAAAACTAGTTGATAGGGGGACATGCCAAGAGGGGTTTTGTAAGTAGTGCGATATGCCCAAAGAGCATCATCCAGCTTCTTTGACCAATCTTTCCTAGAAGGACTCACAGTTTTCTCCAGAATCCGCTTCAACTCTCTATTAGAAACCTCTGCTTGTCCACTTGATTGTGGATGGTAGGCTGTGCCTACCCTATGTGTCACCCCATATTTGGCAAGCAATGCAGCAAAGTACTTGTTATAGAAATGAGATCCTCTATCAGTGATAATAGCACGAGTGCCAAACCTTGATAAAATGTTCTTTTTTAGAAAAACCAGGACCACCTTGGAGTCACTAGTGGGTAAAGCACAGGCTTCCACCCACTTCAACACATAATCCACCGCTACAAGAATATAATGGTTGCCAAAAGATGATATAAAGGGCCCCATAAAGTTTATGCCCCACACATCAAAAAGTTCCACTTCTAAAATAGAGTTCAAGGGCATCTCATTCCTCTTTGAGATATTGCCAGTCCGTTGACAATGGTCACAGCTAGCTGCAAAGGAGTAAGAATCTCGAAACAGAGAAGGCCAATAAAAGCCTGATTGTAACACCTTAGCCACTGTCCATTCACCGCTATAGTGACCTCCATATGGTGAAGCATGACATTGCTCAAGTATCGCACTAGTCTCCTCCATAGGAATGCACCTTCTAAGCACTTGATCAACATACTGCTTAAAGAGAAATGGCTCATGCTAAATAAAATATCTGACATCATGAAGAAACTTCTTTTTCTGATGATAAGACAATTCAGATGGCACCAATCCACTCACTATGTAGTTAGCAAAATCAGCATACCATGGATCTGAACTAGCAAACACTGCAAATAACTATTCATCTGGAAATGACTCACTAATCAAGGCTAGGTCTTGTTGATACTTCTCATTCTCTAACTTGGAAAGATGATCAGCCACCTGATTTTCAGCACCCTTTCGGTCTCTGATCTCAAGATCAAACTCTTGTAATAATAATACCTAGCGAATCAACCTTAGCTTGGCATCCTTTTTGCTTATTAGATACTTGATGGCAGAGTGATCTGTGAAGACAATGACTTTGGTGCCAACCAAATATGCTATGAACTTGTCAAAAGCAAACACTACAGTAAGGAGTTCCTTCTCAGTGGTGGTGTCGTTCAACTGAGCATCATTGAGTGTCTAGCTTGTATAATAGATGGAATGAAAGATTTTGTTCTTCCTTTGGCCCAACACTGCTCCGATTGCATAGTCACTAGCATCACACATGAGCTCAAATGGTAAGGTCCAATCTGGAGTAGTGATAATGGGCGCAGAGATAAGCCTCTTCTTCAATTCCACAAAGGCTTCCATACAACCTTCATCAAACTTGAAAACCACATCTTTTTCCAGCAAGTTACACAACGGTTTAGCAAGCTTTGAGAAGTCTTTGATGAACCGCCGATAAAATCCAGCATGACCAAGGAAGCTCCGAACTCCCTTCACTGAAATTGGTGGAGGAAGTTTCTCAATCACTTCAATTTTAGCTCGGTCCACTTCCATTCCTTTAGATGACACTCTATGACCAAGTATTATTCCCTCTTGGACCATAAAATGACACTTCTCCCAATTAAGCACCAAATTGGTTTGCTTGCACCTTTGCAACACCAGGGCCAAGTTCTGAAGACAACCATCAAAGGAATCACCAAAAAAAAAGAAATCATCCATGAATATCTCTAAGCAGTTCTCTACCATATCAGTGAAAATGGCCATCATACACCTCTGAAAAGTAGCAGGAGCATTGCACAACCCGAAGGGCACTCTTCTAAAAGCATAAGTACCATAAGGGCAGGTGAATGTTGTTTTCTCTTGATCATCCGAGGCAATCGTGATAATCACATATTTTATTCATTAAGAAACCCTTATGTTTAGTTATTTACACTCTTCATGTACTTAATTGACTGAATTTGATTATGTTCTGTAAGTTTGAACTCGAATCAGACTTAATTAATTTTTTCAGCATTATTCAGGTCTTACACTGTTTTTGTATTTTAGCCATATCTTGAGTTATAAATGTCTGATAATTATGAATTTTACCTTGTAGGAAAGATAAGAGAGAGCTCTACAACTTTGATGAAGAGCTCAAAGTCAATTTCAGACATCTAGTGGAGCTAATTGGGCATGGAAATCAGAATACGGGATTTGTGACTAGAACCCGAACAATGTGTAGTAACCAGAACATAATTCAAGTTTGGGCATATAAAATGGGCTAAAAATTTGTAATCTGAAAGTTAAGACCCATATGCACAACTTTCATGTCAAGCACAAAACTTGATTCGGGCTCCTTGATGGAGATATTGGGTCTGAAAGTCAAAACAGAGGTGCTGAAACTGGTCCTGAAGAGTCTGTAGTAATTGAGTCATATCTTGGGCTGTAGGACGAATTTTTGGATGTTTCCAGAGCCATTGGAAAGCTTAGACAATTTCCTAGAACTTTCATGAAGACCACTTGGCTCAGAAATGACGAAATCAATGTGTTCAGCAATAAAGAATTTCGGAGACAAGGTAGCTCACCTACTCACCCACCTACTCATCCACCTACTCACCCACCTACTCATCCACCTACTCATCCACCTACTCATCCCATCTACCCATCTACTACTACTCTGAATCCTCTATAAAAGGAAGCATGTGGAGAGCTCTATGAAACACACACTTGGTGTTAGAAATAGCTTTTCATAGTTCTTGTATATTTTTCCTTCATTGTAATGGAGAGCTAAGTCACTTCTAGTCAATTCGGGACTCTTGAAGAGATTGTGGCTTGGATTCTTGAGACCTTGGTTATGTAATGTATTTGATTTATATTTGAATTCCTCTTCTCTTTTTCTTTTGTTCTCTTGATCTTGAATGCATGAATGGTGATTCTGTTTATGTTTGATCTGATTTGATCTTGGTTTAAGATTAAGTATTGTGATGAAATTTAGAACTGATTAATATGAATTAATCACATAACTGAAGATTGAGATTTGTGATGAAACTTAGAACTGATTGATCTAAACTAATCACGTAATTGAAGAGGTTAGGTTACTGATTTGTGCCTAGGTTAATTGAATTCGGTGCTTAAATTGACATATATTTACATGAATGGTGCGATTGCAGATTTGTGTTTATCACTTGTCAATTGAATTACGACGATTGTCTAGTATGAATTCTGGATCTGATGCGAGATCTCGATTAGATCCAAGTTAACCATTCAAATGTATTTCAAGTGTTTGTTGAAAGGTCTATGATTGAATCCACCCAATCTCGGATAGATTTCGAATTGATTGTTCTTTTAATTGTTATTTCTCTTTAAATCCTCACATCACTGCGATCCTTGAACCATCAAAACCCCCTTTTTCTAACTTTCACTTGATTTGACCAAATTGCATCTATGATCCTTGAGGAGACGATCCGGTGTTGTTCACTATACTACAAGTTTAGGTAATAACTTCGGTTATAATTTTGACTGAGTTTGGCGCTCGTCAAAATTTTGGCGCCGTTGCCGGGGATCCGTAAGTGTGATATGATCTTTTTAAGTTATCATCTAACTCTTTCTTTTTCTTTTTCTTTCATTGTCATTTAGTTGCATTCTGTTGCATTTTAAGGATACAATGGACCATGCATAATGGAGTCAAAACTTGAGGAGTTGACTTCTTTGGTAAGACATATAGTAGTGAGACAACAATCACCTGTGCAGGAAGCTACACTTGTGTGTAACATTTGTTTTTGTTCATCTCACCCCACATATGCATGCCCTACACTTCAGTATGGTAGTTCTATTTTTCCAGATCAATTTGTTACAAAGAAATTGGTTATTTTCCGATGAACCACGGTTCCAAAGAAGAAGAATGAGTTATGACCCCTTCTTCAACACATATAACCCTAGCTGGGAATACTATCCGGATCTGGGATATGGCAATACGGCATCACTACAGCAACAGTCATTTCAATATGAGCAGCCATTCCAGCAGATAACAAGTCCATCAACAACAAAACTTGAGCCTTCATGGGAGGACTTGATGAAAACCCAAATTGAGTTCCAGCAGAATTTCACTGCCACTATTCAGGATTTAACAACCCAAATTGACCAGTTGACAACCACTGTTAATGAATTGAGATGTCAAGAGTCAGGCCAACTTTTTCCCCAAACAATTCCCAACTCCCTGCATTCTAATTGTCATATTGATTTATATGCAGACTTAGTTGAGGAAACTCATGATGAGCTGTGTGCTGAATTTCCTGATTTAATTGGTTTTGATGATTCTATCAATTGCAACTCATGTGCTTTGATCATGATGGTGATATAAAATGTGTTGTGTGTGCTGAAATTTCTGCATATTTGAAAACTAATGATTCTGTTTACGCAGGATCTAATGATATAGAAGGGTCTATCAACAATGTAGTTGCAGAATTTGAAACATATAGGGAGGTGGAGTTGAAGGCCATTGAGGAATTTTCAAAGAAAAAGGAAAGTCAGCAGATGCTAGTAACTACTGAAGTGGATTTTGTTTTTAGGCCATGGTCCAGCATTATCAATGAAAATAGGATTGCAAAATTACACGTATTGCATGCCATTGGTGAAGTCAAGAAAGACCAATGGGACCCCAATGTGAACCCTCATGCTTCAAGCTTCACTTGGTCATTACACTTCAACCAATGGGACCGTAGTGGAAGCTATCATGTTGTGTCAACCATAACCTGGTCATCACGTTTCAACCAATGGGATCCTGGTGGAGTCATTTCACCAACCTCACTTAATAAGACCAATGGACACCGCCTCAAACAGTATCATGAACTTCCAGAGAATGCAGAAGTGGAGGTGATGAACCTTCTCCATCCGCATTATGAATAAAAAAAAAAGAAGAAAAAAAAAGAAAAAAAAAAAAACAACAAAAAGAAAAAAAAAAAAAAAAAAACAATTGAATGCCCGACAATGAGGTAGGTAGTGTCACTCGAAGCATGTGGAGGTCATTTTTTCTTCACGACAACAACTCGCGAAAATCTTGCAAGATGGATTTTATTGGCCTACTTTATTAAAGGTCTGTTACACCTTTTGCAAAAGTTGCAGAAATTGGTCAAAAAAGTTCTCGCTTTGAGATTATCATCTGCACCTACTCCTTGGAAAATTGAGATCTAGGTGGCGCGGTTCTTTTGTTGTCAGACACGTGTATCCTCTGGGGACGTAGATATTGAGGATCCTAGGAATGGTAGTGCGCTTAAGTTAATGGACAAAGACTCAACCATTCCTGGAAAACCAAGTTCTTGAGTTCTTTGTGTTGTCGGTTAAGTGGCGGATACGGTACTCCGTGACTCTTGAGTCGGTTTATTCTTCAGTTTCCCAAAATAACTGAACCCTTCTTCTCCTTCAAAATGGATGTCATTCTTTCAAACCTGAGAAAACATTTTCCTTCTCTTCCTCAAAATGCTTTGAGAAAAATCTACAAAGTTCGATGTGAGAGATTGAGACTGTTAATGCACAAGGGTATGCCAGAAGATGTACGCTGGATAATTGAAGCAAAGGTCCGATTAGCAGGTGAGTCCTCAATTTCATTTGACTCATATATGCCCGATCTTGGAAGAAGTTCATATTCTAAAAGGAGAAGAGCAAAAAGGTTACAAGTCTGTCACAAATGTGGACGATGAAACTGTAACATGCAATGTCGTACTTTGAGGATGGTTTCCGCAAATAGAGAAGACAAAATTTTCTTCATTAAGAATGGACTGAGTAAGGAGTCATTAGATAATATCTTATTGACTCTTGAGACGCATTCTTGTGGATTGGTGCATCGTGAAATTCTTAAATTGTGGAATCTCTTCAGGGATGAAGTAAAACGCTACGCCTTGGGAATCGACTCTAAAAGACCACGTTTGCCAATTTATAAGAAAATTGGATGGGAAGCTTATCCTCGACTCATAGAAGACGTTTAAGCCGTTCTTGGACGTTAAACTAGAGGCGATGTGAGCCACATCCACAAACAATCTGTACATATCATCCTATTCTTCTTTTTCATGTCATCTTTCAAAACAAAAAAAAAAAAAAAAAAAAAAAAAAAAAAAAAAAAAAAAAAAAACAAAAAAAAAAAAAAAAAAATTGTATACGTCTTAGGGTTGGCTTTGGTAACACAAACCGTGAATGGGGAAATGCATGCATCCCGATCCAGCCTTCTTAATTGAAAAACAAAGAAGGTAGATTGTATCCCACATGTGAGGCAAAATCGTATTATGGCCACTTGTCCCTTTTGGGAGCCCTATGTTGCGCCGGTCTTGAATGGGTCGAATATCTTGGTCAACAATACTTTGGCACAAAGCCGAAAGAGCAGACTACCTCCATCCTAATCTTAAGTAAGTATACACTCATCTTTCATCAAGTTTTTCTAACAATTTCAAAAAAAAAAAAAAAAGGACGTGATGTCTCTTGCACTCATGACGCGCAGTATAAAGATACGCCATGGAGACTATACATACAGGTATGTCATCATTTTCTATTTCTTTTATCTTTGTATCATTTTGTTGTATTTTGATTTTTGTACGACGATCCTTTGAGCAGGGGTCTTCGGGGTTTCTAGACTTCTTTACCTTGATGGTTTTCTTGAAGTCAAAAAAAAAAAAAGATTTTGTGTCTCTTAATTTCAACCTTTTCTGACAACAGCCAACCTACCCTCATAGGTGCAATTATTCCCCTTTCCATTTTTTTTCCTATTTAAACATTCCATTTTCTCCATTTTCCTTCAAACTCAGAAACACTCAAGGGGAGGAAGAGTATAGAATGGGGCCTTCTATTCGTAACCTCAAAAATGTCTGTGTTTTTTGTGGGTCGAGTTATGGGAAGGGATTAGAGTTTGTAAACGCAGCTAGCACTCTTGGTCGATCATTTGTTGCGAGGAATATTCATCTTGTATATGGGGGAGGTTATCGTGGGTTAATGGGGGCTGTATCACTTGCTGCCTTTTTAGGAGGCAGTCAGGTTTTAGGTGTTATTCCTAAACCTTTAGCTGAAAATAACATCACTGGAAGGACAATTGGAGAAGAAATTTAGGTAACATCTATGTATGGACGAATGAAAACAATGGTTGACAATTCTGATGCATTTCTTATCTTACCTGGTGGTTTTGGTACTTTGGAAGATATTTTTCAAATTGTCTCTTGGGCCGAACTGAACATCCACCATAGACCCATTGGTTTGTTGAATGTTAGTAATTTCTTTGATCTTTTGTTATCTTTTCTTGACAAAGTTGTGGAACAGAAATTTATCACTCCTTCGGCAAGACAACTTCTTATCTCTGCCTCCACTATTGATGAGCTCATTGATAAATTAGAAGCTTTTGAGTATGTACCGATCCGGTATTAGCTCAGATAGATTGGTCAACAGAAGCAAATAAGGAAGTAACAAGAAACAAAAGCCGATCTGCGACTTCATCTTTAATGGGTTTGATTTTATTATACTTTGTTTCTGTTTAAATTTGTGTCAGCTTTCTCCAACAGGTAATATCTTCTATCCTTTACTCATCTATATTTTAACATTGAGGACAATGTTGTGATCTAGTTGGGGGGGAAGGATAGTTGACCCAAAAAAAAAAATAAAAAAAATAAAAAATAAATAAATAAAATAAAAAAATAATTTATTGTTTTGTTTGAAAAGTATGATATGATTGTCATGTACTTATTAAACTAATTAGTAATGGCAGAGTAAGGAGTAATTTTACTCTTGAGACGCATCTTAATTAGTGGCAGAGTAAGGAGTTTTTAGGTAGTAACTAATTAGTACTAAATTTTTATTGTTTGATTTCTTTTCGTGTCCGATCATGCAGATCTTGACGAAAGTGTGTTTCTTTTCTGCTTGGCGTTGATTCACTTCTTATCAGGTTGTGTTGCTCTTTTCTATATCTCTCTTTCACATTGAAGGCAATGTTATATTAAGTGTGGGGGAGAGATTTCAACATGTTTTTTTTGTAAAAAAAAAAAAAAGAAAAAAAGAAAAAAAAAGGGTTCATTGCATGATTGAATAACTTTTCTCCCTTCTTGAACTGATATGCTTGGTGATGGATGATTGAATTGATGAATTGAGTTTGATGGATGCATACCTTGTGAGATTTTGAGCCTAATGGATGGATTCAACATTTATGCCATTCTCTTCTTTCTTGTGTGATTTTCACTCATGTTAATGACCACTCTAGAACTTGCTTTGATTCTTTTTGAGGCTACATTTCACTTGCATGCATGAACATGATTGAGGCCCTCTTTCTTAGTTAACTAGTTTAACCAAATAGCCAACCTTGTTTCCAATATGATATCAAGCACTCTTTTGACTTCTTGAAAATTCTCTGATTCCTGTCAACTTTGTATATTTTCCTTTGCTTAACCCCTTTGAGCTTATTTGACCATTCCTTGTTTCTATCTCATTATGTGCCTTAAATGAACAATCGTGTTCCTACTTTACCTTAGGGAATAAAAGAACATTAGCTTGGTTAATGGATGAGTTTTTGAACAAGTGTAGGGGTGTGTGTACAAAATAGTTGTTGAAAAAGGAAAGAGTGCCAAAAAAATAAAAAAAAAAAAAAAAAATAAAAAAAAAAAAAAAAAAAAAAAAAGAGAGAAAAGGATTGGGAAATGAATATGTAAAGGGATATACATTAGAGTTGGGATGAACTTTTATGCTTGTTATTTGAACTCAGCTCTCATTTGCTTTTATTCTCTTTGGTATTTATCCTCTCATATCCATTTTATCCTCTTCTGTTTCTTTGACCTCACTACAACCTTGAATAAAGTCCTCATGATTTGTGTGTGCATGTGTTTTGAGTAGTGGAGAAGTAGAAGATAAGCAAGCTTATGGTAGTGCAATTTTCATGGGTTGAATTGAGTGAAATACCTACCTTCTAAACACTTGAGAGATTGAGAGGGAATCTTGTGAAGATCCATCATTCTTAATTCATTCTTTTCAACGGAAGTTTCCTTGCGTGTTGGTTTGAGATGTGAAGAAATCTTACCTCATTTATGCTTTGATCCCTTGAATTTCTTGTTGCTCTTCTTGCTTTATTGAGTCCTTTAGAGTTTTTAGCTTTTAAGTCTATGTCGTTTGTCTTTGTCTTCTAACTTTAGTTTTATATGTTTTGCCCAGGAGTGCAAAAAGCTAAGTGTGGGGGAATTTGATAATCACATATTTTATTCATTAAGAAACCCTTATGTTTAGTTATTTACACTTTTCATGTACTTAATTGACTGAATTTGATTATGTTTTGTAAGTTTGAACTCGAATCGGACTTAATTGATTTTTTCAGCATTATTTGGGTCTTACACTGTTTCTACATTTTAGCCATATCTTGAGTTCTAAATGTCTGATAATTATGAATTTTACCTTGTAGGAAAGATAAGAGAGAGCTCTACAACTTTGATGAAGAGCTCAAAGTCAATTTCAGACATCTAGTGGAGCTAATTGGGCATGGAAATCAGAATACGGGATTTGTGACTGGAACCCGAACAGTGTGTAGTAACCAGAACATAATTCAAGTTTGGGCATATAAAATGGGCTAAAAATTTGTAATCTGAAAGTTAAGACCCATATGCACAACTTTCATGTGAAGCACAAAACTTGATTCGGGCTCCTTGATGGAGATATTGGGTCTGAAAGTCAAAATAGAGGTGCTGAAACTGGTCCTGAACAGTCTGTAGTAATTGAGTCATATCTTGGGCTGTAGGACGAATTTTTGGGTGTTTCCAGAGCCATTGGAAAGCTTAGACAATTTCCTAGAACTTTCATGAAGACCACTTGGCTTAGAAATGACGAAATCAATGAGTTCAGCAATAAAGAATTTCGGAGACAAGGTAGCTCACCTACTCACCCATCTACTCACCCACCTACTCACCCACCTACTCACCCACCTACTCATCCACCTACTCATCCACCTACTTATCCCATCTACCCATCTACTACTACTCTGAATCCTCTATAAAAGGAAGCATGTGGAGAGCTCTAGGAAACACACACTTGGTGTTAGAAATAGCTTTTCATAGTTCTTGTATATTTTTCCTTCATTGTAATGGAGAGCTAAGTTACTTCTAGTCAATTCGGGACTCTTGAAGAGATTGTGGCTTGGATTCTTGAGACCTTGGTTATGTAATGTATTTGATTTATATTTGAATTCCTCTTCTCTTCTTCTTCTGTTCTCTTGATCTTGAATGCATGAATGGTGATTCTGTTTATGTTTGATCTGATTTGATCTTGGTTTAAGATTAAGTATTGTGATGAAATTTAGAACTGATTGATCTGAATTAATCACATAACTGAAGATTGAGATTTGTGATGAAACTTAGAACTGATTGATCTAAACTAATCACGTAATTGAAGAGGTTAGGTTACTGATTTGTGCCTAGGTTAATTGAATTCGGTGCTTAAATTGACATATATTTACATGAATGGTGCGATTACAGATTTGTGTTTATCACTTGTCAATTGAATTCTGGACGATTGTCTAGTATGAATTCTGGATCGATGCGAGATCTCGGTTAGATCCAAGTTAACCATTCAAATGTATTTCGGTGTTTATTGAAAGGTCTATGATTGAATCTACCCAATCTCGGATAGATTTCTGAATTGATTGTTCTTTTAATTGTTATTTCTCTTTAAATCCTGTCACTGCGATCCTTGAACCATCAAAACCCCCCTTTTTCTAACTTTCACTTGATTTGATCAAATTGCATCTACGATCCTTGAGGAGACGATCCGGTGTTATTCATTATACTACAAGTTTAGGTAATAACTTCGGTTATAATTTTGACTGAGTTCGGCGCTCGTCAAATCGCAATCTGATTGTAGCCTGAGTACCCATCCAAGAAACAATAAAACTCATGACCTGCCAACCTATCCAGCATCTGATCAATAAATGATAATGGAAAATGATCCTTTCTGGTTGCAGTGTTAAGCTTCCTGTAATCCATGCATATGCGCCATCCAGTGACAGTCCTGGTGGGAATCAAATCATTATTCTCATTTGCTACAACTGTCATTCCACCTTTCTTGGGCACATACTGAACTGGGCTCACCCATTTGCTATTAGAAATAGGGTATATGATACCCGCATCCAGCCACTTGATAATCTCTTTTTTGACAACCTCCTTCATGATGGGATTTAGGCGCCTCTGATGTTCAATGGTTGGCTTATGGTCAGCTTCCAACAATATTTTGTGCATGCAGATGGTGGGGCTAATACCCCTGATATCTGCAATGGACCACCCCAAGGCCTGTTTATATTCTCTGAGCAACTTGGATTCTTACTCTTCTGACAAGGATGAGGAGATGATAACTGGCAATGTGGACTCCTCCCCTAGGTATGAATACCTCAAATGATCAAGCAATGGCTTGAGTTCTAGCTTGGGTGGAACTATGACAGAGGGTTGGAGACTGAGCTTATCAGAGGGTATGTTCAATAGTTCAAAACCTAGTCTCCTGTAAAACTTAGCAGACACGTCAAGTAGTTTAATAAATTCTATCACATCATCCCTATCTACATGCTCATGTATAGATGTTAATGATAAAGCAAGGGGATCATCAGTGAAATTAGTATGGAATGCAGTATTAACTACTTGATCAATCATACCCAGGTAAGAACATTTTTCATGGTCATTAAGAAATTTCATGAATTTGTAAATGTTAAAAGTTACCTTATCCTCATTGACCTGTATTGTAAGCTCACCTTTTTGGACATCGATCATAGTCTTACCCGTGGCCAGGAAGGGTCTCCCAAGAATCAAAGGCACATTGCGGTCCTCTTCCATGTCTAAAATGATGAAATCCGCTGGAAAGATAAACTTGTCCACCTTGACTAATACATCTTCTATGGCCCCTTTAGGGTATGTGAGAGAACGGTCAGCCAGCTGCAAGGTAACTGAAGTCGGCTTCGCCTCCCCCAAACCTAGCCTTTGAAAGATGGATAAGGGCATCAAGTTTATGCTTACCCCTAGATCACACAAGGCTTTTCCAAAGAATTGGCTCCCAATTGTGCATGGAATGGTGAAGCTCCCGGGGTCTTTCAATTTGGGAGGTAGCTTATTCTGCAAGATTGCACTACACTCCTCTGTGAAAGCTACAGTCTCATAATCCCCCAATTTCCTCTTCTTGGACAAGATGTCCTTTATGAACTTCACATAACTCGACATTTGTTCTAATGCCTCAGCAAATGGAATGTTGATGTGAAGCTTCTTGAAAATTTCTAAGAATTTTTGGAACTGAGCATCAAGCTTCTGCTTTGCTAGCCAGTTAGGAAAAGGTGGAGGTGGTGTTATGGGTTTGTCCTCCTTCTTTTTGTCTTCAACCTTTTCCCTAGCCATTTTCTCATTTTTATCAACCTCATTGCTCACAACATCTTCATCTTGAGCCATCTCCATTTCTTCTTCAAGCTGTTTGGTCATTGGATTACCTTCTATCTCCTTCCCACTCCTCAATGAGATAACCTTGCAATGCTCATTAGATGCACCCTTGGGATTGTTGATGGTGTCACTTGGGAAATTCCCTTGGGGTCTGTTATTTAGAGCTTGGGCAAGTTGACCCACTTGAGTCTCAAGATTCCTCAATGAAGCTGCTTGACTTTGCATTAAAGCATCGTGGGATGCTAGCCTTGAATCAGTCTTGGTCATGTAATCTTGTTGACTGGTCATAAACTGAGCAAACATCCTCTCCAAATTAGAAGTTGAAGTCGATGTTGAAGTTTGGGCTTTAAGGGAACTCTGTTGTTGAAAGCCTGGAGGAGCACGAGGTGCTTGATTATGCTGATGAGACAAGGAAGAGCCTTGAACATTCCCACCCCATGAGAGATTAGGATGGTTCCGCCAACTAGGGTTATAAGTATTACTAAACGCAGTGTTGTGACCTGGTTGACGGAATTGACTAGCATATTGTACACTTTCCAAGCTAGCTGTACAATTAGCAGTGGAGTGATGATCCCCACAATGATCACAAATCTCAGCTGTGACATTAGCTCCGCTTGCAACTGAGTTGACTGTCATGGTGTCCAACTTCTTAGAGAGTGCTGCCACTTGAGCAGAAAGTGATGTGAGAGCATCAACTTCATGTATCCCGGCTGCCACTCTCCTCGGAGCAACTCTCTCTGCTGGCCACTGATAATTGTTATTAGCCTTTTCTTCCAACAAGTCATAGGCTGGATCCACAGTCTTACTCATAAGTGCCCCTCTAGCTGCTGCATCAATTATGGAATGAATGGAGGTTGTCAAGCTATTGTAGAAAGTATGAACCAACATCCATTTTGTTATGCCATGGTGGGGGCACTTCCTTAGGAAATCTTTAAATCACTCTCATGCTTCATATAAAGTTTCTCCTTCAAATTGCCTGAAGGACAAGATGTCAATTTTGTACTTCATTGCCTTCATGGAAGGAAAGAATCGGTCCAAGAACTTCTGACCAAGCTCTTCCCAAGTAGTGATGGAATGCTCCAGTAAAGAATGAAGCCATGCCTTGGCCCTATCCCTCAAGGAAAAAGAGAAGAGCCTTAAGCGAGCTGCATTTTCAGTCATCCCATGATGCTTGAAAGTATCACATATCTCCAGGAAGTTAGCTAGATAAGCATTAGGATCTTCATGGGGCAAATCTCCAAACTTCACATTTTGTTGAACCATCTGAACAATAGCAGGCTTGATCTCAAAAGTCTGTGCTTGGACAGCTGGCCTTCTAATGCTAGATCGGATTTCTCTAGCACTTGGGGTGGCATATTCCCTTAAGGGTCTTTCGGCATTTGCTTCCTCCACCATCTTAGATTCACTAACCAAATTTAGTGCTTGTTCTTGTACTTGGTGTTCTCTTAGCAGTCTACGACATGTCCTCTCGATCTCAGGATCGTAAGGAAATCGAGACATACCTTGAGTTCTTCGCATACAAGAGCCAAGTACTAAAAAAAATGCAAAACAAAACAAACAAAACTTGAAATAAGAACTGTGAATAGATGTAAGAAATAACACAAAAATCTAAATTCAATCCCCGGCAACGGCGCCAAAAACTTATTGATCCGTAAATCCGCAAGCGCACGGGTCGACAAGTAATATAAAGGAGAGTTAGTGTATCATGTCCCAAAGGATTGAATAATTAGAAGAATGTTGAACTTAACTAATATTCACAAATTTTTATCTAAGCAAACGAAGGAGAGTGGGTTGCAATTAAAATAACAACTTAAAGGAAACAAAATAAGAAAACACCAACACCAATTCCACAGGAGAAGATGAGAATGATTAAAGCCTAGGGGTCCCTATTCACTTGCTACTTCAATGATTAATTGCAATTAACAAGCACCTATCAATGAATTGATATATGTTGGCTAATAATCATCAATAGATAAGAGCCTATGTCTAGGACAATTACTCATATGAAACCTAGCTATTCCACTATGTGTCCATGTGAAGCAACATAAGAATCACTCATTGAGGCCAATTATCAAACACTTGCCATGCATGACCAATGGGTATGCGTCCATCCCCTTAGTTAAACATACATGAACCATACCATATCCATATTCACAACACCCTATTTCTAGTTCAATTGGAATATTAAAAATCATGCAATTGACGACCAATCAATAACAAGCACTAAGCATAGATATGGATGAACAAAACCAATTTCATTGAAAGGATACTCAACTAATTATAAATTAATCAAATCCATAGCAAGATCCTAGAGAGCCCCTAGATTAGAGTTTAGTTACACATTATTAAGGAGAAGAAAACAAATGTAATCAAATGATTCATCATGTTACAAATCAAGAGAGAAAGGGGAAAGAATGAACAAAAATGAAGAGATTCCAAGCTTGATCTTCCTCCTTCTTCTTGATTCTCCCTTTAGTCACCTTCAATCCAAGTGGGTTCCTCCTCCTCTCACTTGCTCTCTGGAATTCGTGGCTAGGTCAGAACTGAAGAAGATCTTGAAAAATGTCCCTAAATTCTGATAAAAAGGGCCAACATCGCGGACCAGGATTTTAACCACGCCTAGGAGTGGCTTTCCCACGCCTAGGCGTGGTTATGAATCACGTGCCTTTCCTCTACTTGCCATGCCTAGGCTTGATTTTACCACGCCTAGGCGTGGAGGTCTCTGTCTGAACACCCTGAAAAACTGAGTTTGCCACACCAAGGCGTGACTTAACCACGCTTAGGCGTGGAGGTCTCTGCCTGGAATCCTTGAGAAACTGCAAGGGCCATGCCTAGGCGTGGAATTATCATGCCTAGGCGTGGGTTGGCAGCACCTTCCCTTATTGTTTTCTTCACACTTTGAGCCTCGCTTCACTTTCCTCATCCCTTCCAAGGCCTTTCTCATCTTGAATACCTATATCAAAATGATAATAAGGTCCATCAAATCACAATCCATCCAACTTCGATAAACAAGATCTTCAAAGATTCACTTATAAATCATTTGAATTAACAAGCTTAATTCACCAAAGTCATGCAATTATTGAACTTATGACCTTGAAAACTTAGGGATAGCAAGCTCAAATACAATCAAATTCAAGTGAATTAACTTTATTTCCTAAAGTTATCAGTCTCCACCGTTGATTAAATCAATGGTGGATATCCAAACCACCAATGTTGACTTAAGTAGTATAATATTTATTTTTATATCTGCTATAACCCTACAAATAATATTTTTACTGTATTTTTAGTAAGATCCACTGTCTCCGTCTCAACAGTACAACTTTTTCTATACATAGAAAAATTTCACTTTGCGGGACCTACTTGGGCCCACTTAAGGTCACCTAGGCCCACAGACAACCCAAAAACAATCAGAGAAATATAAAAATTTCATAATCATCCACAAAATCATAAAAATTATAAAACTTACGAAAATCAAGTCGGATTAGTAAAAATCATTAAGGATTTTCAAAAAGAAATAAAATACGAAGGCTTGTATACAGCCTTAAAGTAATATTAAAATAATAAAAAATCCCAAAAATTCCTAAAACTCACAAAAATTATAAAATCCAAAGAAGTGGAGTCAAATTTTTCAAAATAATTAAGAATTGCCCGAAATAAATAAAATACGAATTTTCAGGGTGTTACACTCTATTCTCTCTATTCATTCGTTTCTAAATAAACAATAGCTTCAATGACAATTGAGAATCAAGTGTTTTGCAAAAGAATTACGAACTTGTTTTACAAACTTAATTCACCCCTCTCTTGAATATTGAGGCCACTTGGTAACAAAAGCTAGGGAGGATAAAGATCAAAGCATAGGGCTTGAAGATCTTCATCTCATCCATCAAAAGGTAGGGGTTTATGACTTCTATTCATCTCTTTTCTCTATTCTTTTCATGTATGCACATAAGGTGCACAATAGGTCAATTTGAGGTCTAGAGATGCTAGTTGTGTTTGTCTTGCCTGGACGTGTTTCTTTGGTCATTTATGACTTATTCATAGCATAAGTTTAAGTTAGAAACATAGAACAACTCATTTAGACCCTTGATTCACAAAGTGAGCTTTAGGTCAAAGAATGAGGGATTTTGATCCATAATCCAAATTAAGAGATTTAAGTTAGTGATTGTTGTTTCCTATGTGTTAACGAATGGATTAGGGACTTAGAATCACTTAGAAATTGGATTGAAATGGCCAAAATAAAAAAAAAATGACCAATGGAACAGTAAATCCGTGACTACTGAATTCTGTAGAAAATTCTGGTACTGAGCGATTAATCGCCCAAAAATGGCCGCTTAATCGCCTAAGCCCAGAAAACATTCGTGTACTGAGTGCCTAGTCGCTCAAAAAGTGACTGCTTAGGCTCCCAAACAGGGTATTTTCAGGATTTTAGTCTTGATAAAAAGAAGCTACCAACTTGATGAGATACTTTATATATGCTTTTTAAAGTGTGTTGAGGCACAAATAGGGGTGTTTTTCAATAGTAAAATTATCACCTAGAGTTATCAAAAGAAATCTAAGTTTTGAACATCCAAGATTCATGGATGGGATTAGTGTATGGTTAGTATGCTACTAGAGTTAATCAACAAGAGGATGATTCTTTGGTATGCAAGTATTATGAATGAACTTTAAAGCAATCCAAAGCAAGGGGTTTGCTATAGAAATATGTCTTTCACCTTTGGTAATTTGTTGTTACTTAGATTCACTATAGATGTGATGATGAGTGGTGTTTGATATAAGTATACTAGGATGGACTAATAGTATTCACTCTAGTAAGTATGAGAAAGGTATGAACCTTAGGAGATCCAAGAGTAGTGGATTATCTTGGAAAGGTACCTAGAACTTTAAGCGACAAAGAGTTGTAAGTAAGAACTATTCTTGCATTAGATTCACTTGAGTGGAGATAAGGTTGCGTATTAGTTCCAAGGAGGGAATGCTTATGTAACATCCCGGGCTGCCTGTAGGATTGATGAGTGTCTCCGCAAGCCAACACGGGTCTTTTCAGTGTGCCTTGTCCTCACTCACACACATCCTAGGAAACTTCCCAAGAGGTCACCCATCCCACAATTGCTCCAGGTCAAACACGCTTAACCATGGAGTTCTTATGTTCTAGGCTCCCGAAAAGAAGTTACAAATTGTTGATATGGATACGCCTAATTAATTCCTTTAAACCATCCTCAACTATGCAGTCCCATACCTGCACAATCTCTAAATCCCTCTCATTCCGGTGCGTATTTAGTTCATTCATGGGACCCTTCGCCTAGAAGTCTGCCAGGAGCCGCTCCTTGTACATGCTTCTCTTACACCAGCGTCCGCTCCCCACCCTCGTCGGCCCTGGGACACCACATGCCCACCAACTTCCGCTTGGTTCATCACCAAACCACACCGTACTGGGAGATGTCCCGTCTCTGATACCATCTGTAACATCCCGGTACCGCTTGTAGGATTGATGAGTGTCTCCACAAACCAACATGGGTCTTTTCAGCGTGCTTTGTCCTCACTCACACACATCCTAGGAAACTTCCCAGGAGGTCACCCATCCCACAATTGCTCCAGGTCAAGCATGCTTAACCATGGAGTTCTTATATTCTAGGCTCCCGAAAAGAAGTTGCAACTTGTTGATATGGCTACGCCTAATTAATTCCTTTAAGCCATCCTCAACTATGCAGTCTCATACCTGCACAGTCTTTGAATTCCTCTCATTTCAGTGCGTATTCAGTTCATTCATCGGACCCTTCACCTACAAGCCTGCCAGGAGCCGCTCCTTGTACGTACTTCTCTTACACCGGCATCCACTACCGCCCTCGTTGGCCCCGAGACACCACAGTTTATGTACCAAGTCTCTAGTTAAGTGGGACCTTGTGCATTGCTAAATACACAATAAGATGAATTGTGACTAATAAGTTATCATAATCATAAGGTATAACAGAAATGTGTGCAATAACTCCTTTGTTAGCAAAGATGAGTTAAAATTGCAAGATGAAGGGGATTCCTTAAATACAAATGAAAGTATGGAAGTTTAAGTCCTTAAGCATTCCATGAGTTAGGAATAATTAAAGAGGTATCTAGAACCTTAAGCACTCTAGTGTAGTATAGGTTACTACTAGAAGTGTGATGGAGAGGAAAGCTAGGTACAACCAAGATAGGTATATTATATTTATCTAGATGCTTGAATTACTCGCTTGCAATTAGAGTTGAGTTAAGTATGCAAAGTTTCTGAGAAATGCTCATTTATTTTCTCAAGTAAGGTTGAATGAGGCATTAGCTAAGATAGACTCTTTCACTAGGATGAGTTGAGTCTATAGGAAAGTTAAGATGGTGTTTATGTAAGAGATAAACAAAATAAAATGCTTTTCACACACTAGTTAATTAATCTAGTATGCATATGAAGGGTAAGAACCTTAGTGCAACCAAGATTAGTGGTTTGCCATAGGTGAGTACCTAACACCTTAGCAACATAGTGTTGCATTAAAAATCACCTAAGAGATAGAACTGACGAGGTGGTGTTTAGGTACAAGTATGGGGAATGGTATGGCATTGTTTACCTAAGAATGTAACTTTATATGGCGCAAGGTCATTTAGCTAAGAAGGTAAGAAATCAGAGAAGTTCCTAAGGGGATAGTATTTCTAACTAACGGCTAAGGTTACATGTAGTGTGGAAATTTATATTTCCTATCTATAAGGGGGTAAACATGAGAAACCATGATTTCTAAGTACGCAAGTCTATGAATCAGTTCATAGCAAACTTATTTGTTTTTAACATAAACTTCTGCATGTATTTCAAAATAAAACCCTGCATATGCCTGATAATCACATATTTTATATATTAATAAACCCTTATTTTTAGTCATTTACACTCTTCATGTACTTAATTGATTAAGCCTGGTTATGTTTTGTAAGATTTGACTCAAATTGGACTTAATTGATTTTTTCAGGATTATTTGGCTCTTACACTGTTTCTATATTTTAGTCATATCTTGAGTTATAGAAGTCTAGAAATTATAAATTTTACCTTGTAGGAAAGCTGAGAGAAATCTCTACAACTTTGATGAAGAGCTCAAAGTCTTAATCAGACATCTAGTGGAGCTAATTGGGCTTGGAAGACAGAACATGAGTTTTGTGTCTGGAACCTGAACAGTGTATAGTAATCAGAGCATAACTAGGGCTGTAGGAATTATCTTGGGCTGAAATTTAGATATTTGAAAGTTAAGACCCAGATCTACAACTTTCATGAGAACACAAGAGCTCATTCAGACAGCTTGGAGGTGATATTGGGTCTAGAAGTCAAAACAAAGGTGCTCAAACTGGGCCTGAATAGTCTGCAGTAATTAGGCCATATCTCGGGCTGCAGGTGATGAAATGAGATGAGATTTGGACATCTAAAAGTTAAGATCCAGATCTACAACTTTCATGAAGATGAATTTTCTATTTGATGACAGAATCCATGAGTTAAGCAATGAATGATTTCGGAGACAAGGAATCTTAATAATTTTTCACTCACCAACTCACCATTTGGCATTTTCCACTCATTCATCCACTCATCCACCTACTCTTAATTAGCCCCCTTGTCATTGTATATCCCTAATCCTCTATAAAAGGCACCATTGGCTGATCATTTAATGCTCTTGGTGTTAGGCTTAGTTTGTACAATTTAAGGTTATGCTTGTTTATTGTTTTCCTTTGTTGTAATTTTCTCTTGTTCTAAATTGAAGCTATGTTCATCTTTCTCTTCTTCTCTCTTTCTTTCTTGTCTATGAGTAACTAAATCTTCATCTTACTTGGGTGAAAGAGTGAAGCTCTTGGTAATGAAATAAGGTTAGATTATTCTATTTCTTGTGCTTAAATGATATATTATCAAATGGACATTATATGTGTTGTATTTTGTTTCCAATTAATTTAGAAACCTTCTTTGTATAATGGAGATCTTGATTTATTGTAGACAATAGGATTAGCATAGTGAATGCTTGAACTCATTTACAGATATTAGTAGATAATTAAAGGAATCATAATATGATTGCATATATAATTGAACTTTGAATGTTATATTTTTCGATTGGAACCTCCGTTGTGTGTGGATTTCAATTGAGTTATAAAGAGAAATAATCTTGCCTTTAATTTATTACTAAGAGTGGATCTTCTAACCCAAGCAAGTTCTTAAATTCACTTGTGAACATCTTTTATTACTTTTGGTGTTGTGACAAATCCTCTTCTTACCTCAATTAATTTTTCTTCATCAATTCCCTGTGGATCGACCTCGGACTCCCGAGAAATTTATTACTTGAGACAACCTACACTTGGGTTTGCATCCTTTAAATCCCACAGTCAAGTTTTTGGTGTCGTTGCTGGGGAGTTGATTTGAAGTTTTAATTTATTGAGGTTCTTTTTCTTTAATAAAATCTATTCTCTCTTCTCCCTCACCGGAGCAAAAGATCGGCTTGCCGATCCTTCAGTTTCTTTACTAACTCTCTAACTTTCTAACTATCTAACTTACTAACCTACTAACTTGCTAACATACTAACTTTCTAACTTTTAATTTATGTCATTTATTTTCTGCTTACTAACTTTTATTTTTTGTTATTTATTTTCTACTTACTAACTTTTATTTTCTGCACTCTAACTTTTATATTTCTGTTATTTATTATTGCTTTCTAACATAACGAAATAATCTTTCTTCTTCTCTTCTCTTTCGTCGGCTCTGGTGGGGCTTTGCCTCTCTCTGATTTTCATATTTTAAATTTACTTTCTGCACTTTACTTTCTGCACTTTCTAACTTATTAATTATTAACTCTCTAATTATCTAACTTTTTACTTTATCAGTTATCTAACTTTTTACTTGTTAATATTTATTGGGTGGTTAGTTTATACCACATCCTTGTTAATATTTAATGGCAGGTTATACCGCCAGCTTGTACATTATTTTTGTTTATTTATTTTAAGTTATTTATGTATTTATGCTTAATTGGTATTATGATTTAAATTCTAGTCGTTTAGTTAAAATTAATCCTGGTACTTTATATATTGATTTGTTTGAATCACAATCACACACAATTGACACAATGACTGACAATAAAAGTATACATGATGAACATGAAAATCAACCGTTGCGAACCATGCGTGAATATTTGCAACCACCTCGAAATTCTAGTCCATCATGTTTATCTTTTCACTCAATGCCAACAATTTTAGATTTAAGCCAGGTATGATTTCTTTACTTCCTAATTTTCATGGTTTAGAGTCTAAAAGCCTATATTTACATCTGAAAGAATTTGAGGAAGTATGTATTGCTTTCAATGACCAAAATTGCACTGAAGAAATTATTAAGCTTAAATTATTTCTTTTTTCTTTAAAAGATAAAGCAAAATCTTGGCTTAACACTTTGAAACTAAGATCAATAGGCACATGGCAAGAAATGCAAGGTGAGTTCTTAAAGAAATTTTTTCCAACACATAAAACTAATGCTATAAAAAGACAAATCCAAAATTTTTCCCAAAATTCAAATGAAGCATATTTTCAATGTTGGGAACGATTTAAAGATTTGTTAAATTCTTGCCCACATCATGGTTTTGAAAAATGGCGCACTATAAGTTTCTTTTATGAAGGTTTAATACCTGAAATTAAACAATTTGTAGAAACAATGTGCAATGGTAAGTTTCTTGATAAAGAACCTGGTGAAGCTTTAGACTATTTGAACTAGTTGGCTGAAAAATCTCAATCTTGGCATAGTACTAACACTTCTGAAAATTCATTTAGATCTAATCTTGCAAGTGCTAATAAAGGAAAATATCACCTTAGTCAAGAGGAAGATCTAAATGCTAGATTTGCCAGTTTGGCTAGAAAGGTTGAAACCATGGAATTAAGAAAAGCAAAAGAAATCAAATCTGTGCAAAATGAAGAAATTTGTGGCATTTGTGATGACTTAGGAGACTCAACACACGAATGTCCTAACATTCCTGTTTTTAAAGAAGTTGTACATGAGCAAGTAAATGCAATGAATAATTTTAAAAAGCCATTTACTTCTTCTTTTTCAGATACATACAATCCGGGATGGAGAAATCACCCGAACTTCAGCTGGAGGAATAATAATTAGTCACAATTCGTGCAACCACCACCTCCTCAGGCACAACAAGACTCTCAAAATTCTCAAGGATATGCACCTTATGTCCCACCATATAGGAAAAACCTTGAAGAAACACAACATGTATTCATAGAAAAGCAAGAGGCCATTAATAAACAAAACAATCAAACTATGAATGACATGAAAGACACTCTTGCTAAACTTTCTTCTGCACTCACCATTCATGAGAAAGGAAAATTTCCTTCTCAACCTCAACCAAATCCCAAGGGTCAGTACAGTCTAAATGAGGGGAGTTCAGAAAACTAATAAATGGATCAAGTCAAGTCAGTGATAACTCTTAGGAGTGGAAAGGTTGTTGAAAAACAAATCCCTGAATCTTGTGAGAAAGAAGATGAACCAATTCCCCAAGAAAATGAAGAAGTTGACCAAAAGGAGACCAAACTCTCGCCTTCACCCCTATTTCCTCAAGCATTGAATAATCCAAAGAAATTGGACCATAACACTAGAATTTTTGAAATTTTGAAACAAGTGAAGGTCAATATTCCTCTGTTAAATGTTATCAAATAGATTCCTTGTTATGCTAAATATTTGAAGGACTTGTGCACTGTTAAAAGGAGATTAAATGTGAAAAAGAAAGCATTTTTAGCTAAACAGGTAAATTCCATTCTTCAGAATAATAATTCTTTGAAATTTAAAGACCCTGGTTGTCCTACAGTTTCATGCATTATAGGAGAACATAAAATTGAAAAAGCTTTACTTGATCTTGGTGCTAGTGTCAATTTGCTTCCATATTCAGTTTATCAGCAACTCAACTTGGGTGAGTTAAAACTAACTTCTGTAACTCTTCTACTTGCCGATAGATCAATTAAAATTCCAAGAAGAATAGTGGAAGATGTGTTGGTTCAAGTTGATAAATTCATATATCCTGTGGATTTCATTGTCTTGGATACTGGACCTATGATTGATAGTTGCAAGTTAATTCCTGTTATTTTAGGCCGTCCATTTTTAGCAACATCTAATGCTTCGATAAATTGCAGAAATGGAGTAGTGAAACTAACATTTGGAAACATGACACTAGAGCTCAATGTTTTTAACATGTGCGAGCAACCACAGGAAGTCCTTGATGAAAAAGAGGAAGTTGAATGGATTGAAGCCATCATAGATGATCATCTTCAAAAAGGGAGTTCTTCTGACCCATTAGAAGTTTGTTTAATTAATTCATTTGATTGCTTGATTGTACAGAGGAAATAGAATACAAAGGATGGAAGCCAAAATTCAAAGAGCTAAAAATCATGAATGATAATACCTATGAAGAAGTACCCACACGGGAATTAAAGTCATTACCTGCTGAGTTGAAGTACACATTTTTGGGAGAAGAACAAAGGTTTCCAAAAGTAATTTCCTTAACTCTTACTGGAGAACAAGAAGGAAAGATGCCGCCTCAGTGGACACCCCAAGATAGAAGGAAATTTTTGACAGAGGTGAAAATTTTTTATTGGGATGACCTATACTTGTTCAAATTTTATCTTGACCAAATCTTTCAGAAATGTGTGCCCAACAGTAAAGTAGGTAGTGTCATTAAATTTTGTCACTCAGAAGTATGTGGAGGTCACTTTTCTTCAAAGAAAACAACTGCGAAAATTTTACAGTGCGGATTTTATTGGCTCACTTTATTTAAGGACTGCTGTACTTTTTTCAAAAGTTATGAAAATTGTCAAAAGATAGGCTCAATTTCAAAAAGAAACATGATGCCTCTGAATCCCGCAATCATGATGAAGAAAAATGCTACAGTCTTGAGAATCTGACTCTAAAAGACCTTGTTTGCCAATTTATAAGAAAATTGGATGGGAAGCTTATCCTCGACTCATAGAAGGTGTTTAAACCGTTACTGGACGTTAAACCAGAGGTAGATGTGAGCCATATCCACAACAATTTGTACATATCATCCTCTTCTTATTCTTGTCATCTTTCAAAAAAAATTTAAAAAAAAGAAGAAAAAAAAGAAGAAAAAAATGTTTGAACAAGGGCGATCCGGAAGGAATACCATGACTTTAATTAGTTGTGGAGCCCCAGCCTTTGGCTAACCCATCATTAACTCGGGTGGACCTTTGCACGTTGATTCTTAAATAAGTTCGTGTACCATGCTCTGTAAAGAGTCACACTTCATAACCCAATATTTACCATCTAGGCACTGTGGAGTTGATGGACAGGCAGAAGCGTCCCTGTAACATCCCGAAAATTTATAATTTTAGGATAAATGATCATTTTACAATATTTGGGATTTTTAAGAATTTTTCTGGATTTTTCGGAGAACGCGGAATATTTTAATATTATTCCTCGTCTTGCATGCACATTGGGCGAAATTGGCAAAACGACTGTAACGCTCCCAAAGTTGAAAAATTTTATTACGAATAGTCATTTTCTAATGTTTGTGATTTATGTGAGTTCTTTCAGAATTTTTTAGAAACGACGAATATTTTAATATATTCCTCGTTTTGTGTGTGTATTGAGTAGAGTCAGGAAAATGAAATATTTTTCCCGAGAACCTTGGACTATGGAAACGTCGACAAGGGATCTTACTAAACCCGAGGCCGGACACAGTTTACAATGTTTTACATTTTTCGAGAAACTTTAACAGATGGAATAATAAAACAATGCGAAGAATTAATCTATCAGATTTGTTAATGCTGACTTTTGCTGACTATAACTATTGTCCACTAAATAATAACATGTATTAAAAATATTATCACATTATTCAAAATCTAATTTTTGTATCACATCTATTAGTTTTAATTTCAAAAGAAAGATTAAATTTAATCCAAGCTTGTTTTGGGAAGCTTCCTAGCAATTTCCCTTGCAACACATTTTCTCTCTCTTTCCTCTCCTCTTACTCCACGGCAGAGGAAATATTGGAACCCAATATTCACTTCATCTTCCTAATATTTTCTCTCTTCTCCTTCTCTTCTCTTCACTTCTCTTTTCTTCTCTTCTCTTCTTTTCACCACTGTACACACACTCTCATTGGAGATCATCTCCATTGTTTGCTACAACTAAACTCATATCTAGCTTTCTTCCATCATTCCAAGATCATTTTCCTTGTGACCATCCTTGGTTCTTCTTCTTCCTCCATTATTCACCATTGAAGCTAAAGCTTTGAGCTTGGAGGTAAAGTCTTAACCTTTCTTTCACTTTCTTCTCATTTTCGTTTTTCTTGGTCACCTATGTGATCAAGAACTCATTTTTCCATGGTTTGAATGGACATTATGGAAATCACTCACATTGGTGTTCTTCTTGAAGGGGAAAACGAAAATCTAGGGCAAGAAGAGGTAACACCTTGTGTTGTCTTCCAAATAGGTAAGAGGGAGACGATCCTCTTCAACCAATCTTGGTAGTAAGGGAATGTCTTGTATGTGTGTTGTATTGATTTCTGAATCCATGTATAAAGTTCTCTCATTTTTATGTTATTCCTGATGATAGTGTATTTTGTTGGGTTTGTATGATTTATTGATGCCTCTTGCATGATTTGAAGGTATATTTGAGTATCTTATTGATTAAATATGATAAAGATTAGTTTGGTTTGAGTTAGAGGACCTGGAGAACTCTGTTTTCTGCAAGTTTACGCGTGGTAATCGATTACACGGGGCTTGTAATCAATTACCAAGCTCTTAAAGATACAAAATCGTGATTCTGGAAATCTGGTAATCGATTACGTCTTGTGTATAATCGATTACAGAGATTCTGTTTAGCTTGTAATCGATTACAAGAATGGTGTAATCGATTACCAAGCCTCTGATGTCAAGAAAGGGTGCGTCTGGGAATCACGTAATCGATTACAACTTGTGGGTAATCAATTACGGAGGTTCTGTCCAATTGGTAATCGATTACCACGGTTGTGTAATCGATTACCAGGGCCTTGAAGTTACGAAACGTGATTCTGGGAATCACGTAATCGATTACAATGAGATTGTAATCGATTACAGAGATTCTGTTTCTCGGGTAATCGATTACAAGGGTGATGTAATCGATTACCAAGATCAAAAATGAGATTTTTAAGCCGGAAATGATTGAGATTATGGTTCTTTGTCCTTTGTAACTCAAACATAACCTAAAAGCCCTGGATTCAAGGATTTTACTTTACTAAATTGTGATAGGAATGTGCATTCATACCAATGGAGAAGAAATGATTTTGAATATGGAATTCTTGGACCCATGACATAGAAATTGTGGTATGTGTGTAATGAGGAATACATGTTGATGCTGAGAATTATTGATGTAGTACTTAATGAGATAAGAATGATGATGTGCCATTGAGGCAATGTTTTAATAAATGCATGGTTGATATGTCATGTTGGACATTGAATAATGCTTATGTGCCATTGAGGAAAGGCTTATGTTGAATGCATCATTGATGAACATACATGATTGGACATTGTGTCATCATGCATGCGTATTGTCCGTAGGACATTGTTGAGAAGGCTATGTTGCCTAGGAGTTTGAATAACACCTTTGTGCTGGTACGAATAGACTAAGCGTAGGTGTCATATGTTGTTGGCCCTGGGGGCGTCGGGGTGTGGGTGTCTCATAATAGACAGTGGTAGCTCCGCTGGGGCCGTGGGATAGACCAGTGCAACACACCGACGATCCTGCCTGAGACGTTGTCCTATGTCGCGATCAACTGTTGAGGTGCCATGTGTGAGCCATTTTGCGCAAATGTTTTTATGAGATGAGCACACTATATTTTTAAGGCTAACGATACACTGGCATTACTCCTTGATCATTCACTCCGAAAATATTTATGTCTAGCTCCATGGAGTAGGAACTTTGGTACCCTTGTTGCATTGTGAGTTGTCAGTCACATGGTCCATTGAGCATTTATAATTGGATAATGTGTCTACTATTATGACTGCGATATTTATTTGATTCTTGGTAATGCTAATGTTGCTAGCTGGCTATGGATAATGTTATCTATTGTTCTTTGCTGCTTTACTCTCGTTAATTGCTTCCATGTATTACTATACTTGTATGTATTAACTGTGTCTTACGTGGGTGTTCGACGCCGTTTATTTTCTTACTGCCATGTTGGTACTGAAAGTTGGGAATCTCACCTCTTTCCTACATTTGTGCATTTCTGTTTTACATTTATATTTGATAAAGGATCATGAGGAAGATAAAGAGGGACTATACCTTGATTGATTGACTTGAGCATCTGGACAAGATTTCGTCGACTACGTAAGAGTGCAGCCGTGTGGTGGCATTGATGCCTGTCGTGTCAACTGGGGCGCCGTGTGTCATGTGCATATGGGGTTGCGGCTTTGTCTGCTGGTAGTACCCATCCCTGGGTTACTACTCCTCCCCTTTAATGTTTTTATTCCTGCTGTATTTTATTTGACTCTGTAATTATTATGTTCTATGTTATCAGTGATTCGTGTAAATTGGCTATAAACTATATATATATAAAGAACGTGATTTCATTCCAATGGTTGTATTAAGGGTCGAATACATTTATATTTCATTCATGGATCATATTTTCTACTTATGCATAAATGTGAAAAAGGAAAAATTAAACTCCTAAATTTGGAAACTACTGTTATCATGACTGTGACACACCTGGATTTAGTAACTGTGGTGTAATGACGATTGCGCTGCAGTTGGTATATTTAGGTGCGTTACAGTCCCACTCTGGTTATTAGTGAGAAGGAACCCGCGATTGCCAAAGCGTATGAGGCATCTGAGCTTGATCCTCCCTTTTATTAGAAGGGGCTCTCAGCGCCCTGGGATGGGATGTTTTGGATCTTGGACATTACGGGTTTCAGATTTTGGCATCTTTGTTGATGTTACGAGCCCAAGTGTGAGCGCTTCAAGTTCCAGACTTAGGATGGAAACCCACGATGGTTTCTTCTTTCTCCTTTCTTCGAATAAACGGACGTGAGTGTCTACTGCACTAGTGACACGCAGTATAAAGATATGCCACTACTGCACTCATGACGCGCAGTATAAAGATACGCCATGAAAGCTGTACATACAGGTATGTCATCATTTGCTATTATATTTCTTTTATCTTTGTATGATTTTGCTGTATTTTGATTTTGGACAAACGATCCTTTGAGCAGGGTCCTTCAGGGGTTTCTAGACTTCTTTACCCTGATGGTTTTCTTGAAGTAAAAACAAAAAACAAAAAAAAAAACAAAAAAAAAACCAAAAAAAAATGTTTCCTTTACCTTTGATCTCTGATCTTAACCCAGTAATAGCTCAGATAGATTGGTCAGCAGGAAGCAGTGAGGGAAGCAGTATGCATCGCAAGCCCGATCAGACACTCCAGTTATTTAAATAATATTAAGCTTTGATTTTATTTATTATACTTTGTTTCTGTTTAAATTTGTGTCAGGTTTCTCTTTTCAGTAATTTCTCTAACAGGTACTATCTTCTATCATTCACTCATCTATATTTTAACATTGAGGACAATGTTGTGATCTAGTTGGGGGGAGGATAGTTAACCAAAAAAAAATTATTTTTTTTTGGAAGTATGATATAATTGTCATGGACTTACTAAACCAATGAATGATGGCAGAGTAAGGAGTAATTTTACTTCTGAGATGCATCTAAATTGGGAAGTATGTTTAGTGATATAACTATCAGAAACCTATTCGTAGTAAAACCAATTAGTGATGGTAGAGTAAGGAGTAAATTTTGGAAACAATTTATTGCTCTTGAGACGTATCTTAGTTGGGGTAGTAACTATTTAGTGTTTATTTATGGAAGTAACAAAGTTTTGCTGTTTGATTTCCTTTGAAAGATTCAAGCGAATGCACTCTCACATCCTTTGAAGCAATTGAAATTCAGGAATCATAGCATGATTGAATAAATTATCTTCTTTCTTAAATTTTACATGCTTGGTTATGGATGTTGAATTGGTGGATTGAGAATAATAGAAATATGCCTTGTGAAATTTTGAGCCTATTAATGAATGGATTGACTATCTGTATCATTCTCTTCTTTCTTGTGTGATTTTCACTCTTGGAATTGTTACTCTAGAACTTGCTTTGATTCTTTTTGAGGCTACATTTTCACATGCATACATTAATATGATTGAGGCATTTTGAAATAGCTACTTTAACCAAATAGCCATCCTTGTATATTTTTCATTGTGTAACCCCTTTGAACTCGTTTGATCATTTTTTGTTTTTAGCTCATTTCGTACCTTAAAAAAAATAAAAAAACATGTTTTTACCCAACCTTAGGGAATAAGAGAGCATTGATCTTATTCTTGAACTAGTGTGGGGGTGTGTGTGCAAAATGATCAACAAAAAAAAAATTGACCACCGTTGCAATCAAAGGATTATTAGAGTTTAGAATAAAGGTGGGTGCTTGGAAACAACAGGAAGAAAAGGAGAATGTTCAAGTCTAACAATGAATTCAATTCACCAATTTGGGATTAATCTTCCACAAAACATTAGTCAAATATTGGTGATTGTCCTTTATGATGAATGTTCTCAAACATTTTCTCCACTCTAATTGTACCATAATGCTCTTTTATTCTCTTTGGTATTTATTGTTTCATATCCATATTATCCCCTCTCCTTTACCATGACCCCATTACAACCTTGAATAAAGTCCTCTTGATTTTTGTATGCATGTGTTTTGAGTAGCAGAGAAGTAGAAGATAAGCAAGCTTATGGTAGTACAATTGTTCATGGGTTGAATAGAGTGAAATACTTACCTTTTAAACACTTGAGAGATTGAGAGTGAATTCTGTGAGGATCTATCATTCTTGATTCATTCTTTTCAACTGAAGTTTCCTTGCTTGTTGGTTTGAGAGTGAAGAAATATTACCTCATTAATGCTTTGATCCCTTGAATTTCTGATTGCTCTTCTTGCTTCATCGAGTCTTTTAGAGTTTTTAGCTTTTGAGTCTATGTCATTTTTCTTTGTTTCCTACCTTTGGTCTTATGTGTTTTTCCCAAGAGTGCAAAAAGCTAAGTGTGGGAGAATTTGATAATCACATATTTCATACATTAATAAACCCTCATTTTTAGTCATTTACACTCTTCATGTACTTAATTCATTAAGCCTGGTTATGTTTCGTAAGATTGGACTCAAATTGGACTTAATTGATTTTTTTAGCATTATTTGGGTCTTACATTGTTTCTTTATTTTCGTCATATCTTAAGTTCTAGATGTCTAGAAATTATGAATTTTACCTTGTAGGAAAGCTGAGAGAAATCTCTACAACTTTGATGAAGAGCTCAAAGTCTCAATCAGACATCTAGTGGAGGTAATTGGGCTTGGAAGACAGAACACGAGTTTTGTGTCTGGAACCTGAATAGTGTACAGTAATCAGAGCATAACTCGGGCTGTAGGAATTATCTTGGGCTGAAATTTGGATATTTGAAAGTTAAGACCCAGATCTACAACTTTCGTGAATACCACAAGAGCTCATTCGGACAACTTGGAGGTGATATTGGGTCTGGAAGTCAAAACAGAGGTGTTGAAACTGGGCCTAAATAGTCTGCAGTAATTGGGCCATATCTCGGGCTGCAAGTGATGAAATGAGTTGAAATTTGGACATCTGAAAGTTAAGATCCAGATCTACAACTTTCATGAAGATGACTTTTCTATTTGATGACGAAATCCATGAGTTAAGTAATGAATGATTTCAGAGACAAGGAATCATAATAATTTTTCACTCACGAACTCACCATTTGGCATTTTCCACTCATTCATCCACTCATCCACCTACTCTTAATCAGCCCCCTTGTCATTTTGTATCCCTAATCCTCTATAAAAGGCACCATTGACTGATCATTTGGTGCTCTTGGTGTTAGGCTTAGTTTATACAAATTAAGGTTATGCTTGTTTATTGTTTTCCTTTGTTGTAATTTTCTCTTGTTCTAAATTGAAGCTATGTTCATCTTTCTCTTCTTCTCTCTTTCTTTCTTCTTGTCCATGAGTAACTAAATCTTCATCTTGCTTGGGTGAAAGAGTGAAGCTCTTGGTAATGAAATAAGGTTAGATTATTCTATTTCTTGTGCTTAAATGATATATTATCAAATGGACATTATATGTGTTGTATTTTGTTTCCAATTAATTTAGAAACCTTCTTTGTATAATGGAGATCTTGATTTATTGTAGACAATAGGATTAGCATAGTGAATGCTTGAACTCATTTATAAATATTGGTAGATAATTAAAGGAATCATAATATGATTGCATATATAATTGAACTTTGAATGTTATATTTTTCGATTGGAACCTCTATTGTGTGTGGGTTTCAATTGAGTTATAAAGAGAAATAATCTTGTCTTTAATTTATTACCAAGAGTGGATCTTCTAACCCAAGCAAATTCTCAAATTCACTAGTGAACATCTTTTATTACTTTTGGTGTTGTGACAAATCCTCTTCTTACCTCAATTAATTTTTCTTCATCAATTTCCTGTGGATCGACCTCGGACTCCTGAGAAATTTATTACTTGAGACAACCTACACTTGGGTTTGCATCCTTTAAATCCCGCACATCAATGCCTTTTATCCATATACTCTTAGGATCTTCTTAGACATATTCAGAATACATATCATTCTCATTGCATTTACGGACAGTTGCATAGGCATTGCCGTCACTTTTGGTATTTACAGTTGTATGGGCATTGTATATATTAATAGTGTGTAGGCTTTCAGTTGATATCACACTACTAGGTAGTATGCAGCTATGAGAAAAAAGAAGAAAACTCCTATCTTAGAAGTTATAATAATTGTTATATAATTATTATATACAATGTTATAGTTAGCTGATATTGGAATTGCTTTTACTAAGAATGTTAATTCTCACCCCGTTTGTTCTTCCATGTAAATCCAAGTACATACCCTGTTAAGGGAATGAAGGTGAAGCATGAAGATTAATATAGTTTTATATGCTTCAGTAGACAAAGCTTATGTATAAGTTTATATTTACTTTGTCATTTTGAGTAATATGTATTACAATAAGCCCTTTTGTGGCTAAGTTTGTATATATATGTATGAGGTTTAAGTTTTTTCGCAATCTCTCAAGGCTTTCTATGATTACTCAGTTGTGATTATAGATATATGTCACTAGTTAGTTATGTAGAGGTGACGTTTCTAGTACCTTTATCTTTATATATCGTTGTGTAACTATGATATATCTAGATACTTGTATTTGGATGTTACACATGGCACACCGGCAGGTTGAGCTATCAAGCTCCCTTAATGAATGCCTACACGTACATGCGAGTCCTAAGGTGATTGTTGGACTCCCATAAATCCAATAATAACCTTAAATTTTTTCCAATTTTTATAGAAATTAGGACTTGGCATACATTTTAACACAACATTGGGACATAATAACTATATTCCATAGAGTTATCATATTTGCTTTGTTCTGCATGGTCTAAATTGGGATCTGAGGTCTCATACTCAACTTTTTTATTCGCGTTTAGGGATCCAATGTCCCTTTAGCCTAAGTTGGGGTAAGAGATCCTATACTTGGCTTTTTATTCATGTTTTATTCACGATTAAGGATCCGACGTACCTTTAGCCTAAGTTGGGATCCGAGGTCCTATACTTGGCTTTTTTATTAGCATTTAGAGATCCAATGTCCCTTTAGCCTAAGTTGGGATTCGAGGACTGATACTTGGCTTTTTATTCGCGTTTAGAGATCCAACATACCTTTAGCATTGTTGTGAATACTTGAACTTTTAAAAGGAGAGGATAATCTAATGCAAACTATTGCGCTGAATAAACTTCTTATTCATTAATTATGTCATTTTGTGACATCATTACATTCAATTTGTATAGCAAAAGAATAAATATCCAATTGTAATACTTTTTCAAATTAGATGTGTGCCAAGACCTCTGTAGTTCCAGTCTTGCAAGATTGCTGATCTTGTACACCTCCTTATCCAGCACTTATGTGATCCAATATGGACCTTCCCAATTTGGAGATACTTCCCCTCTCTAATGTTTCTTCCTCCATTGTTACATTCCTAAGGATAAGGTCCCCCTTTTGAACCTTCGTGGGGAGACCCGCTTATTATATCTCTGAGCAATACGGAGTTTGAAAGCGATTCTTTAATGTGAGCCACCTCACGCTGCTCCTCGTTCAAGTATAGCTCATTTCATAGAAGTATGTTATTTAGAGCGCTAAAAAAAGCTCCTTTCTCCAACTCAATTCTCTGATCTCCACTAGGATTATGGCCTCATAACCATAACTGAGCTTGAAAAGGGTTTCTTTAGTGGCTGAGTAAAGGGTTGTCCAATATGCCCATAGTATATGGCTCAATTGCTTAACCCATTCACCCTTAGCATCCTTAAGCCTCCTTTTAAAACCATGGAGATCCCTATCGGTGGCCTCATCCTATCCATTACATTGGGGTGTTCGAACAAAGTGAAATGCTGCTTAATATGGAGGTCAAAGCACATTTCTCTAAACTTTTTATCTGTGAACGGAGTCTCATTGTCCGTGAAAACATACTTAGAGAGCCTAAATCTATACATGATGTTCTTCTTCATAATCTTCTTGACCTTGTCTATCGTGATGGTTGCTAGAGGCTCTGCTTCAATCCATTTTATGAAATAATCAATAGCAACCACTAAACACTTTAGCTGGCTGGGTGCTTGTGGAAAAGGTCCTAAGAAATCTAAGTCCCATCTGTAGAAGGGCTATGGAATGGAAATAGTTGAAAGCTCCTCGAGTGGTGTGGTTTAGATGTTAGAGAGCCTCTGACACTTATGACAATTTTGGATATGAGTCATTTGGCCAAAAGCATTTAGCTCACAGGGCTTTCCTGGCTGAGGACCTTCCTCCTAGATGTTGGTTGTAACACCCTAATTCTAAATACTATAGTATACCCTACATATACTAAGTAAATAGGATTAGTATGTCATTTTCTAACTTAAGCGTAATTTACAACATGTTTAATATCTATTTAACGAATAAATATATAGAGCCTTTACAAAAGTAAGAGAGCAAGACATTTTACACCTCAGGAAACTTATTCTTTACTAGAAATCTATCTAATATGTCTGAGATTACAACTTATACAAACTATATATATAAACTTAATTACAAAACTATTAAAATAATTATAGAACCAAAATAATTACATTAATAACTTAACTAAAGCTTCATCATCTTGCTTTACACTTGCTTGAATCCTTCTCTAGATTTATCATGGAAAACATAAAAAAAATTAGGGTGAGAATTAATAATTCTCAGTAATAAATTTGAAATCATGACATCATAGTAAATCCAATTACTTTGGGGTAAAAGACAAATTGTATTTAATCATTTGGAAAGGTGGCATAAGCCAAATCTCAGTCCTTTGTCTTCCCAAAGTAGATAGTTCATTCAATTACAAAATAATTCATTTATTTCATAACAATCAATTCCAATAATATATACTTTAAACATTAATCATCATACTAAAAACAACACTTAACTCACTTCAACTACTATTCTCAATCTTTTCTAACTAGCTTGTATCCTTAATCTCCACATTTAATAAAAACAAGACAATTGCCCCATACAATTGCCAATTTTATGTAATGCATGGTGATGTATGATTATGCCTAATGGAAATCCTAAAGTATGTTCATGCAATGATTTTTTTAAAAGATTTTGTTTTTAGAAAATACATGTTATTTGAATATTTCTAGGAAGCCTTTTTGTTCCAAGAAGCCTTTTTGTTCCTTGTATTATTTTCTGGGTAGGAAGGACACCTTTTTGTTCCTTGTACTACCAAACATTTTTAACTTTGATACTTTGAGCCCTTTTGTCCAAGCCACTTAGAGCATTTTTGTCCAAGTCATAGGTTTACAATACATGGAAGCATCAAATAACAAGTTTGAAAACCAAAACATGCAACAATATTAAAAACCTTTCCTTTTTTCGCTTTGTGTGTAATTATACATTTTCTTATATAATAGGGAAGCAATTATCATAATCATTATACTTTTCATTTGTACATTACTATACATATTTGTAGAGAGGAACTCATTCAACCTCATCTACCTTCACCCTTTTCTTTTATATTGCTTCTCATTATCACACTCATTAACATCATTTAATAACATGTATAAATCATTATATTTCTCAACAATACATCATATCATGGCACAATGCCTCATTTTCATCATCATTTGACATAACATTACATTAGGAATCAGTTTCCTAATCAATAAAATCAAAGGTCAAGTTACACCCTCATAGACTAACTTAATTGAATCATTGTCAATCAAAACATAGTCTAACAAGTGTTAATCTTGGCCCCAAGAATGAAGAATTTTGTTTTAACAAGTCCCCAACCCATTACTGTTCATGAATAATTAGTTGGAACAAGCCAAAATTTAAAAATCTTAAGTCATTAACTAGTTATCCCACTTGGATAATCAGTTAGGACATGTTTCCTACCCCCTGAGGGCTTGGCATAATTAGTTATTTACCTTGGCTAACTAATTATGATCCTTTCCTAAGGTTCTGGTTGAACACAATAACCTGTTATGTATTTCTGATAACCTGTTATTCATTTCCAATAACCTGTTATGTGTTTCTGATAATCAGTTATCACTATTCACCTAACCAGTTATTCATAAAACTCAGCCTACTGTCTAAAACGAATAACTTGTTATTGGGACTTCATAATCAGTTATTTGGTGCGTCCCACACCAGAATACAAAGACCCATTGATTCTCAATCAATTCTAAACCTCAAATCATGGATTCTAAGTGATTTTCAAACTCAAACATGATCTTTAAACATGTTAGAATCATCAAACACTAACTTAAATCCATTTAACAAAGAATCATGAACAAGGTTCAATCATCAAAATACCTATTTTCTAACTCCAAACTCAATGAGTTAAATGGGTGTTCTTGGGTGAAAAACTAACACCCATGAATTGATTAAGCTACATCCTAACCAATCTCAACCATTAAGGCACTAAACAAGCAAGAACACAACATAAACCACCTAAAACCCATATTTTCTCCAACAATAAACACTAGGTAAAAGAGATGGTGATAGGAAAGGATAGTATGTAGAGTTCTAGCACCCCTACCTCAAACTTAAAGATGATGAAGCTTTGAAGATGATGAAGCTCTTGCTTCCTTCTCTTTTTTTTTCTCCCTTTCCTCTTCTTCCCCTCTTCCTTTCTTTCCTCTGTCTTTCTCCTATGTTTTCTCCCCCTAGAGATGCATGAGAGAAGTGAGAAAGATGAGAACGTCTCATCTTTTAAAAAATGATATTAAGGATAATTTTGTGCTTTCACTAAACTTCGTATATGTTAAAAACACTTTGATTTAAATAAATCAAGTTTCCTAACTTCTAGCATCCTTAGAATAAATCGTCAGATCCATTAAAAATCTTGTTTCACTATTTCCATAAATTTTCATATCTGCTATACCTCAATCCAGTACTTAAACACTCACTCAGTGTCCTTAAAAATACAAAACTGACTTTGTTTGCACTAAAAATTTAACCACATCCACTTCTACACATTTGTGACCTAGAAATAAATTTTTCATATTTATTTCCTTTAATATAGAATTTATGCTATTTTCCTGAGTTAAATTAGTCATTTTACACGCTCTGTGTTGCGGTAAAGTACCTAAATTAACTCAAAACGTCACAAAATTTAACGGACATGCTAAACAAGTATTATAGTACCTCTATGACCATATACAAATCTAAGAAGCTAAAAAGAGGATGTTATATAGGTCGTAATACCTTTCATAGATCTTGGCTAGGATGTGCAATGCTTAATGTAGGGTGAGGCACTTTGTAGTGGGATAGAAAAGCCTTTACAATAAAGCTTGTCGTCTACAAGGATGTACCACATTGTCGTCCTGATAATCTTCTTTGCTTCTTTTGGATCTAAAGGGAGCTTTCTACATTGAAGGTATGTCATGATTGGTTTGATCTAGCTATTTCCTTGTCTACTAATAAACACGATTTTCATATATTAGTTAACCCTCATATTTAGTCTCTTAGACCTCTTATATGCTTAATTGATTGATTTTGACCACATTTTATAAGTTTGGATTCAAATTGGGCTTAATTGTATTTTTCAGCATTATTGGGAATTTTACATTGTTTTTGTATTTTAGGCATAATTTGAGCTCTAGACATATAAAAATTATAAATTTTATCTTGTAGGAAAATTGAGAGAGAGCTATACAACTTTGATGAAGAGCTCAAAGGCTGAATCAGATGTCTAGTGGGTCAAATTAGGCCACGAACTCAAAACAGAGATGCTATCACTAGAACCTAGATGATGTGCAAATATTAGGTCATAATTTGGGATGTAGGTGTCATCTGAAGTTGAAACTAATTCCATATGAAAGATGAGACATAGATCTTCAATTCTTATGAAAACCACTTATCAAAATGGTGACATTTTGATGGTATTTTAACCCTTTGAAATCGGCTGACAAGTTTAGAAAATTGTTAAGAATGTTTTGGGCATAACTTTATCATCTTAAGCCCAAATTATGCGAATTAGGTGTCAAATGAAAAAAAAGAGAGGAAGAGGATTAACCTTAAGTTGAGTGAAAACTTGAATTTTTAATTTTAGAGATAGTTATTTAAGTAGCATTAGCAACCACAAAACTTAATTGTAATTTTCTCCTAACTGCTCTTACTTGCACTTCTTCTTCTCATCTTTCTTCTTCTCCTTTCTCTCTAGTTTTCTTTCATTCTTGTTTTCCCCTTCCATCCATGGAAGGCTAGACTCTTTTAAATCAATCTTAGGGATTGGCAATCTTGATGTTTAATTTTGAGATCTTGTTTTGATTGTTTTACATTGAATTGTTAATTAAGTTTATCTTTTACTTGTTGATCAAGTTTATCTTTTACTTGTTAATCAAGTTTATCTTTTACTTGTTAACCAAGTTCCTTTTTTATTTTGTTAAATCTGATTGAGTTGCTTAATTTGATTTGGATGTTTATATGATAATTGCATAATTACCACATGTTTAATGAGGATTACAGAGACTGAACAATGCATCAAAGGCTTCTTGGATGTTGTTTGTTAACTTTGGTTGAATTCTGAGTTTTAGATTAATTTAGGATTAGAAAGGTGCTTAATTTGTTTAACCTTGATTAATTAAAATTTAGATGCTTATCTAGTAGAGAGTTCATGGATCATCTTAATGCTTCTTGATGCAATCTAAGACCAAGAATTTGATTAGTAATTGAATGGATTTATAATGATCAATGATGGATTAAATTCAAGATTAGTTGATTTTCTTTGATTAGTTTACTTAAATTTGTTTACAATTTTTAATTAATTTTGGTTATTAATTTTGCAACCCTTTTCCCCCTGTTAACCTCTTAATTTGATTTCTTAATTAGAGTGATCCAAGGGCTCGACCCAGTTGTGCCTTACACAACAAGTATTTTGGTAAACCGATTTATAAATTAGTTTAATTTGATAGTCTCGACAGCTATCAAATTTTGAGGCCATTGTCAAGGATCAGTCTAAGTTTAATCAATCATATTAGGAGTATAATTAGCTACTAATCCTTTGCTAACCCTTATTTTTCTTGTTTCAGGTAGTTTTCAACTCAATTTAGGTCTCAAAGTAGAATTTTTTATAGACAAATAGTTTCAGATTGAGCGAAAAGTTGGTCACTTGAAGGAAAATTGTGTATTATACAAGGTTCACTATTCATAGTGAGGTCTACCCTCTTTTGGCCAAATTTCATTGTTCAGACCACTTTTCTTTTTTTTTTTTGAAGATTTTTATTGCATTTTTGGGTACCATTTTAGAGTAGTTTTCACCTTATGGTGGTTCCATAATTTTTAAAAACGTGTAGGTAGGGTAATGTGAACACCTAATTTTGTTTGGGTCATTAAGACCTTTTCATTTAAAAAAATAATAAAAAATAATTAAAAAAAGAAAAAAAATCCTAGCAACCACTATTAGACCCATCTCTCATCTGAAACCCTAGCCACCATCACTCTCTAAACCCTAATTCCCTCATATAAAAACTCATAACTCACACATAAATTTAGACAGAATTCACACCGACAGCCAACAAAGCCACATTGCTTGTTTTTTTTTTCATCACGTAGTCTCTCATAGCAAGCCCCTCCAAAAAAAAAAAATTCAAAACCAATTTCATCTTTTTCACCATTTAACCCTCCACCCAATAAACCTCCAAAAGCCACCAACTTCATCACCAACCATCAACACCTCTTCACCATGAACCACCTTGCTCCAACATAACAAACACCCAAACAACCCCTTCAACCCCTAACCATCTTCAAAACACCAACCACCCACATCATCGAGGCGCTTTCCTCTCCATCCTCACATATATAATCTCAACCCTTGTAGCAACCTCTCTTCAACCTCCATAACCATCACCTCACCTCGATCACCATCTTCAACCTCCATAACCACCACACAACCTCTATAACCAACTAAACCCAAATAACTTTATCTTCACTTAGTTACTTATAACGTAGCCATCTTCATCACCACTCCACCACCAAACACAACCAAAGTCACCATTCCACCTCTGCCACCACAACACATAACCCCTCTTCATCATCAACCTCAAGTTGTCCCACCATAACAACCACAATAAACAACCTCTACATGTTCACCAACACCTTCACCATCGTGAGACAACCTTCACCACCGTGACCCACCACCATCCACCCTTCAACCTCCAACAGCCATCACCCCACCACCAAACATAAACAACCATAATCTTTAATACCCACCTTCATCATCAACCACACGAACCACCACGACTCAGCCATATGTATCTTCACAAATAACTTCACCATCGTGAGACAACTTTCACCACCATGCCTCTGCCGCCAACCACCATCTCACCTCATCACTATCTTCAATCTCTATAACCAGCACATGACCTCCATAAACACCACACAACCTTCATAACCAACCAAACCCAAACAACTTCATCTTCACTCAGTCATCCATAACGCAGCCATCTTCATCACCACTCCACCACCAAACACAACCAAAGCCACCATTCCACTTCTGCCACCATGACCCATTATCTCCCTTTTAATGTAACATCCTGAAAACATGTTAGGCTTGTATATAGTCTCAGAGGTACTATTATAGTTGTATAACATGTCAGTTAAGTTTTATGACAAACTGAGTTCATTTAGGTACTTAGTTACAACTCAGAAGTTAAAAAGTAGCTTAAAATGACTTATCTAGCATAAATTGCTAAGTTGAGGGAAATAAATCTAGAGAGTTTGTTTCTAAGTCACAAATAGGGTGAATGAGGTGTAGTTAAAATATAAGAATAATCAGAGTTAGTTTGATTTTTTTAGGCATACTAGTTGTACGCTTTAATGTCGGATTGACTAGCAGCAGATATAAAAAATTAAGATATTAGTGAAACAATAATTTTGATGAATCTTAAAATTTATTTCAAAGTTGTTAGTGTGACGCCCTTTTTTCTAGAGGAAGCAGAGGGAACGTCACACCATAGTAAAATAAAATGTAGAAAAATAAATAAATCGTAAATTAAGACCCGGTTCATTTTATAATATAAATAAACATCTTTAATCGTAAATGTATAGTAATCGGGTATTAAATATATGTATATTTTTATTTTTGTTATGAGAGAATAACGAAATGTAGTTACAATAGAAATTTATATGAAAGAAAACCATACATTCATAATATATATATATATATACAAAAAGTAAAAGTTTTACCCACCCCCAAGATGGTTACAAATATACAGCCCATCAAAATAGCAAAACATCAGGCTTCCCAAAAAGATATATGGATAGCCATCAGTAGCCACCGACAGTACCAGCCCCCTAAGACTGACGAGAAGGAACCATAGCAGGATCCTCCTCTAGGTCTTCCTCGTCAGATGAAATCATCATCGGAGCGACCGAATTACGAGTAGAGGCTCGTGAAGTAGATAGGAATGAATCCTCTTGTGGGGTGTAATAGAGATCATCCTACAAATCACGGACAGGTAGGTAAAACTCTAAATGAACAAAACCAGTAAAGTTAAAAATAGGTGGGTCATAGAGACCCTAAGCTAACGACACCATCAAGTCCCCATGATAAATACAGCGGTCTGTGCGCAGGTTTATATACCAACTGTAACACCCCAAATTTTCTAGCTATTTGACAGTAATAATAGAATTCTACTGTTTAGTGATTTCTGTGTACTGTAAAAATATTTTGATTATTCCGTGAATGCATTTGATCATTTTGTGTGATTTACTCTGTGTCAGGTGTTAGCCATGGCAACCATCACCCAAGAGAGGGGTGAATTGGGTGATTACAAATTTTAATGCAACTTTGAGAAATTAAGCATTTTGAATCACCAAGTAATAAATGCAGCGGAATAAATTTAACAAAGGTGCAACTATTAGAGATTTTACAAAAACCACTTAGGCTATAGGATAAATCAAGCAAATAAGCTAGATATCAAATTCAACTCAAGCATATATAATTGAAGCACAAATGTAAATGAGATAGAGTTAAGAAGATCAAACACAAGATGTATCCTGGTTCGGCCACCAATCCACTTGTAGCCTACGTCCAGTCCCCAAGCTTAACTTGAGATTTTCTTCACTATCTTCTAGACTTCACGGGTGCTAGGAAAACCTTTGTACAAATAAGAGCACTCCTCACACCTTGGGATACCTCACCCTTGTGCTAGAGCCTCCAATTCTTCAAGCTTCACAGGTGCTTGATGACCTTTACAAACATGAGCACTCAACTCCTTGGGATGCCTCACCCTTGAGCTTGAGTCTCTTCAAACAAAGGGATGCCTCACCCTTTACAATTTGGAGGGATACCTCACCCTCTCTTACAAAGCAATCAAGGTTAATAGAATGAAACTCTCACAAGAGTAGATATACAACTTGAAGAACAAAGTATAGATGAAAGAAAAACTCACGCAAGAGTGGATAATACAAATGAAGAACTATGGGTATCAAGGATTCACACTTTAAAGCTCAAAATATGATTTTGATGATTCAAGGATCAAGTATAGTGTTCTTGTGTTTCTTAGGATGTAAATACTTCAAATATCACTTATATATAGAGCCCAAATGATAAAATAGCCGTTGGTAGTGTTTAGAAATGATTTTTTATGAAAACTAGCCGTTTATAGCCGTTAGAAACGTTTCTCAGGGCACTTGCTAATCGATTACACACTTGTAATCGATTACAGGGCTTCTGTCAACGTTGTAATCGATTAAAGGATTTGTGTAATCGATTACAGCATTTCTGGTTTCGAAAGCTGACTTGAAAAGGTCATAACTTCTTCATTTCTTATCCGATTAAAGCAAATGACCAGTCATTGGAAAGATATTTGAGTCTATTTTCAAATGAAACAATTTCACAACAAAACTCAAAGTATTTTGAAAGTTATGATCAAAAGAGTAACTAAAGGTCAGCTTTTCAAAACTCAAACTTGATTGTTTTTGAAAACTGACTTTAAATGGTCATAACTTCTTCATTTCTTATCCGTTTAAAGCAAATGACCACTCATTGGAAAGATATTTGAGTCTATTTTCATATGAAATAAGTTTCATAATAAAACTCAAAGTATTTTGAAAGTTATGATCAAAATAGTAACTAAATGTTAGTTTTGCAAAACACAAACTTGGCTATTTTTCAAAGGTTTGAACTACCATCAAGACTAACTTTCCAAAAGCAGTTTGTTGGCCATTAAAACATGTAAGAAACACTTTTAAAGATGTTAAAACATATTTGAGCTTAGTATGATTTCTTTTTACCTTTACACAAGATCTAAGTCCTATAAGCTATTCTTGAAGAACCTTGGGACTTGATCTTTTGCCATCATCAATTCTTGATGTAATCCAAGCTTCTAAAAAATTTCTTCTCTTCAAATCTTGCAAATGCTTAGAACATCTTATCATTCTCATTCTTCTTGAGTTGAGCATGATTATGATCTTTTGCTTTCTTGTAGCAATGCTCACTCTTGATACTTGGACTATCCTACAAAGTGTTACTCACTTAAAACAAACATAATTAGTCCAAATTCATACTTCAATATCTTTATATGCATGATTCATAAATGTATAACTCTAGTTAGTCTAACATGCATATAAGAATGTTGCATATATCTCATTGCATGATTATTAAGTGAAGTATAATTAAATAAAGTACATAATCATGCATGATCCAATATATCTCTTTTAAGCACATATATATAACATGATCAATATTCTTTTGTGATGCATTTGTCATCTATAAAGCACATCTATCAAGTATAAGCATCATTCTTTTTGTCTTGTATTTGTCATCATCAAAACTTAACATATTAAACCATTGAGGCAAACCTATTTCCATAATCTCCCCCTTTTTGATGATGACAAATCACCAAAGAAAAATATGTTGAGGAATAGACATGAATAGATATTCATATAAGCATATCAAACAATAAGTACAAGAACATATTTTCTTTCCAATTTTCACTCCCCCTATTTGACATCAACAAAAAGGCTTAGGAAGAAAAGATAATGTTTTTCTCTCCCCTTATAGATAAAACTCATGTTGTCAAAGAGATGAAACAAGCATGCTTTCAAGATATAAAAGATTATTCATGTAATGCTTGTCACATCTTGGTACATCAACATTTAGCACATGATAGCAATGAGCTTAAGAAATTATGTCTAGTATATAATATCTTGCATAACATTTGATAAATAAGTACCACTTGATATCACTTGTTATGAGTTACAAAATATTCGTGTAAGATCATGGATTTGAGGTTTTCAAATGAAAGATCATACAACTTGTCACATATCAAGCATTTCTCAATGAAAGAATCAAAAAATATAAAGTTTAAGAATGTGTACCTTCTTTCATTGATAGAGGGAAAGACAATAAGAGATGATCTTTGTTGACATGTTGATAGTATTAACAATAAAACATTTCATGTCAAGTAAGGATGTAAGCTAAGAGATATAAGCAACAATTTAAGAACTAAGCTCCCCCTCAAAATATGCATATTAAGACCATGTAAGCACATTACCGTAAAAGGTTATATTCTTAATTGATCAATCAAAAACCATTTTAAAACTTCTCCCCCTTTCAAATAGAATTTTGTAAGACCACATTATATTTTCAAAAATATTTTAGAAGGGTAGATAGGTTTTATATTAAACCACATATTCTTTTCAAAACAAGAGCAAGATTCTCATGGGTTTTATACCACTAAGAAACCATAGATCAAGAGAATCATATATATCAAACATTCACTTGATGAAATATGTTATAGGGATCAAAGAATGTATAGAACTAACATCATCCAACCTATATGCAGTGACAAAAAAATAGTAAGTTAATATTCAATTAGGAACTTTCTCAATGCTAAGCATACTTCTCATGTAAGGAAAACATCTAATCATTTAAGATCAAATTATCAACAAGTATCATATAATCCATAGCATATAGAATACCATAATAGCTTAGGGATAGAGATACTTATTGAGAGAGTGATGCTTCTTTAGAATGTTCTTCATTTATTTGTCCTTTGAGTTTGAGCTTTCTTCCATTGTGTATTCCATTCCATTTCACTTGAAGAAAGTCTTCTCATGTTCTTCTTCCTTCAACATTTCTCATTTATCCACATATGCTTGACATTTCAATATTTGATGACTATATTTCAAAAGTTCTCTAAAACATGGGTTAGCATCAAATATCATTTAAACTTATTTACAAGCATAATTTAGGTTGATATACAATGTAAAACATGTACCACATTATCAACCATGTAATGTTAGCTCTTATAAGAATAAAGGAAGAACATATGCACTTGAATCCAAAAGCTTAGTTTAAGCATTTTCAAAGCAAGATTCAAGTTTGTCAAGAAAGACATGATCATCATCAAAACATATATAATCATTTTAGGGCAAACAATGATCATGTAAGGCATGTAAAAACAACTCTCTACTTCTCCAAATATCACATGATATTCAATTTAAAGCATAGAAGAGGATAAGAGATTGATGTCACCAAAAATGTATTCTTTGAGTTTTTGTAGGTGATTCCAACTTATATGCATCAAGGCTCCTTGAGAATGTTGTGGTTCTTTATGCCATCCTTTTATGTTTTCATTACTCTTGGAGAACTTGGACCATTTCAAATTTTTCTAACCTTAAGTGGCATAGTTGTATTTCACTTCAATGCATGCTTGAGTAAATAGTCACCCTACAACACAATTCAAAGAACTTTCTTTAGTATCCACCAATTTTGGATCCATAGAGGTTAGTCATTACACCAAACTCATGAGCAAATAAGCATTAAAAATAAATAAATTTGTTCACAAAGGTAAAAGATATTTCATTTCATTGATTATTAAGCATATACCAAGAGAAAATGTGAGTAACAAAATAAATATGGCTTTTTGCGCACTGAAACTCATTTTTAAAGCCTGTGTAATCGATTACAATGTGTGTGTAATCGATTACGCATGTTCTGGATTCCTGGTAATCGATTACATATGTGGTGTAATCGATTACATGCCTTCTGGAATTGTTGTAATCGATTACATTGGAGGTGTAATCGATTACCTACTTTCTGACTTGGCTTGGAATGCTTGGCAGAGCCTTTGTAATCGATTACAAAGGTATTGTAATCGATTACCAATTTGCTAAAACTCAGATTTTGTATTTTGAACAAAAAAAGATCAATTTTAAACCTTTTAAATTTGTTCCAAAGCATTCCAAATCAATTTCAAACAACATGTAGGCATATAATCCAACTAGATTGTGATCCAAAACACATAATTATGCAAATTTGTTATTTTTACCAAGAATTGCATCATTTTGATGGATTGGTGAAGTTTTTGAGCTTTTTGAGGATCTTTGGCATAATGTAGTACCTGCAAAATAACTAAAGGGGAACCTCCAATGCTCAAGTCATTATTCGATTCACAAATGATTTAATCAAGGTGGTTGTGCAGTAGAAACACCATATTAAGCAGCGAATTTTAGATTATGCAGCAGGAAAACAAATTATACAACAGAGGGACAAATTATGCAACTAAATATCACATTATGCAGTATCATGACAAATTATGCAGCAAAGTGATGAATTATGCAGCAAAAATTATTTTTAGCAAGAGCTAGATGCATGATTGATCCAATATGCCAAGTTCTAAGATATTTTCATCAAATGTGTTATTCCAAACAAGAACTTTATGTACCAAGATGTATAACAAATTAATGAGCTATGGTACAATAAGAATGAACATAATCATGTGCTAAACAATATATGCATATTTTACCAAGTACACATGATTCTATCATTCACTTAAGGCCTACAAGGAATATACCTCAAATTCATTGACTTTATAAGTGAATGTGTATAAGAGGTCAAAACTTTTGATACCTTGGCCTTTGTAATCAAGGAAATACTTTTTCTTACCCATTGCTTCTCTTTTAGAGTTTTGAACTTTACAAGTCCTACATTTTGTACTTGAGAAGCTTTGGTTGAAGTCATCTTCCTTCTTTGACCAAAATTTCTACCATTAGGCTTTGGAAGAATTCTTCTTGATGGTTCTTCTATCCTTTGACCAATTTGTCCATCCTTTTGAGAAATTTTCTGCATAGTTGAAACACTAGGAGGACTTTTTGGTACCCACTTTATCTTGGGTCCTTGAATGTTAGTACTAGGGCCTTTAGGATCTTTAGGAACCCATGCCATAGTATTTCTCATATAAGAATTTCTTCTATAATTGCATAAATGAGAAATATGTCCTAGATGACCACAAAAATTGCAAACAATTGAATTTAATGATGATTTGGTCTTTTGAAAATCATCTTTGGAAAACTTAAGCCTTTTGTTGTTTTTATATTCTATGTCATTTTTGCCACAAGCCTTACTTGAATTTCCATGTGAAATAACATCAGTTTCATTCTTATTAACAATCATGGATTGTAAACAATTAGAATCATTTGCTTTGGCAAAATGAGAATATAAGTCCTCAACTTGATTTTCTAAATCAGTACACTTTTCATAAGAAGTTGAGGTTTCACATTTCAAAGGCATTTCCTCATCAAGAAAAGCATATTCATTTTTCAAAGTTTCAATTTCATTTTCAATGGAGAAAATGTTTTCTAAACAAAATAAATTTTTCTTTTCTAAATTCAACAAACCATCATTCAATTCATCATATGCATATTGTAGCTTATCATAGTAAGAACTATAATCTAGTTTAGCATTATTTACCTCAAAGTCCTTTTGAGCCATATAGGAAGTAATCTCAATTTCTAGCATACTTGGCTCTTCCTCATTGTTGTCCATCAAGGATTCAAGAACATCTTCTTGAGGATATTTTTCATGACAAGCTTCCTTCAATGACTTTTGCTCTTCTTGCATTCTATATACAACTTTATGCACAAAATCATCGTTAGCAAGATAAATAGCATCAAGAGCAACCCATATATCTTTAGCACTAGAGCAACTCTTAATTTTAGCATAAGCATCATCATTCAAACTACTTCTTAAGATTTGCATTGCTCTAATGTTCAAGAAAAAATATTTCTTGTCATAATCATTCCAAGTTTGTTTTGATTTGCAAGTAAATTCATTAAGCACAATATCCCACAAATCAATATCAATAGATTGCATATAAATTTCTATTCTAGCTTTCCAATAAACAAAATTCACACCATCAAAGAATGGTGGTTTATCAATTTCAAAACCTTCCATTTTGAAAAGCTTTTTAATGATTGCCAACAAACAAGGATCTTTAACTCTAAGCGGTTAAGCTTTCACCAGAGCACGAAGCTCTGATACCACTTGTTAGCCATAGCAACCATCACCCAAGAGGGGGGTGAATTGGGTGATTACAAATTTTAATGCAACTTTGAGAAATTAAGCATTTTGAATCACCAAGTAATAAATGCAGCGGAATAAATTTAACAAAGGTGCAACTATTAGAGATTTTACAAAAACCACTTAGGCTATAGGATAAATCAAGCAAATAAGCTAGATATCAAATTCAACTCAAGCATATATAATTGAAGCACAAATGTAAATGAGATAGAGTTGAGAAGATCAAACACAAGATTTATCCTGGTTCGGCCACCAATCCACTTGTAGCCTACGTCCAGTCCCCAAGCTTAACTTGAGATTTTCTTCACTATCTTCTAGACTTCACGGGTGCTAGGAAAACCTTTGTACAAATAAGAGCACTCCTCACACCTTGGGATACCTCACCCTTGTGCTAGAGCCTCCAATTCTTCAAGCTTCACAGGTGCTTGATGACCTTTACAAACATGAGCACTCAACTCCTTGGGATGCCTCACCCTTGAGCTTGAGTCTCTTCAAACAAAGGGATGCCTCACCCTTTACAATTTGGAGGGATACCTCACCCTCTCTTACAAAGCAATCAAGGTTAATAGAATGAAACTCTCACAAGAGTAGATATACAACTTGAAGAACAAAGTATAGATGATAGAAAAACTCTCTCAAGAGTGGATAATACAAATTGAAGAACTATGGGTATCAAGGATTCACACTTTAAAGCTCAAAATATGATTTTGATGATTCAAGGATCAAGTATAGTGTTCTTGTGTTTCTTAGGATGTAAATACTTCAAATATCACTTATATATAGAGCCCAAATGATAAAATAGCCGTTGGTAGTGTTTAGAAATGATTTTTTATGAAAACTAGCCATTTATAGCCGTTAGAAACGTTTCTGGGCACTTGGTAATCGATTACACACTTCGTAATCGACATACGGGCTTCTGTCAACGCTTGTAATCGACATGTGGATTTGTGTAATCGATTGCAGCATTTCTGGTTTCGAAAGCTAACGTGAAAAGGTCATAACTTCTTCATTTCTTATCCAATTAAAGCAAATGACCAGTCATTGGAAAGATATTTGAGTCTATTTTCAAATGAAACAATTTCACAACAAAAATCAAAGTATTTTGAAAGTTATGATCAAAAGAGTAACTAAAGGTCAGCTTTTCAAAACTCAAACTTGATTATTTTTGAAAACTGACTTCAAATGGTCATAACTTCTTCATTTTTTTTTCCGTTTAAAGCAAATGACCACTCATTGGAAAGATATTTGAGTCTATTTTCATATGAAATAAGTTTCATAATAAAACTCAAAGTATTTTGAAAGTTATGATCAAAATAGTAACTAAATGTCAGTTTTGTAAAACACAAACTTGGCTATTTTTCAAAGGTTTGAACTACCATCAAGACTAACTTTCCAAAAGCAGTTTGTTGGCCATTAAAACATGTAAGAAACACTTTTAAAGATGTTAAAACATATTTGAGCTTAGTATGATTCCTTTTTACCTTTACACAAGATCTAAGTCCTATAAGCTATTCTTAAAGAACCTTGGGACTTGATCTTTTGCCATCATCAATTCTTGATGTAATCCAAGCTTCTAAAAAATTTCTTCTCTTCAAATCTTACAAATGCTTGGAACATCTTATCATTCTCATTCTTTTTGAGTTGAGCATGATTATGATCTTTTGCTTTCTTGTAGCAATGCTCACTCTTGATACTTGGACTATCCTACAAAGTGTTACTCACTTAAAACAAACATAATTAGTCCAAATTCATACTTCAATATCTTCATATGCATGATTCATAAATGTATAACTCTAGTTAGTCTAACATGCATATAAGAATGTTGCATATATCTCATTGCATGATTATTAAGTGAAGTATAATTAAATAAAGTACATAATCATGCATGATCCAATATATCTCTTTTAAGCACATATATATAACATGATCAATATTCTTTTGTGATGCATTTGTCATCTATAAAGCACATCTATCAAGCATAAGCATCATTCTTTTTGTCTTGTATTTGTCATCATCAAAACTTAACATATTAAACCATTGAGGCAAACCTATTTCCATATCAGGAAAATAATAATTTTTGAGCCAAGGAAAATCTTACGTATTTTATTTATATCTGTTGATTCTTAATTAATTTTTCAAATCTGATTTGATTGCCATGAATTTCATAATATTTATGATTTTTGTGGATTTTTGTGAGATTTAATATTTTTTTATTATTTTAATATTATTCTCGGGCTGTGTGCAGGCCCAGGGCAGGTCCATAAAAATGAAAATTTTTCTATGGCCAGAAAATTTTGTACTGTTGAGACGGAGACAGGGGATCTTACTAAACTCGAATCCGAAACAGTTTTTGAAATTTTTTTTACTGTGTTTTATGTTGTATTTAATTATCAGGTAATAAAAATTATAGTAAATTGTGTCCGTAGGGATATAGCTGATAAAAATAAATATTATACTGGTTAGTCAAAATTAGTGGTTATGACAACTTTATGACGGACCAATAGGAAGCAAGCTTAGTGAGGAAGGCTTTGGATATCCACTATTGATTTAACCAATGGTGGAGATTGGTCTCACAAAGTGGCAAGGACTATTTATGACCATTAGATGGAAAGTATGAAGAGTAAATCTTGATCCTTCATTTTGGAGATGCATCTAATGGCTAGGATTTCAAGGAGGAAAGATCTAATGGCTTAAATTTAGTCTTATCAATATAGAAGCTACACTTAGAAGCTACACCAAATCAACCATTGATCTAATCAATGGCTCTTGAACTCCAAAATGGTGGCTAATGAATTTAGTCATTCCTTGAGTGTACAAGGGGGGGTCGGTTTTGAAGAGCAATAAGCCATAGGAAAATTCATTTCACTTTCTAATTACTCATCCTTACCATTACCAAAAACCTAAAGCTCACAAAAATTTTCTCTCTTGTTCTCTCATTCTTGCTCACGGCCAAAGCACCCAAGACCACCTTCCACCACTCTATAATTTTAAACAACTATATATCTTGCATCCTTACCTCAATCTAAGACACTTTGTAGTTTAGTCCAAGTCCTAGATCATTCATCTTCAAGGACTTTCTTTAAGATCAAGTTCTAGGGTTTTTAAGGTGAAGTTATGGAAACTTCACTTCTTATCTCATTTTCATGTTCTAGGCCATGATTTGATCCATGGTCTTTCTTATTCAAGCTTTATATGCTAATAAAATTGTGTTTGTTTTGTGTTTAAGAAGCCCTTGGTGGTGAAGGACTTGAAAAAGGAGGAAAAGAAGGAGCTTTGGAGGTTTCTTCAAGAGGTAAGAGGGAGATTCATCTCACCAACCAAGTATGGTGGTGAGAGATATATTTGTATTTGATGGATGGTGAATCCATGTGAGGATTCATATCCATGGTTGTGTAATTATTTGTGGGTGTTATTGTGGTTTATGTGCTTTGCATGATTTATTTGTGTTTATATATTTGGTATGATTTTTTATTACTTTTATGGTATGCTTGAAATATATTATATTGATTATATGTTATGTATGCCATAATAATTGTTGGAAAGGAATACAATTTTTGGTTTTAAAGACCATGAGGATTTCGGCCTCAACACCTCAAAATAGGTGTTTCCAAGTTAATATTTTCATGAATGGTCAAATTAGATGTTTAGAAGAGTAAGGAAAATGAACAAATGTTTTGGTTTCAAGGATCAAGTACCTCACGGCCATGGAGGCTTAAAAGGAGTCGTTTTGTGTAAAAATATGATTTATGAATGGAAATTTAATTGATTAAGTACAAGGATTAAAGAAATGGAAACAAGTGTTTTGTCACTTGAAAAAGGGAAATTTCGTATATGAATGAAAAAGAGAGGTTGAAAGTGTTTGAACCTTAACTTATTTTGAAGAGGATTAATTTTTATAATTGAATTAGAATTATGAAGAATACGTGAGTGACTTAAAATTTACTAACGTATAGCTCACTCATTGGGTTTTTGAGCGCGTTAGGAAATTTTAAAGTCAGAAAATATGGAAAAGCAAAACAAGAAATGGTATGAAAGTTGGAAAGGTCAAAATGGAATTTTGAAGGTTAAGAAACATTTTATGTAGTGGAAAAATGGTGGAAAATGCTTTTTGTAACTTAAAAATGTGATTTTTAAGCTACATAATTGCAAAAACGATGAAAAATCGCTAAGCGATTTGAAAAACGTTTAAATATTTCTACGTGATTTGGAAAGCGTTTAAATATTTTTACGTGATTGAGAAAATGTTGAAAAATCAATACGTGATTTGAAAACGCGACAGAAATGTTGCGCGATTGAGAAAACGCAATAATATGATTTCACAATTAAAAATACAGTAAAGATACTGTTGGGCCAATGTGTGGACCCTGAATATGAGATTATGAATTTGAACTGAGAATGGGCCAATGTGTAGACCCTGAATATGAGATTATGAATTTGAACTAAGAATGATTCGTGTGCATTTGAGCATGCATTGGAAAGGTCCGATGGACTGGATAAGGCTAATTGCGTAGGAGAGAATACACCTCTTGAGTGGTTGCGATATGCGTAGTGTAAGTCATTATTGACCTTGAGGGCATCAAGGTGCGGGTTGCTCACAATGGACAGTTAGTAGCTCTTCTGTACCGTGGGTTAGACCGATGTTACACATCAATGATCCGGATCGAGACACTATTCTTAATCAAGATCTGATAAAGATTATCGTGTATATACTAAATGTGCAAATACTTATGAGAATTGTGGCACATGGTTTGAGGCATACTAGTACAGACAGATCTTTTCGATCAATCTCTTCGACCTGAGTTTAGCTCCATGGAGTAGGAATTTGAGTCTATGTGCTCATGCATATTTATTGAGCATTGATATCGGTGTGATATTTGAACTGTTGAATATTTGGATAATGTTAAGAGCATTATCATAATTATTATTTATTACATCTATTGTGATGATAAATAATGTTGAGGGTATGATTGTAATTATGGTATGAAGTATCTGTATGATATATTATATGTGTTATCTCTATGCTACCATGTTGGTATTGGCATAGGTGATCTCACCTCTTTGTATGCCTATTTTGTACTGTATTTATATTTGTAAAGACGCTGAGCAAGAGATTGAACAAGAAGGCGAAGAGGAGCAGATTCTTGTGGAGGAAGCTGAATTCTGATCGGATGGCAACCCGATCGAGTTTCTTCGGATACGTGAGACTATAGTTCCACGGCAGAGTTGGTACTTGGAGGTTTAGTCCCAATGAGGAGGGACTAATATATCAGGGACATTTGACGGTGAACATGAGCATGATTTTTCATGGAGATCCATTCTTTTGTGTAATTATATATGTACATGTCGAATTTCCGCTGTCGATTAGGCAGTATTGGGGTGGTAGGTATCACATCCCAACGGAGATTAGCATAGTATCGTCTGCGCAGACACTTGTCCGTAGGACTTTGCGTGAAGTTAGATTCCTTCCTGCTGAGAGGAGGACCCGTCTGAGGGTTCTGCTGTCTAGTTATATTTGGGCAAGTATGCTAGTTTAAGTTAATGTCAAATACGTTTGAGAACTTGGTCTGTATATAAATAATTTTGACAGTACTTTTGTAATGTATATGATGTAAATTATTTGTGATGATGTTTTAATATTTTTATTTTCTGCTAAGTTATCTTGTCGATATTAAGAAATTTTACAACTCGTATTTACATTACAAATCATATTTTATATTAAAGGGGTAATTTGGTAATTGAGTAACAAAATTGTGATACCCTACGGTGGGTGTTACACCAACAATCAGGACCTCTGTGGAAAGTCTTCCTCGCATATCCCAAAAATCTACGCGGACGAGACGACATCTTCGAACAAGCGCTGATCATAGTCAAGCCAGAAACCAGGGAACTCGGGCGCTTCCCCTTCTTCACGGATGTCTTCTCAGTAGCACATAAATAAAATATAAATACAGGTATATAAGAAAGAGGTGAGACACCCAGCATTCTATACCAATACGACAGTAAGAAAACAAAACGGCACAGGACGCCCACATAATATCACAACATATATATATATATATCAGCAATAATAATAAAAATAAGCAATAAAAAGGGAAATAATAATAACATCTCAGACAGTAAGCAGTTCATAAACCAGATAATTATTACGACATTAAAAAGAGATAATTTAATAGTTATGGACACTCATGCCAAAAGAAATATGAGACCGACAATGCATAATGCATGAGGTACCAAAATCCTCCATGGAGCTAGACATAAACATTCAGAGAGAATGATCTAGGAGTCATGCCAGTATCTCGTTAGCCTTAAAATAAAGTGCTCATCATAAAAATAATCTTTTGCGCAGCACGGCTTATACATGACACTCTCAACAAGATCGCGATATAGGACAGTGTTTTAGTCCGGATCGTCGGTGTGTTTGCATCGGTCTATCCCACGGCCCCACTGGAGCTACCACTGTCTATTGTGAGACACCAACACCCTGACGCCCCCAAGGTCAACAATATGACCTACACTTAGTCTACTCGCACTGGCACTAAGGTGTAATTCAATCTCCTAGGCATGCACCGCCTTTACAACAGAGTCCAACGGACTTTCACAAATGCATGATGACTCAATGCATATCATGCATATTCATCAATAATATACTTCTCATAAAACATACCACAATTTGGTCAAATTAAGTATCAACAAGTCTTTAGTCCCACACATTGACCCACAATGGCATATAATCAATCCTCAATAACATCATACATTTATAAGGTTCAACTCAAACCACAATTTCATTTCATGAATCCATAATTCCTAATTACCAAAGTCTTGATTAATTACACAAATTTTGGGTCAAAGAAGCCCTTGAAGTCATGGCCTCTCGAGAACTAATATTCAATCACTTTCTTCCATCACATTATTAAATTCATAACACCAAATTACTTAACTCACGAGGTTGTACAAAAGCACAACTTGGACCCCAAAAACTCCCTAGAGGCCGTGAGCCTCCCAAGAGTGTGAAAACCCATTTTTTTCCATTACATGCATCAAATCCTTTACTAATTACCTAAGTCTCAATTCCCACAAAAATCAAACTCAAACCCCCAAAAATATAGCCTATGGTCGTGGCCTCCCTTAAATGGGTAGGAAACCCTACATTTTTCCATTCATCAAATCCAAGCAATTCAACATCATCAAGACATTCAAAACAACCAACATTTCCATATAAATCAAATAGGCACATAACATGAAATATAAGCATACAAAGTGAGCAATCCATTATGGATTCCTCCATCAACAACCACTCAAAAGTTCCTTCACCACCAATAATGGTTGAAGTGAGTAAATCTCCCTCTTACCTAAAGGAAGAACACAAAAATCACTCCTTGGTGTGCTTGTGAGATTTCGGCCAAGAGCTCACCAAAACCCTAGGAAATCAAACTCAAGGAATCAACACCAATGGCTTGAAAGAAAGGATCCATGGCCATGAAAATGACCATGGAAATGAAAAATAAGAAGAGAAAGTAAGAAATCCAAAATTTACCTCAAAAGTTTCAAGCTTTGTTCTTGAAGAAAAGTGAAGAAAATGATGGATTTGGAAGATAATCACCAAAGAGAAAAGGTTTAGAATGAGAAGAGGAGTGTAGGAATGGTAGTAGTGAAGCAAGCAAATGGAGATAGCCACATGGATGGGGCTGCTGCCATGGAGAGTGGAGAGGAAGAGAGAAAGAAGAAGAGAGAAAATGATGAAGAGGAAATGAGAAAAAGGTAATAGCTTTTTTTGTGTTTTAGAATTTTGGAGTAAAGAATAACAAGGCAAAAAGCTAAATTTTTTTGGCTCCCCCAAAAGCCCTAGGCCACAGCAATCAAGAGAGAAGGAGAGGGAGAGATTGGCTTCTCTTGCAAGTTTTGGGCATTTTTGTCATTTTTGGTCAAAGCTTTCTTGAGAAGCTTTGATTAAAATACATTTCTTTTTGAATTAAAGGTGATTTGATTTAACATAAAGTGAATTTTTGGATAAAGTGATAGGATTTCTACTACAAGCTATTATCCAATTGACAATGGTTACAATTGATAGAAGTCAATATTAATTGTCCAACAGATAATAAAAAACACAGCGATTTTTATTTATCAGATAAAAATCTCAAAAAACTTGAAACCTCGTAAACCATATCCAGCCTCGGGTTTAGTAAGATCCCTCGTCGACGTTTCCATAGATCAAGGTCCTCGGGGAAAATATCTCATTTCCCCGGCTCCACTCAGTGTGCATGCAAAATGAGAAATAATATTAAAATATTTCATGTTCTTAGAAAAATCTAAAAAAATTCACAAAAATCACAAATATTATAAAACGACTATTTATCATGAAATTATAAATTTTCGGGGTGTTACAGTTAGAAGTTGAAAAACTTGATTTAGTTAAATTCAAGTATCCTTAGCAGATATAAAGTTCTAGCTTTATGCTTAAGTGCCAAAGTTAGACCTTGACTCCTTATTTTCTTCTATTTCCATAGTTCCAGAACAAAGTAACAAAAGCAGAAAAAGAGAGAAAGGAAAAGAAAAGAAGGGAACCGTGAATGGGAAGAGAGAAAATGAAGGAAGAAGCAAGAGGATCAAGATCAAATCATAGAGCTTGAAGATAGATCATCTCAGCTGCCAAAGGTAGGGGTTCTTGAGCTCTAAACTCACTTTCTTCCCATCTTCCATGTCTAACTCATTTGGGGGTTAATATTTCAAAATGAGATCTGGATGTGTTTTATGTGATTTTCTTGCTTGGATGAGTTATTAGTGTTGATTATGACTTGTTCATGCTAAAGGTTTGGATTAGAAACTAAAATCTATCCATTTGGACCTAAAATGCTCAAAGTGTAGATTTTGACGGGTGATTTTGTGTTTGGATCCATTTTTGATGAAATCAATTAGTATTTTATGTTCCTCTCATGTTTGTAAACTTGTTTGGGACTTAAAATCATCAAGAAATAGTTTTAAAGTGATCAAATTTTGTGTGTTGCACTAATGGAACAATGCCACACTTCTGTAGAATTCTACAGGAGATCCTGTTGCATGATCACGCCTAGGCATGACTGAACCACGCCTAGGCATGTGGTGGTTAGTCTTGGATCTTGATTAGATAGAGAGTGCCACGCCTAGGCATGGGGTGGTTAGTCTTGGATCTTGATCAGACAGAGAGTGCCACGCCTAGGCAGTGTAAAACCAAGCCTAAGAGTGAGACAGGGCAACATCCTGATAACCTGTATTGTTTGTTACATAACTTGAGTTGTAGATATCAGAATGATCTGATTCTAGTGGCATTCTGAAGCTAACACGGAACACTATTAGACTGTAAAATTTTAGAATTTTAGGATTTGGGATGTACATTTGGTGCATTCAAGAAAATCAGCATTTTTAGGAGATAAACCATGAAATGTCAAGATATGACTGTTGTTGAAATGAAGTTTCTTACTTGTTGGAATTCTTTATACATCCTTTTTGGATTGTGTTAGGATGCTAATAGCGATATTTCAAAGAGGAAAAAACCCTTTAGTATAGATGAGAAAGTTTAGACCCTTTATGCATCCTATAGTTAAGGATTGCCATAGGTAGGTATCTAAACCTTAGGCACTTAGTGTTGCATTAGATATCACCCAAGACGTGTTGAGATGGTGTAATAGATACGAATATACTAAAAAGAATTTTTAGTATTCACTCTAGTTAATTGGTAAAGGTTTAAGCCTTGAGATATCCTATAGTAGTGGATTACCTTGGAAGGGTACCTAGAATATTAAGCAACAAAGTGTTGCAAGTACTAACCACTCTTGTGTTAGTTTTACTCGAGTGGAGTCAAGTTTGTGTCATTAGTTACTAATTGGGGATGGTTGTATACTAATTTCTCTAGTTAAGTGAGATCTCATGCATTATTAAATACATAATAGAATGAATGGTGACTTGAAAGTTTGTCATATTCATTGAGTTTAACAAAAACATACTTAGCTCTTTTAGTAGTATAGTTGAGTTGGAGATGCATGTAGGAAGAGAGTTACTTCCTTGAATACTAAGTTAAGTATGGAAGATCAAGTCGTTAGGTATTCTGAGAATTAGGAGTTACCTAAAATAGGTATTTGGATCCTTGAGTACTATAGTATGGCACAGGTCACTATAGGTAGTGCAATAGTAAGGAGAGCTAGATACAAATGAGAGAGGTATAGTTTACTTATTTGGATGCACGAATTACTCACTTGCAGTAGAGTTGAGTTAAGTGTGCAAAGATTAGAAAGGTGCTCATTTGACTCATTAGGTTGAGTCAAAATGACGCATTAGTTAAGATAGACTCTTTGACAAGGTTGAGTTGAGTCTATAAGCAAGTTTACAGTTAGTGAGAACGACAATTTTCCTCTATCCCAGGTAAGACTAGGATGTGATAAGTTCACTCCCTACCTTAGCAAGCGTTCGTAGAGCCAGATTTTCCTAGAATGAACAAGTAGAGGTAGGGTTAAATTGTCAACTTTGTAATTACTGTAACACCCCTTTGGAGGATGTCACATATAAAAGAAAATAAAATAAATAGAAATAAAATCTACCCAAGTTGCGGAACATTTGATAAATATTATTACGGGTTGTAAAATAATTCCTGATAGACAGAAATATGTAATAAAAAGTTAATGCGGAAAATACGAAATAAAAAAAAAAAAAAACATCATCACTAATAATATACATATAGTTAAGTTATAAACGTACAAATAATTTACAACTAAGACTACTACTATTTAAACGAAAAAGTAAGAAAGAAAGTAATAAAAGAGTTAATATATACGTACATACTGTTGTCCAAAAAAAAAAACATCATGGTTATCTAATCCTCAGATGGATCACTCTCAGTCTGAAAATGATCATCGGGAGATAGATATCCCGGATGTCTCGACACACGGCGATAACGGGATCGCGCAGTCGATACGATGCTTATCTCACTAGGCTCGGGGTTTTCAGCACCCCAATAACGCCTAATGGATAAGGGTAACTCTAAGTGCAGAAATAATGTCGTCGTCGCAATCGGATCTCCATCAAACTGATGACGTAGAATCACGGTCATACGTCCAGCATAGGTAACAGAAGCACGATCTCCTCGTAAATGCCAAGCCAGATCACCTCCATGGAATATCAGCTCTATGAATCCCAAAAATGCAGGCGTCGCCATCCCCCACACAATCAATCCAGAGGGTATGGATGATCGGATGGTTCTTGCTCGTAAAACTGATCGTCGGCTTGCTGACCTTCCTCTTCCTCAGGGTACACGATCTCAAGAGGTTGTTCCTCTTCTTCCTCTTCAAACTCTTTACCGCATAAAATAAATAGACAATAGACACATACAATAAAGAGGTAAGACAACATAAAATCATCACAACATGGCAAATAAGGAGACGACAATTAACTACTACACAGTTCATACAATACGAATAAGCTATAACAGTAATACATATTAAATATCCTAGTGTTTCAGAACATCATAGATATAACACAAATAAAGAAATTCACACGAGATAAATCAATCTCACGTAAAAATAAGATAAGAAATAGACAACTAACATAAAAATTATCAGATAAATACAAATAGAGAAATTGTAAAAACATCCAAGATGTTACCAGATAAAGATAAATAGAGAAAAATGGAATATTATCCAAGATATACTCAAATACACCAAAACATAACCCTACTCCATGGAGCTAAACCCAAACAGATATCAGAGAGAATGATTTGCAAAATCTATTAGTACCACGGCTGCCCAACCAACTATTACGCGATCACACGTTGCGTCAATAGCCTACGACACGGGAATCCACCATCCAGCGTAGTATAGTTCACGATCTCCCGTTGTGGCACTATAGGCAATGTACTACTAGACTTTACAAACCTCGATTAAATATAGTGAATGTCGAGTACATTAGTGTGCTATCGGTTTACCACGGCCCGGAGCTACCAACTCGTCACATATGGGATCCCGTACACTAAAATCTCCAAGTTTATTAGAACAATAAACTACACTACACTTATCGCATCGACAACACGATGTGATTCGTCTCGTCAACCCAAAACACCAAAAATCGGTATAAAGACAAAACATAATTCCAAATGTATGAAATTACGAAAATGCCCTTAAGATAAATAATATATGCCCTCAATGGCGTAAAGCAGACGGGTTCACTTTTTCCCGACAAATAAAATAACCTCAAAAACACATACGGGTTCACATTTTCCCCGACAAATGAAAAATAAATACTGGTAATCGGCCAATCGCGTAGAAATTTTATCGCGTTTTTGAAATCTCGTCGTTTTTTTTTTACAAATGTTTAAAAATCGGGTAAAGATTATTTTTCTGTTTTTTAAAATCGCGTAGCATTTTTAATACGTTTTCTCAATCGCGTAGGATTTTTAAATCATTTTCTTATTTGAATGCCTTTAAAATTACCATTTAAACAGATAGAAATAATATTTAGTACATTTAAACTACGTAGAATAATTTTTCATACCGTATAATCATTAGGATATTTTTACTATCTTATAGGTTCATTTTTACTAAAAATTGACAAGATTTTGTTTAGAAACTTATAATAATGATTTTCTAAATTTTCCATAAAATTTCTATTTACCTAATTTTTAACCATTTCATTAAATTCTTTTTTTTTGAAATCTCTAACATGCTTCAAAACCAAAAGTGAGCTATATGTTAGAAAATTTCTTAACATTACTGTATTTCCTTCCTAATGATAAAATTATGAATTTTAACCCTTTAGACTTACTTCTAATCAATTGGTTCCTTCATAAATCATTATAGAAAATTTCTTCTTAACTTGTATTGTTTCTTTTTAATTGAAAAAGGTTTAGAAACAAGTTTTTAAAAATCATGAATTCCTATAGTGGCATGTTGGCCGAATTTTATAAAACTTTTGCATTTGATTTCCAAAATGTCTTTCACCTTTTAAATCATATCAAATGTATTCTATAGTCTAAGTTCATTAAATCATTTTAGAAAATAGTTATCTATAGTCAATTTAATCCTTTAGGCATGTTGGCCCAAAATACTAAGTTTGTACCATTTGATTTCTAAATGCATTTTTCTTTCATCAAATCAATTAGAAACTTTCTTGATTCTCCTAGGTTAATTAAGCTACACTTTAGGAAAAATCAAGAGAACATTTTGGTCCTCCAAACTTGTCATTGCCGTGAGCTATTGGATGTGCTCTTTGGAACACTCATGCAAATTTACACATGTTATTCACATCCTAAACCTTATCATACAATTCTAACACATGCATTTATATCTCTAACACATGCAAAATATTTCTAACACATGCAAAATATTTCTAACACATAAACCTAATTTAAAGCTTATAGACATACAATCAAAAGCTATTAGACATGCAAAATTATTACAATTACCAAATAAGAAAGCTACTAACACATAACACTTAAGCTACTAGCAATCACAAAAATTAACAAATACACATCAATAAACACACCACCACCGAATCCTTATGGATTCTACAAACAACTCATCTTCTTACCACCATCAAGGGATGATAAGAATTGTCTTCCTCTTACCTTAAATGAAGACAAAAAGCTTGCTTTCTCACCTCCTAGGTCACGGTTTTCACTCCTCCAAACACCTAAAAATTTCAAACAAAACCTACATGTTACTAACCATGAAAAAGAAGCTAAACCATGGAAAAATCATGGCTTAGAACTTTGAAAAAGAAGAGAGAAAAGAAAAGTATGAAATTTCACCTTCTAGGTAAAACTTCCAAGGTTGGTTTCCAAGCTTTAGATGGAAGAATTTGAAGAAACTCCCAACTACAAAGGTTCTTAGAATGGTGTTTAGGTTAAGGAAACTTGGTTAGAAAAATTTTTGGATGGTTGGATGGTTAGGAAATGAGCTTGGCCGAATATGGTGAAGAAAATGGGCAAGAATGGTGGCTAGGGTTCTTGATGAGAGAGAAGAGAGAAAAGTGATGAAGACAAAGTGATTTTTGGTCCTTCCTCCTTCACTTGGCCGTAGCTCTCTAAGGGCATGCAAGGTGGCTCCTTGCTTGGCTTCATCCAAGCCATTGGATGAATCAAAGGCTAAGATCAAGCCTTGGTGAGCAAGCCTAATTCTCATTGGTTGGTTCCCGGTGACTCACATGGCTTAGTCACACTGCGTAATAAATGCTCTGCTGAGTCAGCTAGCTGAGTCAGCCTGTTCTGGAAAGTTCTACAGCTTACGGTGATTATTTAAGCTACCGATCTAACTGTTCCGCTAATTGTGGGTCCCGCAAAATATTTCCTGTCCACTGTCACTAAAACATACTTGACTAATAAAATAATATTATAATAATATAAAATTATTTTATTTGACGCTTAAATCCTAAAAATTAAAAGATTATTTTTAGTCTCATTCAGAATCGGGTTAAGTAAGATCCCCCAATTCTAAATAATCAAATAAGATTTTCCCGGCCGGAAAATATTATTTTCCCGCTTAGGAGCAAATCACACAAAAAGTTCATATAAAATCACAGACATGTATTTTCCGGCATTAAATCAAGAAGAAAACAATTAAAAACAGACAAAAACAGAGAAAACAAGACGTTCGGGACGTAACGGTCATTTTTCTGTTTTTTCCCACAACGTAGGTAATCGTCCAAAACGTTCAAATAAAATATCCAGCAAGATTATTTAGTGTATATCTTTCAGAAAAATTAATACGATGTTCGAAAAAATTTTTATTTTACTGTCTCAAACAAACTACGTAAAACGATCAAATAAAATTTGAACCTGTATTATCGTAGTTGTTTTCATACAAAATTCAAGAACAGAAAAACAGGGACACCGCGGTCATTCATACAAAAGCATGAAAAACAGAAAACAGTACATTCAGAATATTTTCTAAAAATTGGGGCGTTACAATTACAGTCAAATATATAGGCAATTATCTGTTGCTGTTGACATATGCGATTGTATGGGCAGTTGTTTATGTTAACGGTATGTAGGCTATCGGTTTGGCTATACTATTAGGTATTGTGCAATTATCAGTTATAGTGGATGGAACTCCTAGGATTGTTAATATAGACAATATTATATAGTTGTATGGACGATTGTATAATGTTGAGTTTAGTTTAATTATGTATGCAGTTTACATTGTTTGATGCCATGAAATAAATGAATATTATTGAGAATTTTATGTTCTCACCCTTTTTCTATGTTTTTATGGTAATAGCAAGTCAAGACTCTTCAAAGGGTAAGGAGATAAAGAAACAGAAGAACTAGTGTAGATTTAGTTTTATTTGTTTCTTTTATAGACAAAGTTGATGAATTTATTTATATTAGCTTTGAGGATATAAAGGTTGTATGTATAACACTTTGCCTTTTAAGGCTATTGATGTATATGTGTGTAACTTTTTAATTATGGCTTTACATAATTATTTATAAATATTATGGATTAGTTGATGATTATATTAGAAGTAGCATAACTATTACTATTTATCCATGTATTTGTTAGTTATACAAGGGTAACAGTACAAGGATGTTACATTATGGTATCAGAGCCATTCATCTTGTTAAGCTAGGGTATAGACTGGCTAGGCTTAGTTAATTTAAGAGTTTTCCGCTAAGTGTAATACATTTGTTGTCTCTTATGTGAGATGTGATGATAAAAATGCATGACAGACCTTAGGTTTGAATGCTAATGGTTACTGTCACACTTAGCATGTATAGGAAACTATTACTTCACCAAGGTGAACTAGGAGAAGTAGGAATTCTTCTAGTGAAGGTTCAGCCATTATGGTTGAAGTGTTCTTAGAGGTGGCAACTATCATTAGGGAGCAAATTACTATCGTAAACAGAGTTTCAGAGAGGATGAAAGTAATTTCATCTTAGCAGTTAGTACCACTAGTACAATTAATGTATAAAGTTGTGGTTGTAGAGAATCGAAATATTCCAGATCTCTCAAAGTTTAGAAAGGCCAACCCTGAATCCTTTAAGGGTAAGTAAAACCCGTTTGGAATAGGAAGATGATTTAAGAAAATGGAGCAAAATCTTAATAGTTGAGGTTTGTTCAGATGAACTGAGAGTTTTGGTTGTCTCCTATAAGCTAGAAAGGGAGGTCGAGTTTTGGTGAGTATGTGCCAAGGAGTTGTTAAGACCTTTAACACTTAGGTTACTTGGGGCATGTTTATGAATTCTTTTCAAGATAAATACTATCCTAAAAACCAACATTATGCCAAGAATATAAAGTCCCTAAGACCTAAGTAGGTGGCATGTTATAAGGCCAGTTTATGGGTAAGTTTGAAGAAGTACGAGTTAAGTGCAGAGTAAGTTACAAAATCAAACTTTGATCTATAGAGTCAAGTTAGTCAAGAGTCAATTTTGGTTACAAGTGGTACAGTTGAAAAGTTATATAGTTTCTCAAGGAGGAATTGTTGAGAACCCTAGCAAAGTTTGAGCAGTGGTACAATGGCAAAGACTAACCAGTGTGACCGAGGTTAGAAAGTTTATCGGTAAACTTTCTCTTTTAGTGCTACCCTGACTAGGTCAGCTAGAAGAGGTAGTAGTTTTAGTGGACTCTAGCTTGCGAGTATAGTTTCTAAGAGTTCAAGAAGAGGTTGACTACTATGTTAGTTTTGGTAATTCCAGAGCCCCATGAGAACTTTGAGGTAGTTAGTGATGCTTCAAAGATGGGACAAGGGTTTGTACTGATGCAATAGGGGTAAGTAGGTGCTTATGCATCGAGGCAGATAGATCTGCACTAGAAGGACTACCCTATATATGATTTGGAATTAATCACCATGGTGTTGCCTCGCAGATTTGGAGACATTACTCATAAGAAATCTAGTAGAGGTGTTTAGTGATCATAATAGTTCTAGGTATTTGTTTGATTAGAGAAAGTTGAACATGAAGCAGAAGAGATAGATGAAGTTCTTCAAGGTTTAAAACCTTGAGTTATAGTACCATATAGGTAAGGCCAATGTAGTGGCCGATGCACTAAGTAGGAAATCCTTACAGGTATCCTAGATGATGGTCCAAGAGAATGAATTTCTCGAGAGTTTCAGGGATTTGAGTCTTGTAGTAACTATAATGCCATATAGTCTCTCAGTGAGCAATGTGGACATAGTAAAAGTGTAACACCCCTTTCCGAAAAAGGCATCACCCCGAAAGAACAAAATTCAACAGAAACTAAAACCCAGTTTATAAAAATTACTTATTTATCAAATAAGTATATGAATTTACTAATTTTTTTAAATATGCGGAAACAACATAAACTTAGCAGAGAATAATATAAAGAACATTCCATACATCAAACCAAAAGATACATATCATAAGTACTTACATATATCAAAGGATCATAGTAAAACATAAGCAATAACTTTACATGCCCAAAAAGATTATACACATTAGCCACCAAAAATAACAAAAAGACATCAGGCCCTAAAAGCTACAAAATATATCAAGCCCAGGCCAATGTAGTGGCTGATGCACTAAGTAAGAAATCCCTACAGGTGTCCCAGATGATGGTCCAAGAGAGTGAATTTCTCGAGTCAGGGATTTGAGTCTCGCAATAACTATGACGCCATATAGTCTCTCAGTGAGCAACGTGGACATAGTAAAAGTGTAACGCCTCTTCCCAAAAAGGGCATCACACCGAAAAAACAAAATTCAAAAGAAACTAAAACCCAGTTTATAAAAATTACTTGTTTATCAAATAAGTATATGAATTTACCAATTTTTTTAATATGTAGAAATGATGTGTGAATAAAATACACACATATTGTGCTTGATTTGATGTGGATTTAGGTGTGCTTTAATTGATTTATGTTAGAATTTATGCCACATTTAATCTATTTATCTCAAGCATCTCATGATTGGTCTTTCTCCATAGTTTTAGGTCCCAAAAGAAGATGTTTTGACATGGCTCTATGAAGCTTTGGATGGAATCATTGCAATGAAGTTGAGCTTATAATTTATATGGCTAAGATTTGTAGAGTTTTTGACCTTTGCACAATAAAATAAGCATAACTTGAGCTATAGAGGTTGAAACGAGGTGATTTTAGTGTCCTTGGAAAGCTAAAGTGTCCTTGGAAAGCTAAGAGAAAGCTCTACAACTTTCATGAAGGTTTATATGTGAAATTCCAAGAGACACAGTCGTTTATCTTAGAGACACGGCCGTGTCTCCCCCCAAAAATGAAATTTCGCATTTTGGCAACTCACACGGCCGTGTCTAACTGATGTAAAGCTTCTAACTTTTGAGAAACGACTATGTCTTATGAACACACGACCATGTGACTACTGTTCATTCACGGATCTGTACTGTTCAGACGTGTTTTCTGACATATATCACATGTTTTCAAATAAGACATGACTGTGTCACCCATAGACACGGCCGTGTCTCCCATCAGGCTTGTCAAAGAAGCTAAAATCTTCCCCAAAAAGTTTATAAAAATGAGGGGAAGTTGCAAAAACAAAAAGAGGTGGGGGGTACTCTTGGAGACCCTTTGAGCTGCTGAAACACAAAATGGAGGTTTCTTGGAAGGGAGAAACCGAAGAGGTGAGTGACAGCCCTCTAAGGGAGCTCCTGGAAAGAGGAGAAAAGTCCTAAGGGGAGAAGGGTCCCCAAGAGAGGAAGCCCAAAGGAGGAAACTCTAGGGCATAAATGATGGATTAGTAGCAGAAGAGTTTGACAGGCACATGGATTTGAGGCAAGGGCTTGGGAGGCAAGATCAAGAGCTATTGAAGATCAACCATTGATGTTCTTTTTCTCTATCTTTTCTTTTATTTTGGATTCATGGTTGTCTCTTTAATCTCTATTCTTTTTGTACTTTAATTGCCATGAGTGGCTAAACCCCTTTGTCTAGAATTGGGATTAAACTCTTTATTTACCTATGTTGAATTGATTGTTGTTGTTCTTGATACATTCTTAGTGTTCTTAATGCTTGTGGTATGTTGCGCACCATATTTACATGTTTTTAGGCTTTAGATGAAGGATCAAAAGAAGAAGTCTAATTGCTTAATAATCTAAGAATTGAACTTAGGAATTAATGCCTAGACATAGGGTTAAGTCCTTCGAGGGTCAAACGAATGTCATGAATCTTAATGGGTTAGAACATAGATTAATTGCCATGAGAATGAGATTGATGAGATTTTAACACGTTTTTAGTGCTAAGACATTAGGCATTAAATAATTTAGGACTATTCGCTTTCAAGAACATGAATGATTTAGCATAGAGAATATTGTAATGGATTCCCAGTCCTAGGCCTTTATCCATGGTTGAATCTCAATTCTTCTTAGTTTAATTGCTTTTATTTTATTTTGATTTCAATTTAGCTTCCATCATTGTATTTGTTAGCTTAAATAATGCAAATTACCATAACAGTTGGTAATCAAACGATCCTCATGGGAACGATCTTTATTTTATTACTTGTACGACCCGTGTGCTTGCAGAAAAATCTCACAAGTTTTTGGCGCCGTTGCCGGGGATTGTTTTGATATTAACATGATCGGTAATTTGATTAATTTAAGCATTTTTAATTTGATATTAACATTTTCCTGTTTTTATTTTGTAGTTAGCCAATGTTGTGTCGGCTTAAGTGCCTCCTTATGTTTGGAGCCTTTGTAGGGGGATGTATATAGCTGTCGGCCACCAAAAAAGATTTTTTTTCTCTTTTATTTAATTTTTTTATCTTTGCATTTAATTCTTGCATTTTGTTTTTCTTGGTTTGTTTTTCAATTTTTGGTTTGTTTTTCTTGTGCAGTTTCGGACCCTTATTTTGCCGCTCGTTAGACCAGATGTTCGAACTCGCCTCTTTCTCCCACCCTTCCCCACCACCTTCATAATCTTGAGTTTCTACTTTCAGGGAAGTTTCGTTGTTCTCTGTACTATTATTTTTCTTATTTAAACATTAAGGGCAATGTTTCTTTCAAGTGTGGGGGGATCGTTTTTCACTTGTTTATTGCTTTGAATCTTATAGGAATTGTGTTTTAATTTCTTGATTATTTCTTAGCTGATAAGAATTTATTTGATAGGGTAATCCACTACTATTTTTGAACTATTTTTGTGTAAGGCAATTTTTTTTTATTGAATGTCGACCTAGAATAATTTAGCATTTTATTTGAGAAATTAGTCATGTCTACTTGCATTTTTTTCTCTTTGCTAACTAAATCCAGAAAGTGAGATTTGAGCATTTATTGATTGGATTTATCATAATTTGAATCATATTTCCCTTCTGGAGTGAGTTCTCTCTTGATTATTGTCTACTAGGACTTGATTTGATATCTTGTTGAGGCTTTAATGTTTCACATACATTCTTAGACATGATGAAGGCAAATTATGCTTAATTCTTTCTTGACGCCAAGAGTTACATTGTTAAAAAAATCCATTAGTTGCCCCTTTTGAGCCTAAAATTGATTTCTTTGAAAATCCAGTTGATAATCAGGTTGATAATCAGGTTGGATTCTTTAGAGCATCTAATGTGTTAAATGAAAAGTCTTGAAAGGTCACTTCTATTTTCAAGGGTTGACAAATAAAAAAAGAAAATATGTATATATTTTTGGTGAAGAATAATGAGAATTAGTTGGAATGACCTTGCGCATATTACTATATTGATAATCTTTTCAACCTGATTTTGCTTTGTATAGCTTCACCCGTAAATATTCTTTACATTCATTTATTTTTCTTCCATTTATTTTTCCCATGGCCCCATTACAACATGATGAAGTCCTTCTGATTCTTGTTTTGTATGTGATCTTGAAAGTGGAGGTGAGATTGATAATCAAGACTTTGGTCATGCATTTGTTGAGAGAAATTTGAGTGATCTATTTGCCCTTAAACACTTGAGAGATGGAAAGATGAGTGATCACAATTGTTTGGAAGAGAGAAAAGATGCAGGCTAGACTCGAACCTCTAATTGTATTAAGTGCTGAATTTTCTTGTTTGATTGGATTTGATTGCCCTGTTTAATTGAATTTTATTTTATTTTTAAATAGTGAAATGCCCCTTGAATCTTATTTCTTGATGTTTAGTTTGATCTTGACTTTGATTCATATTATTTGCTTGAGGACAAGCAAAGTTCTAGTTTGGGGGAATTTGATGTGTGAATAAAATACACACATATTGTGCTTGATTTGATGTGGATTTAGGTGTGCTTTAATTGATTTATGTTAGAATTTATGCCAAATTTAATCTATTTATCCCAGGCATCTCATGATTGGTCTTTCTTCATAGGTTAAGGTCCCAAAAAAAGATGTTTTGACATGGCTCTATAAAGCTTTGGATGGAATCATTGCAATGAAGTTGAGCTTATAATTTATATGGCTAAGATTTGCAGAGTTTTTGACCTTTGCACAATAAAATAAGCATAACTTGAGCTACAGAGGTTGAAACGAGGTGATTTTAGTGGAAAGCTAAGAGAAAGCTCTACAACTTTCATGAAGGTTTATATGTGAAATTCCAAGAGACACAGTCGTGTATCTTAGAGACACGGCCGTGTCTCCCCCAAAAATGAAATTTCGCATTCTGGCAACTCACACGGCCGTGTCTAACTGATGTAAAGCTTCTGACTTTTGAGAAACGACTGTGTGTCATGGACACACGACCGTGTGACTACTGTTCATTCATGGATCTGTATTGTTCAGACGTTTTTCTGACATATATCACATGTTTTCAAATAAGACATGACTGTGTCACCCATAGACACGGTCGTGTCTCCCATCAGGCTTGTCAAAGAAGCTAAAATCTTCCCCAAAAAGTTTATAAAAAGTAGCGGAAGTTGCAAAAACAAAAAAGAGGTGAGGGGTACTCTTGGAGACCCTTTGAGCTGCTGAAACACAAAATGGAGGTTTCTTGGAAGGGAGAAACCGAAGAGGTGAGTGACAGCCCTCTAAGGGAGCTCCTGGAAAGGGGAGAAAAGTCCTAAGGGGAGAAGGGTCCCCAAGAGAGGAAGCCCAAAGGAGGAAACTCTAGGGCATAAATGGTGGATTAGCAGCAGAAGAGTTTGAAAGGCACATGGATTTGAGGTAAGGGCTTGGGAGGCAAGATCAAGAGCTATTGAAGATCAACCATTGATGTTCTTTTTCTCTATCTTTTCTTTTATTTTGGAATCATGGTTGTCTCTTTAATCTCTATTCTTTTTGTACTTTAATTGCCATGAGTGGCTAAACCCCTTTGTCTAGAATTGGGATTAAACTCTTTTTTTATCTATGTTGAATTGATTATTGTTGTTCTTGATACATTCTTAGTGTTCTTAATGCTTGTGGTATGTTGCGCGCCATATTTACATGTTTTTAGGCTTTAGATGAAGGATCGAAAGAAGAAGTCTAATTGCTTGATAATCTAAGAATTGAACTTAGGAATTAATGCCTAGACATAGGGTTAAGTCCTTCGAGGGTCAAACGAATGTCATGAATCTTAATGGGTTAGAACTTAGATTAATTGCCATGAGAATGAGATTGATGAGATTTTAGCATGTTTTTAGTGCTAAGACATTAGGCTTTAAATAATTTAGGACTATTCACTTTCAAGAACATGAATGATTTAGCATAGAGAATATTGTAATGGATTCCCAGTCCTAGGCTTTTATCCATGGTTGAATCTCAATTCTTCTTAGTTTAATTGCTTTTATTTTATTTTGATTTCAATTTAGCTTCCATCATTGTATTTGTTCGCTTAAATAATGGAAATTACTATAACAGTTGGTAATCAAACGATCCTCGTGGGAGCGATCTTTATTTTATTACTTGTACGACCCGTGTGCTTGCAGAAAAATCTCACAACAAGTTTTTGGCGCCGTTGCCGGGGATTGTTTTGATATTAACATGAGCGGTAATTTGATTAATATAAGCATTTTTAATTTGATATTAACATTTTCTTGTTTTTATTTTGTAGTTAGCCAATGTTGTGTCGGCTTAAGTGCCTCCTTATGTTTAGATCCTTTGTAGGGGGATGTATATTGTTGTCGGCCACCAAAAAAGATTTTTTTTCTCTTTCATTTAATTTTTTTATCTTTGCATTTAATTCTTGCATTTTGTTTTTCTTGGTTTGTTTTTCAGTTTTTGGTTTGTTTTTCTTGTGCATTTTCAGACCCTATTTTGCCGCTCATATAGACCAGATGTTCGAACTCGCCTCTTTTCTCCCACCCTTCCCCACCACCTTCATAATCTTGAGTTTATACTTACAGGGAAGTCTCGTCGTCCTCTGTACTATTATTTTTCTTATTTAAACATTAAGGGCAATGTTTCTTTCAAGTGTGGGGGGATCGTTTCTCACTTGTTTATTGCTTTGAATCTTGCAAGAATTGTGTTTTAATTTCTTGATTATTTCTGAGCTGATAGGAATTTGTTTGATAGGGTAATCCACTACTATTTTTGAACTATTTTTGTGTAAGGCAATTTTTTTCGATTGAATGTCGACCTAGAATAATTTAGCATTTTATTGGAGAAATTAGTCATGTCTGCTTGCATTTTTTTCTCTTTGCTAACTAAATCTAGAAAGTGAGATTTGAGCATTTATTGATTGAATTTATCATAATTTGAATCCTATTTTCCTTCTGGAGTGAGTTCTCTCTTGATTTTTGTATGCTAGGACTTGATTTGATATCTTGTTGAGGCTTTAATGTTTCACATACATTCTTAGACGTGATGAAGGCAAATTATGCTTAATTCTTTCTTGACGTCTAGAGTTACATTGTTAAAAAAATCCATTAGTTGCCCCTTTTGAGCTTAAAATTGATTTCTTTGAAAATCCAGTTGATAATCAGGTTGATAATCAGGTTGGATTCTTTAGAGCATCTAATGTGTTAAATGAAAAGTCTTGAAAGGTCACTTCTATTTTCAAGGGTTGACAAATAAAAAAAGAAAATATGTATATATTTTTGGTGAAGAATAATGAGAATTAGTTGGAATGACCTTGCGCATATTACTATATTGATAATCTTTTCAACCTGATTTTGCTTTGTATAGCTTCACCCATAAATATTCTTTACATTCATTTATTTTTCTTCCATTTATTCTTCCCTTGGCCCCATTACAACATGATCAAGTCCTTCTGATTCTTGTTTTGTATGTGATCTTGAAAGTAGAGGTGAGATTGATAATCAAGACTTTGGTCATGCATTTGTTGAGAGAAATTTGAGTGATCTATTTGCCCTTAAACACTTGAGAGATGGAAAGATGAGTGTTCACAATTGTTTGGAAGAGAGAAAAGATGCATGCTAGACTCGAACCTCTAATTGTATTAAGTGCTGAATTTTCTTGTTTGATTGGATTTGATTGCCCTATTTAATTGAATTTTATTTTATTTTTAAATAGTGAAATGCCCCTTGAATCTTATTTCTTGATGTTTAGTTTGATCTTGACTTTGATTCATATTATTTGCTTGAGGACAAGCAAAGTTCTAGTGTGGGGGAATTTGATGTGTGAATAAAATACACACATATTGTGCTTGATTTGATGTGGATTTAGGTGTGCTTTAATTGATTTATGTTAGAATTTATGCCACATTTAATCTATTTACCCCAGGCATCTCATGATTGGTCTTTCTCCATAGTTTTAGGTCCCAAAAAAAGATGTTTTGACATGGCTCTATGAAGCTTTGGATGGAATCATTGCAATGAAGTTGAGCTTATAATTTATATGGCTAAGATTTGCAGAGTTTTTGACCTTTGCACAATAAAATAAGCATAACTTGAGCTACAGAGGTTGAAACGAGGTGATTTTAGTGTCCTTGGAAAGCTAAGAGAAAGCTATACAACTTTCTTGAAGGTTTATATGTGAAATTCCAAGAGACACAGTCGTGTATCTTAGAGACACGGCCGTGTCTCCCCCCAAAAATGAAATTTCGCATTCTGGCAACTCACACGACCGTGTCTAACTGATGTAAAGCTTCTGCCTTTTGAGAAACGACTGTGTCTCATGGACACACGACCGTGTGACTACTGTTCATTCATGGATCTATACTGTTCAGACGTGTTTTCTGACATATATCACATGTTTTCAAATAAGACATGACCGTGTCACCCATAGACACGACCGTGTCTCCCATCAGGCTTGTTAAAGAAGCTAAAATCTTCCCCAAAAAGTTTATAAAAAGGAGGGCAAGCTGCAAAAACAAAAAAGAGGTGGGGGGGTACTCTTGGAGACCCTTTGAGCTGTTGAAACACAAAATGGAGGTTTCCTGGAAGGGAGAAACCAAAGAGGTGAGTGATAGCCCTCTAAGGGAGCTCCTGGAAAGAGGAGGAAAGTCCTAAGGGGAGAAGGGTCCCCAAGAGAGGAAGCCCAAAGGAGGAAACTCTAGGGCATAAATGGTGGATTAGCAGCAGAAGAGTTTGAGAGGCACATGGATTTGAGGCAAGGGCTTGGGAGGCAAGATCAAGAGCTATTGAAGATCAACCATTGATGTTCTTTTTCTCTATCTTTTCTTTTATTTTGGAATCATGGTTGTCTCTTTAATCTCTATTCTTTTTGTACTTTAATTGCCATGAGTGGCTAAACCCCTTTGTCTAGAATTGGGATTAAACTCCTTATTTATCTATATTGAATTGATTATTATTGTTCTTGATACATTCTTAGTGTTCTTAATGCTTGTGGTATGTTGCGTGTTATATTTACATGTTTTTAGGCTTTAGATGAAGGATCGAAAGAAGAAGTCTAATTGCTTGATAATCTAAGAATTGAACTTAGGAATTAATGCCTAGACATAGGGTTAAGTCCTTCGAGAGTCAAACGAATGTCATGAATCTTAATGGGTTAGAACTTAGATTAATTGCCATGAGAATGAGATTGATGAGATTTTAGCACGTTTTTAGTGCTAAGACATTAGGCTTTAAATAATTTAGGACTATTCGCTTTCAAGAACATGAATGATTTAGCATAGAGAATATTGTAATGGATTCCCAGTCCTAGGCCTTTATCCACGGTTGAATCTCATTTCTTCTTTTGTTTTTATTTCTCTTCTTAGTTTATTTGCTTTTATTTTATTTTGATTTCAATTTAGCTTCCATCATTGTATTCGTTCACTTAAATAATGCAAATTACCATAAAAGTTGGTAGTCAAACGATCCTCGTGGAAACGATCTTTATTTTACTACTTGTACGACTCGTGCGCTTGTGAAAAAATTGATAACAGGAAACAACATAAAATTAGCGGAGAATAATATAAAGAACATTGCATACATCAAACCAAAAGATGCATATCATAATTACTTACATACATCAAAGGATCTTAGTAAAACATAAGCAATAGCTTTACATGCCCAAAAAGATTATACACATCAGCCACCAGAAACAACAAAAAGACATCAGGCCCTAAAAGTTACAAAACATATTAAGCCCTACAAGCTACTGAGAAGGACCCTCAGATGGATCCTCCTCGGGATCCTCCTCCTCAGAAGAGATCTTAACAGGAGCCACAGACTCACGATCAGGGGCCCGTGTAGAAGACATAATCGAGTCCTCTTGTGGGGTATAAGAGCGGTCACCCTATAGCTCTCGGATCGGGCATGTAAAACTCCAGCCACACAGCAACATCAAAAGAGAAGGTAGGGTCACCTCACCCACATAAACAAACTGCTCGGTATTCAGGTTGACGTGCCAAGAATCGATGCCTCCATGAAATCTTAGCCTAGCATAACCAAGAAGACCTTGTCTGGATGCCATAGCAAGAACAAAAAATTAACCTAAATAGAAACCAAGAAACTCTGGCTCACTCCCGTCACGGTCTTTAAAGAAACATAGATATAAATAGAATAACAAAATAAAGAGGTGAGATCCCCTATATCAATACCAGTTATGGCAATGAAGAAACAAGAATGACACACAATGCCTTTCAAGTGCCGAAAACAATAAGCAACATTAAAGTCAGATGATAAACAATTTAATAATTGAGGCAGTTATAATATCAGTGAAAGATAAATTTAATAATCACATATATGTATATATTTATGTTAGATAAATATGTCGACCGATTATGTGTATGTACAATGTATCAAACCCGACTCCATGGAACTAAATACAACATTGGAGATGATGATCGGGGAGACATGTCTACATATCATCGACCTCAATAAAGTGTTATCACAAAGTCCGCGTACGCATCATGACTCATACAAGATATTCATCACTGGATCGTGAATAGTATAGTGCTTGGTCGAGATTGTCAAAGCATTGTTTGGTCACCACGACCTGGAGGAGCTACCAACTGGCCACTTGTGGGATACCCGCGCCTAGACACATCCAAGTTCAACAAGTGAACCACACTACTTAATTCGCACCTGCACAAAGGTGTAATTCATCTCCTAGGCATACAACATCAACAAAAAGTCCACCAGACTTTCACAAAGTATGGTGAATGACTTAATGTACACACACACACACACACACACACACATATATATACATATATATATATATATATACATATATATATATATATATATATCAATGTCATGCATTTCATAACTATAAGCCACCATTGGCCAAAATAGTCATCAACAACTCGGATCCCACTTGCAGGCCCGATAGCAAAATTGTGGTTTATTTTCAATCGTGGACATGGCATTATCTCATAAGGTTTTATTACTATTTTTCAATTGGGTAAAACTTCTATTGCCATTTTAAACTAAATTTTGAAACTTTCAAAGTTTAATATAAAATTACACCTCAACTTCAACACTTTTCCTATTGAGCTTCTCTAGGGAATATTTTCTAATATTTTTCACCTAATCCTTATTACTCTAATTCAAAAAGTCATTCTCTTTGTCCTTAACAAAAACCCACTTAAAATAAATACTGAAAACCTCACTCACACTTATTTTTCTTCAATGGCAAAAATCACTCTTGATTTTAAGATAAAAACTTTATTTCTTTTCTCTTTCCCTTTTATGACTCCCTAATTAAATATCTAATCACCTAATTATCTAAGTTCCAACTTGATACAAAAATCTTGCCTTGGGTGCCCTATATGGCCGTGAACCCTAAGGGACTAGAAAACCCATAATTTTCATCACTTTATCAATCAATTATCACTTAATTTCTTAAGCCCTAAATTAATACAAAGATTTTGTCTTGGACACCTTATATTGGGTTACTTGGCCGTGAGCCACAATCAAAAGGGACAAAAAGCCCTTGCCTTTCATACATGATTCCAATCATTCAAAGCATCTTCATTAATCAATTTCATATAATAACAAACTCGTGCACAATATCAAGCAATAAAATTATACAAGGCAAATAAATACAAATCACCAAATATCGTACAATCAAGTGGGTAGATCCTCACATGGATTTCCTACTCACAACATACCAAGTTGTTCCTTATCACCATGATAGGTTAATGAGGTTAATATCCCTTTTACCCAAAGAGATGGCAAGAAAAGAAAGCTCATTGAAGCCTCTTAGAATTTTCGTCTAACACCTCTAACCAAACCCTAGAAGTTTCAAACTTACAAGATCAACACCTAAAACTTGAAAAGAGAAGACCAATGGTCAAGATGATGGCATTGAACACAAAAAAGAGGAAATAAAAAAATTGAAGATCAATAATCTTACCTTAAAAGCTTCAAGTTAGGGCTTGAAAGAAAATGATGAAGATGAGAGAACTAGATGGTGATCACAACAAAGAAAAGCTACCAAATTATGAGTAGATTCAAGAACAAGGATTGATTTGAGTAAACAAACATGTAGGGTGGCAATAGGGTGCTTGGTCGTGGAGCATGGAAAGAAAAAGAGAGAAGAGAGAAAGTGAAACTTTTGAATTGAAAAGGTGAAATGAAGGCTTAAGTGAAAAGATGACAACCTTGTCATCTTTTCCTTCCCCCCAAAACCATAGGGCCTTCCCAAAGAGAGAGAAAGGAGGCTTCTCCAACAAGTCTCATGTAAAGCTTGTTGAGGAAGCTTAGTTTCACCTTTTGGGAAAGTCAAAGATGATATCACTTATGTGATGTCACATAGGTGATGTCACATAAAGAGAACACTCTAGAAAAGATAACTAGTACTATACTACAAGCTATTATCCAATGGACAAAGGTTACAATTAACAAAATCAGTATCCATTGCTCAATGAATAATAAAACGTACCGTGATTTTATTTATTAGATAAAATCTCAAAAAACAAAAACTTTCTAAACTGTGTCCTGCCTCAGGTTCAATAAGATCCCCTCGTACCGCTTCCACAGCCCAAAGTTTTTTGGCCTCAGAAAAATCTTTTATTTGTCTGGCCCAACTTAATGCACACGTAAATTAAGAAATATGATAAAAAATTAAAATCACCTAAATAATTCACAAAATCACAAATATTATAAAAATCATATATAATAAAAAATAAGCAATTTCCGAGGTGTAACAACTCTCCCATTCTAAAAAGAAATTTCACCCTCGAAATTGTCATACCTTATGATAGATGTGGATATTGTTCCTTCATCTTGTCCTCTAGCTCCCACGTTGCGTCTCTAATCACATCATTCCAGATCACCTTTACCAATGGAAATTCTTTTCCTCTGAGTTGCTTCACTCTCCTATCCTCGATCTTTACAGGAAGTGTCTCACGTTAAATTATCTTTCAATTGTACTGTATCTGGTGTTATGACATGGGTTGAATCAGGAATATACTTTCTCAATTGCAACACATGGAAGACATTATGAAGGTTAGAAAGAAAAGGTGGTAAAGTTATTTGGTAGGCTACTGGACTTATCTGACGAAGAATTTGATAAGGTCTGATGAATTTGGGAGTGAATTTTCTAGATTTAAGAACTCGACTGACCCCAGTCATAGATGTGACTTTCAAAAACACATGCTCGCCTTCCTCAAACTCAAGAGGTTTTCTTCTCTTGTCCGCATAGCTTTTTTGTTGACTCTAAGCCGTCCTCATCTTTTCCTGAATCATCTTAACTTTTTTCGTTGTTTGTTGCACAAGATCAGGCCCTATCGTAAGATGCTCTCCATCTTGGTACCAACATAAAGGTGTTCTGCATCGTCGTCCATATAAAGCCTCATAGGGTGCAATTGTAACACCCAAAATTTAGCTATTTGACAGTAATGATAGAATTGTACTGTTTTGTGATTTCTGTATGCTGTAAAATTATTTTGACTATTCCATGACTGTATTTGATCATTTTGTGTGATTTGCTTCGAGTTAGGAAAATAATAATTTTCGGGCCGGAGAAAATCTTTACGTATTTATTCGGAGTCAGGAGATCTTACTAAACCTAATTCCAAGAGATATGTGACATAATCTTTTAATTTTTAGAACTTATCTGTGAAATAAAAATATACTGGATTTTTATTTTACAGCGGACAAATATTTACTGACTTGTAAGCAGTAATGCTTTGTTCATTGAGTAATAATTTCTGTAGCTATTGTCTGGAAAATATCTTCTGTGAACCAATAGGATTTAGTCAAAATAGATGGCTTGAATTTCTAAACCAATAGGAAGAGGTCAATAAAAATGGTTAGACTAGTTAGTTAGAAACTAGATGACTTAAACCAAGTTAGCCTATATTCTATGTAGTAACTAAATGGAATGAAACTTAGTTTGCTACTCTTTAGAGTCCATAGTTACTAGAGTTGTCTAGCACCTTCTAGAAAGGATGATTAATGCCAAATGTAACTAGATAGTTGGTAAGTAACTAAGTAGTTAGCAAAGAATCTAGAAAACCTAACTAAGTTTAATTTGGTTAGGACACAATTGAATTACAAACTTAGTTAGTTTTCTATTGATTCCATAGTTAGGAAACTTCATGAACTAGATGACTCAAGTTGTCTAAGCCTATAGAAAACAAGCTTGGAGGCAAAGGCTTTGAAGATTAACCTTTGATTCAATCTAGGGCTATTGAAGACTCAAAAAGTAGCTAGATGAATTTAGATACTCTCTTGGTGTCCAAGGAGGGGGCTCATGGTTTTAGGCTTTAGGAGAAGCAAAGTATGAGTCATCATTCATTTCATTTTATCTTCATCATCTTCCTAAAACAAGTTTCACAAAATTCTCTCCATATCTCTCTAGAACACCTCACGGCCACACCACTCCATACCATCACCCAACCTTCAATAATTTATATCAACCATATTTCTTGAATCCTTACCTTATTTCAAGACACTTTGTAGTTGAAGTCTTGATCAAAATCATCCATCTTGAATGAGTTCTTTCAAAGCCAAAACTACACACAAAAAACTCTCATCTTTTCCTTTCTTTTGATATCACACGGCCAAAGTGCCCAAATACCATATCCAACCTTCTATAATACCACCCAAACATAGATCTTGAATCTAGATGCAAATCCAAGGAACTTTCATGTTGAGACTTTCTTCTAAATTCATCATCTTCAAGCACTTTTCTTAAGCTCAAGTTTCAAGGCTTTTGAGGTGAAGTTCTTGATCGTCATCTTTAATCTTGTTTTAAAGTTCTGAACCATGATTTGAATCCATGGCTACCTTAGTTAATCTTTAGATATTAATATTATATGTTTTTTTTTTGTTTAAAGTTCTACTTGGTGGAGAACATTAACTCGAAAGGAGACATACAAGGAGCTTAGGAGCATCACCAAAAGGTAAGAGGGAGAATAACCTCATCAACCATTCATGGTGGTGAGAAATGAAATTTGTATGTGTGGGTGAGGAATCCATATGAGGATTGATTCACCCGATGATTGTGTATGCTTACTTGTATATGTGTTTATTTATTTTTATGTGATTTTAGTATGTTAATAATATGCATGAAATTGGTATGATTATTTATTGTTTATATGTGATGTTTTAATTGTGATATTATGTATGGGTTTGACGTGATAGAAGTTTGATGATTTAAACATGTTATATGCTATAAATGTATATTGGAAAGGAAAGAATTTTGGTCCTAATGACCATAGAGGCTCACAGCCTTCACACTAATTTTGGGTGTGTCAAGTTGAAAATATTTTATAAAGGATGGACATAGGAGAGTAGGTGATGAGGAATTGAATTAATAAATTATAAAGTGGAAAAGGGTATGAATTAAGGTTTTACAAGTTGAGAAAGTAGTGAACAAAGTTTTATTATGGGAAAAGAGTGGTCTTTTAGTCATGAGAAGGAAAATGAATTTAAAGGGTGATTTGAGATGTTTAAGTATTTTATTTTAAAGTGGTTTAGTGAAAGTCAATGGATAATAAATTTTGAAGATTGTGATTTAACCAAAGTAACGAAGTTTTAAGAACAATGTTGGAAAATAAATTTATAATTTGAAGTTGCTAACGTATAGCTCACCCATTTGGGTTTTGAAGCACGTTGGAGGACTTTGATTTATACAATTTGATTAAATTAAAAGTAATGTAAATTCTCGTGAAGAAAATATTAGAAGATTTTATTGAATTTAAATAATACAAATTTTGAGAAAAATGTCAGAAATTATTACTTAGAGGAGTTTTTATGAGAAAAGAATGGGAAATGATGCCCAAATAATATTTTTAAACATGGAGAGTGACAAAATTGAATTTATAACGTTAAGGAATATTTTATACAGTGAAAAACAGTAGAAAAATCTTACGCATTTCAAAAATAATGATTTTTGAGCTACGCAATTTAGAAAACATTTAAATATTTTTTACGCGATTGGAAAAACGTTGGAAAATATTTACGTGATTTGAAAACGTGACAAAAGCATCACGTGATTGTGAAAATGCGATAAAAGTGTTACGCGATTGAGAAAACAGTGGTTTGCTGTCGGGCTGACGTACTAGACCCAAAAATGTTGGAAAATGGATTTTTACCCGTGGTGGCTTGTTTGATGCATCGAATCATTGATCGTGCATTGTGTAAGTCAAGTGGACTTTGTTAAGGCCGGTGGCCTAGGAGATTGAATTTGCACCTTAGTGCGGGTGAGATTTGTGTAGTGAAGGTCTTTGATAGATCTTGGGAACGTTAGTGCCATTGGTGGCCAGTTGGTTGCTCAACTGCGTCATGGTAACTGATACAAACACACCGATGATCTCAACGTGACACTATGCCTATTCGTGATTTGGTGAGAGTGTTTTGTATAAGCCATGACGCGCGAATTGAGAAAATGTGGCACTTGAATTAAGGCTAACGATATGTAGACATGTACTCCCTCATCATTCTCTCCGAATTTGTTTAGCTCCATGGAGTAGGAAACGGTACATCGTGCATATACATAGTCGGTACATATACTATTGTGGCATAGTCGGTACACATGTTATTTGGAGATATATTTAGTAGATATTATTGCGATATTACTGATGTTCATATTTATTGTGATATATGTTTATTGAATTATTTGCTAGTTGATGACATGACTATAATTAGGATTCTGTGTATCTCTGTATTGAATGATTCTACTGTTTGTACTGTTTCTCTATTGCCATGATGGTATTGATGTAGGGGTTCTCACCTCTTTGTGTTATTGTTTAGTCTGTTTTTATTTTATGTTAATGTCTGTGAAGACTGAAATGGGTGCCAGAAGGGATTCATGAGGTTTCGTTAGTCTATAATTTCTTGAAGGCGCTGACGCTTAGTATGTCCATTAGGATATGGAACATATAGAGTATTGTGGAGACATTACTCTATCCATAAGTAGGACCCACCAAGGGACCACTACTTTTGTTGTTGCGGTTGGATAGGTAGAGTTTGTTATGCCTATCAGAGAGTTGTGGAGTGATCTTCACTATACTCCTAGGGAGGAATCCGTAGTATTTTCTACTCTGATTTCCATTCGTCAAGGCGCTCTCCTGTCAGGGAATTTGGATACGGAGGAGAACCTTCACTCCAATTGTTTTGAACTTGCGCAAGTTTAAGTCTGATTATATTGTTTGTAGTATTTTGAGAATATAAGCTTTATGTATTTTATGCTATTACTGATTTATGAGATGGAAAATAAATAGTTTAATATGTTCGTATTTCCCTTATTTGGTTAAGTTTAAGTTATCAATAAAAAAGAAAAATTTCCAACTCACATTTTATAAAGATAAAATGATTAATAAACTTGGGGTTTAGTTTCAAATATTTTTATCAAAAATGTAATGCCCTATGGAGGGTGTTACAGTCATCCCTATACTTAAGTGAAAATTGTTATTATAGGTGAACTCTATCAGAGGTAGAAATTCATCCCAACTTCCAGACTGTTCTAAAATATAAGCTCTCAGCAGATCTTCCAGCGATTGAATTGTCATCTCCGATTAACCATCTGTTTGTGGATGATAAGCAGAACTCAAACGAAGTTTCGTTCCCATCGCTTCTTGTAGACTTTGCCAAAACCTTGATGTAAACCTCGGATCTCTATCAGAAACAATACTAGAAGGCACACCATGAAGTCTAACTAATTCACTAATATACAGTTGAGTCAACTTTTCCATCGAATACCTTATGTTAAATAGTAGGAAGTGCGCAGACTTCGTAAGTCGATCAACAATCACCCATATCGAATCATACCCCTTTCGGGTCCTCGGCAGTCCAACCACGAAATTCATTGCAATACTATCTTATTTCCATTCGAGAATAGTTAGGGGTTGCAACATTCCTGAAGGTCTCTGATGTTCAACCTTAGCTTTTTGAAAAACCAGATGAGATGTCACATACTTGGCAACGTTCCTCTTCATTCCGTGCCACCAAAATAATTGTTTCAGGTCTTGGTACATCTTGGTAATTCCTAGATGCATACTCAACTTGCTCGTGTCGGCTTCTTCGAGAATTAACTTCCTAAGCTCCAGATCATTAGGCGCACAAACCCTGCCTTTGAACCTTAGGATTCTGTCAAGTCCTTCCCCAACTCTTGACACAATGTCTCACTTCATCAGCTCCATCTCATTTTGCAAAAAATTGTCACCTTTCTGTTTGTCTTGAATTTCTTCCATTAGATCACTTGAAACAGTAACCATATTCAAACAAATCTTCTCTGGTGTCAATTCCACAGATGACTATATATCCCTGAATTGCTCTATCAATTCCTTCTCTTTGACCATCATAGCAGAGATACTAAGCATCTTCCTATTTAAAGTGTTTGTCATGGCATTTGCCTTTCCGGAGTGATACTGAAGTTGAAAATCGTAATCTTTCAAAAACTTCAACCACCTCATTTGGCTCATGTTCAGCTCCTTTTAGTCAAACAGGTACTTCAGGCTTTTATGATTGCTGTAGACGTTGAACGTTGCTCCATACATAAAATGTCTCCATATTTTCAAAGCAAACACAACAACAGCTAACTCCAGGTCATGTGTAGGATAATTATTTTCATGCACTCTCAACTATCTTGAAGCGTATGCTACAACCTTCCTATTATGCATGAACACGCATCCTAAGCCTTGATGTGAAGCATCACAAAACACCTCAAAGGGTTCATTGGAATCAGGTAGAACCAAAACTGGTGAAGTAGTCAACTGTCTCTTCAACTCTTGAAAACTTTCTTCACACGCGTCAGTCTATAAAAAAACTTGATTCTTTCTTGTAAGCTGAGTGAGAGGTCCTACTATCTTTGAAAATCCTTCGATGAATCTTCAATAATAACTAGCTAATCCCACAAAGCTGCGAATCTCTATCACGGTCTTTAGTCTTTTCCATTGAAGAATTATTTTAACCTTCGATGGATCCACTACAATTCCTTCCTTCGAAATCACATGACCCAAAAAGTTAACTTCTTCTAACCAAAATTCACACTTTGACAACTTGGCGTACAACTTCTTCTCCTTTAGAATTTGAAGAACTACACCAAGATGTTCAATATGTTCCTCTTGATTTCGAGAATAGTTCAGAATGTCGTCAAATCTGTCTAGGTAAGGACAAAAGATCTTATTCATGTAATCCATGAATATTACAGGAGCATTCGTCACTCCAAACGACATCACAAGATACTCATAATGCCCATAACGCATTCAAAAGGCTGTTTTGGGAATATCCTCTACATTCACTCGAATCTGATGATAGCTAGAACGCAAATCAATCTTGGAAAAAATAGTGGCTCCCTTCAGCTGATCCATCAAATCATTTATCCTCGAGAGTGGATATTTATTCTTGATTGTGACCTTATTCAACTGGCAATAATTTGTACATAATCGAGAATTTCTATCCTTCTTCTTGACTAACAATACTAGCACACCCCAGGGTGATACATTAGGCCTGACAAACTGCTTTTCCAAAAGTTCACTAACTGCTTCTTGAGTTCAACCAATTCTGACGATGACATCTTGTATGGTGCTATGGATACAAAGCCAGATCTAGGTACAAGATCGATAGTAAACTATATCCCCCGCTCTGGCGGTAAACCAGGTACATCATTAAGAAAGACTTTGAGAAACTCATTGACTATTGGAATAAAATTCACATCCATCTCACTCTTGATTTCTAAGGAAGACAATAGCATGTATCCCTGAGCTCCCTCTCTTAAGAAAGTGTTAACTTGGTTGGCTGTCAAAAATCCAAAAATTTCAGTCTTAGGGAAAACTAGGGTTTTACTGGAACAATTCAGCAGGATATGGTTAGAAGATAACTAATCCATTCCTATGATTATGTCTATTTGAGAAAGAGGTAAACAAATCAAATCAACAAAAAAGATTCGACCTTCAACAGTCATAAGACAGTTCAAACAAACTTGGGCAGTAATAAAAGGTTCAGTAGTAGGGGTAGAAATACTCAAATCATAAGGTAAAGAAGACACAGGTAATCCTAATCGATGCACATAATCATAAGCAAAACCCTTGTAGTAACCTCCTTTCCTCATCACCATCTTCAACCTCCATAACCACCACACATCCTCCTTAACCAACCAAACCCAAATAACTTCATCTTCACTTAGTCACCTAAAACGTACATCTTCATCACCACTCCACCACCAAACACAACCAAAACTACTATTCCACCTCGGCTACCATGACACATAACCCCCTTCATCATCAACCTCAAGTTGTCCCACCATAACAACCACAACGTATAACCTCTAAATCTTCACCAACACCTTCACCATCGTGAGACAACCTTCACCACCGAGAGCCACCTCAAACACAAGCCACCACCATGACCCACGACTATCCACCCTTCAACATCCAACAACCATTACCCCACCACCAAACACTAACAACCATAATCTTTAACACCCACCTTCATCATCAACCATGCTAACCACCACGACTCAGCCATACACATCTTCACTAGTAACTTCACCATTGTGAGACAACTTTCACCACCATGCCTCTACCGCCAACCACCATCTCGCCTCATCACCATATTCAACCTCTATAACCACCACACAACCTTCATAACCACCACCCAACCTTTATAACCAACCAAACCCAAACAACTTCATCTTCACTCGGTCACCCATAATGCAACCATCTTCATCACCACTCCACCACCAAACACAACCAAAGCCACCATTCCATTTCTGCCACCACAACCCATTACCCCTCTTTATAATAAACCTCAAGCTGCCCCACTATAACAAGCATAATGTAACATCCCGAAAACATGTTAGGCTTGTATATGGTCTCAGAGGTACTATTATAGTTGTATAACATGTCAGTTAAGTTTTGTGACAAATTGAGTTTGTTTAGGCACTTAGTTGTAACTTAGAAGTTGAAAAGTAGCTTAAAATGACTTAGATAACAACATAAATTGCTAAGTTGAAGGAAATAAATCTAGAGATTTTGTTTCTAAGTCACAAATAGGGTGAATGACGTGTAATCACAAATAGGGTGAATGAGATGTAGTTAAAATTTAAGAACAATTAGAGTTAGTTTGGTATTTTTAGGCATACTGGTTGTGTGCTTTAATGTCGGATTGACTAGCAGCAGATATGAAAAATTAAGATATTAGTGAAACAAACATTTATTTCAAAGTTGTTAGAAGTTAGAAAAATTGATTTAGCTAAATTCAAGTGTCCTTAGCAGATATAAAGTTATAGCTTTAGGCTTAAGTGCCAAAGTTGGACCTTGGCTCCTTGTTTTCTTCTATTTCCACGGTTCTAGAACAAACAAACAAAAGTAGAAAAGAGAGAAGGGAAAAGAAAAGAAGGGAACTGTGAATGGGAAGATGGAAAATGGAGGAAGAAGCAAGAGGATCAAGATCAAATCATAGATCTTGTAGATGGATCGTCTCAGATACCAAAGGTAGAGGTTCTTGAGTTCTAAACTCACTTTCTTCTAATCTTCCATGTCTAACTCATTTGGGGGTTAATATTTCAAAATGATATCTGGAGGTGTTTTATGTGATTTTCTTGCTTGGATGAGTTGTAAGTGTTGATTATGACTTGTTCATGCTAAAGGTTTGGATTAGAAACTAAAATCTATCCATTTGGACCTAAAATGCTCAAAGTGTAGATTTTGGGGTTTTGATGGGTGATTTTGTGTTTGGATACATTTTTAATGAAATCAATTGGTGTTTTATGTTCCTCTCATGTTTGTAAACTTGTTTGGTACTTAAAATCATCAAGAAACAGTTTTCAAGTGATCAAATTTCGTATGTGGCACTAATGGAACAATACCACACTTCTGTAGAATTCTACAAGAGATTCTGTCCCAGGATCATGCCTAGGCATGACTGAATCATGCCTAGGCATGGGGTGGTCAATCTTTGATCTTGATCAAATGGAAAGTGTCACGCCTAGGCGTGGTAAAACCAAGCCTAAGCATGAGACATGGCAACATCCTGATAGCCTGTATTGTTTGTTACATAACTTGAGCTGTAGATATCGAAATGACCTGATTCTAGTGGCATTCTGAAGCTAACATGCAACACTATTAAACTGTAAAATTTTAGAATTTTAGGAGTTAGGATGTACAATTAGTGCATCCATGAAAATTAGCCTTTTTAAGAGATAAATCGTGAAATGTCAAGATATGAGTGTTGTTGAAATGAAGTTTGCTACTTGTTGGAATTCTTTATACATCCTTTTTGGAGTGTGTTAGGATGCTAATAGGGATATTTCAAAGAGGAAAAAAACTCTTTAGTGTAGATGAGAAAGTTTAGACCCTTTGTGCATCCTATAGTTAAGGATTGCCATAGGTAGGTATCTAACACCCTAGGTACTTAGTGTTGCATTAGATATCTGTTCGCTCTTTTGCTTACCGCAAGTGCACGAATTGTAACGCCTCTTTTTCTTATCTCGCGAAGAATGAATGTCACACCATAATATAGAGAAACGAAGTAAATTGCGAAAAATAATGAATACATTGATTAATTAAGGCCCGGTTCATTTTTCACACGTGAATAAATAATTTGCACTCTTGTATGATAAGATAATCAAGTTTTGAAATATCTGTACATTTTTTTACAGTAAATAACAATAAAAAGATGATAACAATTATAAGTACAATGGAATCAATATAGAATTTTAAAAGTCATACATTCACAATTCATATATATAATATTATATGTATCAGCATGTTTAATTATATCATGATTTATAAAAAGCAAAAGGATGTACTCACCCGAATCGATACAAATATACACCCACTAAATACGGCAAAACATCAGGCTTCCCTAAAAAGATAAACGGTTAGCCATCAGTAGCCACCGACAGTATCAGTCCTATGACTGATGAGAAGGGACCGTAGATAGGTCCTCCTCAAGGTCCTCTTCATCCGATGAAATTGCGATCAGAGCGACAGAATTTCGGGCAGAAGCCCGAGCAGTGGAGAGGAACGAATCCTCCTGTGGAGTATAATATAGATCATCCCATAGATCTCTAACTGGCAGGTAGAATTCCAAGTGGACAAAAGTAGTAAAATCAAAAACAGGCATGTCGTGGTGGCCCCACGCCAAAGAGACAATCAGCTCCCCGTGGTAGATGCACTGGTCAGTGCTCAAGTTGATGTGCCAGCAATCGGGTCCTCTGTGAAAGGTCATCCGGACGTACCCCAAAAATCAACGTGGACGCGACTACATCCTCAGCAAACTTTCCTCTAAGTATAGCCAGAAACCCATAAACTCAGATGTTTCCTTCTCTTCCTCACAAACGTCTTCTCAGAAGTATATGAATAAACAGAAGTAACGAAATACAGAAAGAGGTGAGACACCCAGCTTCCAGTACTAAAATGGTAGCAAGAAAACAAAACGGCACTGGACGCCTACATATCAACACAGTTTATATATCTAGTCATAGTAAGATTTAAATTAACAGTAAAGGCAGAATAATAATAAATAGCAGTAAAGATTATCAACAACATACATACGGTATCAATATTTTTAACAGTCAACAGTTCAAACAATTAAATAAACATTATGGTAACAATAATAGATAATTTTCACAGTCATAAATACTCATGCTCAATGATTTATGAGACTGACAGTTCACAATACAAATGGTACCAAATTCCTACTCCATAGAGCTAGACATAAACATTTTCGGAGTGAATGATCAAGGAGTTATACCAGTATCTCGTTAGCCTTAAAATATTAGTGTGCTTATCCCATAAAATATTTGCGCAATACGGCTTATACATGGTACCTCAACAGTTGATCACGATATAGGACAGCGTCTTAGTTCGGATCGTCGGTGTGTTTGCATTGGTCTATCCCATGGCCCTAGTGGAGCTACCACTGTCTATTGTGAGACACCCGCACCCCGACGCCCCCAGGGCCAACTACTATGACCCTACGCTTAGTCTACTCGCATCCGCACATAGGTGTTATTCAAACTCCTAGGCATACATTGCCTTTTCAACAATGTCCAATGGACAACACATATGCATGACGACGCAATGTACATCATGTATGTTCATCAATGATACATTCATCATAAGGTATACCACAATGGTATATATTCATGTCATAATATCAATATGTCATAAATTCCTTAAGTACACTATCAACAAGTACTTAGCCCACATAGGGTCTCACAATAACATAGAATTAATTCTCAACATCAATATGTATCTAGGGTTCGTCCATTATCACAAGCCGACATTATGGATTCACATTCTCAAAGTCTTAAGCTTTGGTTAATTATGAAAATTTTAGGTTAAACAACCCTTCAAAACTATGTCCCTCTTAAGTATTATTATTCAATTCAATTCTTCCACTTTATTATGGTTTATGCTTGTCTCTAAATTCCTAACTTCTAAAAATGCACCAAGGCATCATTTCAACTATAAATTTTCTCTGAAAATCGTGGCCTCATTAGGTCTTCAAGGTTCCAATTTCCTTCCATTTTATGCATTTATTTCTTGATATATAATTACTCAAATTTTAGTTCACTCAAAATCACTCCAAACCCCTAGAATCTAAGCCAAAACCGTGGCCTCACTTTAGTGTAGGAAACCCTCAATTTTTCCATGCATCCTGTAATGCCCCTTTTTGGAGAGGGAACGTCACATTATTCAACATAAAAGAAAATGCGAAAAATAAATTTTTAAACAATTAAGACCTGGTTCATTTAGTTCAAAATTAACTTGCTTAGTACTTCAATACGTGAGTAAAATTAGCAGTATATATTTTTTTTGTTAATTTAACAGTGCGATATATGAATAAAGGTAAAGAACAAAATAGTAAACAGAAACCCACGTCTGAATAACATACACATACATATATATTTAGATGCCAAATATACTTTAGATACAACCTAGAAATTTCCAAAAAGCAAAATTATACCTACCCCATGGGATTAAACATATATACCCTAGAGATATCAGAATATACAACCCACCAAAAATAATACATCAGGCCCCCAAAATAAAACACTGGTAGCCATCAGTAGCTACCAGTAAAATTAGTCCCTCAAGGGAGGAGGGACTGTGTCTAGATCCTCAGCAAGATCCTCCTCTTCAGAGGAAACCTCCATGGGAACCACGGAACCACGGGCAGGAGCCCGAGCAGTAGAATCAAAAGAGTCCTCCCAAGGGGTGTAGTAACGGTCACCCCACATCTCTCGGATGGGTAAGTAGAACTCTAGCCGCAGACTGACATGGCAGGTGAGAATCGGCGCCTCATGACATCTCCAGGCTTGGGAAATCGACACGTCTCCCAAATAGACGCAGCGATTGGAGTTCAAGTTGATATGCTAGCACTCTGGGCCTCCGAGGAAGGTCAGACGCACATCGCCCAGAAATCCGCGCATACGTGCGGCCATCGCCTCAGTAGATGCTAATCCCGTTCGGGCCAGAAGCCAGGAAAATCGGGATCTTCCGCCTCCTTGCCGTCGTCTTCGATCAATACAGTGTACACACAGGAAACAAATAATAGAAATACAGAAAAAGAGGTAAGACATCCTACCATCATTACCAATTATAGAAACCAGAAACAAAACAGCGCCACACGCCCAGGTAGCAGTTCAGAAACAACATATCCAAGTAATAGGCAGTAAATTCAATAATAAGCAGATAAACAGTTCCAGACAGTTATTTATTGCAACATTAAACAAAACAGTTCAAATTCACAAAGCAGTAATTATTAGATGATTTCATATTCCATAATGCATGTACACACGGTACTCAGAATCCTACTCCATGGAGCTAGACTCATACAGCCGGAGAGAAAGATCAGGAGACGTGTCTATAACTCGACTGTCGCGGCCAAAATGCTATAATCAATAATTTCCACGTGCACGTCCAGGCATTGTACAGACAGTCCACGCTCGATCACGATATAGGACAGTGTCTCGGTCCGGATCGTCAGTGCGTTTGCATCGGTTTGCCCCACGGACAGAAGAGCTACCAACTGCCCATTGTGAAGGACCCGCACCCCGACGCCCCCAAGGTCAAACATAACCTACATTAGTCTACTCGCACCCGCACTAAGGTGTGTTCAATCTCCTAGGCAACTTGGCCTTACAACAGTCCACAGGACATTCACAATGCATAAGACTCTATGCATGAATATGTATGATTCATAATTTCATACAATCCCATAATATGCCACAATTGGCCAAGATAAGCATCAACACGTAAATGGTCACTCACATAGACCCATAATGTCATAATATAAAGATCAAATCAATTGGTACATTCTTAGGTTCATTATGAATCCTAACTTAGAATTTGTTTACCCTTTCAAGGTTCATGTCCAATCCAATTCTTACAATTAATTTAATCTTCCAAGGTAATTTAATTTCATACAATTTGTAAATTATTCATGTTCTTAGGCCTCACACCCTCTTGTTCTTCACTCACTTATAATTACCTTAAGTCTTATGACAATCTCACTCTTAGTCCTTTAAAATTTATATAATCTTTGATTATATTAAGTTCTTCTAATTTATTAATTATCTACCCCATTACATAGGTTTTTAATTACATAATTACTTATGCTTCCAAATTACCAAAGTTACATAATTACACCTAAAAAGGCCTTAGAGGCCGTGGCCTCTCTAGGAATTCAATTCCCAAATCTTTTCAATTTATCACATTATAGGTTACATTCTTAATTCACTTAATCCTTTACTTGTTGCATTGATTCACCATTAACCCTAATTTTGGGCTCAAAACCGTGGCCACCCTATAGGTTTCAATCTCAAATTTTTCCTTCCATTAAATTCCATTTTATCACTTGATTAATTTAAGTCTCATGCTTGTTACAACTTGTCCACATTTTACCTCTTCTTAACCCTCAAAACCGTGGCCACCCAAGGGGGGTTCTCAATTATTTTTCTTCCATTTTCAATCATATAATCCAATCCAATATATATTTATACATAACAAATCAATCCAAGGTCACCAATATCATGAAATCAACATGCAAACATTTTATTTATCAAATCAAAGAATAACCCTCATTAGGGTTCTTCCACAAACAACACCAATCAAAGTTCCTAAATGCTAATAGAGGTTGAGGAGGAGTGTCTTCCACTTACCCAAGTGTAGAAATCAATAGAAACTCCAAGAAACCTCCTTGAAATTTCGGATTGCACTCTCCAAAAACCCTAGAAATTTGGACTTAGTTAGAATAGCATAAGGACTTAAAAAATGTGATGTAAATGGCCATCAAAGGACCCTTAAAACCGAAAATGAAGAGAAGGGAATAAGGGTCTTGAAGCTTACCCAAAAACTCAAAACTTGAAGCTTGAAGAAAGTGGTGAAGATGGTGGATTCTCAAAAAGCTCCAAGCAAGAAAGGTGTTTAGAAGGAGGAGAGGATTAAGAAAACGTAGTTAGTTTAACTTTTTGTGATGGATGAGTGGGGACGAAGAGGGCTAGCCATAGCTATGGTAGAGAGAAGGAGGAGAAGAAGAAAATGGAGAAAGAAGAAGAAAGGTAGAGAGAGAAAGTGATTTTAGGTTAAATGAATTTTTGAGTGTAAAATGAATTAATGAAAAGCAACACATTTCCCTCCTAATTGGGGGCTACTGCCGTGCATGGAGAGAGAAGTGAGGGAGAGTGTTTTGGCTTCCTTTGGAAGCCAAGGGCCATTTGGTCATTGTTTGGTCAAAGCTTCTAAAAAAAGCTTTGATTATTTAACATTAAATTTGAATTAAAGTGAATGGATTAGACATAAATTAGATTGCATTAGGATAATGTGATAGGATTTTTATTACATGCTATTATCCAATGGATAATAGTTACAATTGATAGAAGTCAGTATTTAATTAATCTGACAGATAAATTTTTTGCAGTATTGTTTTGTTTTATCTGTTATAATTTCTCGAAAAATATGAAACCTCGTAAACTGTGTCCAGCCTCGAGTTTAGTAAGATCCCCCGTCGACATATCCATAGTTCAAGGTTCTCGGAGTAAACATCGCGTTTCTCCGGTTCTGCTCAGTGCGCATGCAAAACGAGGAATATATTAAAATATTCGACGTTTCCGGAAAAATCCCATAAAATTCTCAAAAATTGCAAATATTATAAAATGACTATTCATCATATAATTTTCCAATTTTTTTGAAGCATTACAGTCGTTTTCCTGACTCTGCTAAATATTTGCGCAAAACGAGGAATATATTAAAATATTCGTTGTTTCTGAAAAATTCTGAAAGAATTCACATAAATCACAACATTAGAAAATGACTATTCGTGGTGAAATAAATAATTTCTAGAGCGTTACACTGACCTCAGCAATTCTTAGCTCTGTGTGCACCCAAAATGAGGAATATATTAAAATATTCGTCGTTTCTGAAAAATTCCAAAAAAATTCCTAAAAATCAAGAATATTGTGAAATGATTATTTGTGATTAAATAGATACTTTTTGGAATGTTACAACACTCCCCTACTAAAAAGGAATTTCGTCCTCGAAATTTATGTACCGTAGAAGAGATATGGGTGTTGCTCTTTTATTTTGTCCTCCAGTTCCCAAGTTGCATCACCAGTCGTCTCATTCCAGATCACCTTTGCTAATGGAATCTCCTTGCCTCTAAGTTTCTTTATCCGTCGATCCTCGATTCTCATAAGAGGCGCCTCATAGGTTAAGTTCTCTTTTATCTGTACTGTGTCTGGTGCTATGACATGACTTGGATCAGGCAAATACTTGCGAAGTTGTGACACATGGAAGACATTGTGTATGTTGGAAAGAAAAGGGGGTAAGGCTATCTGGTAAGCTATTGGACCTATCCGACGAAGAATTTGGTAAGGTCTAAGGAATTTTGGGGTGAGTTTTCTAGATTTCAAAGCCCGGCCGACCCCGGTCGTGGGTGTGACTTTCAAGAACACATGCTCACTTTCTTCAAACTCAAGAGGCTTTCTCCTCTTGTCTGCATAACTCTTTTGCCGGCTCTGAGCAGTCTTCATCTTCTCTTGGATCATTTTGACCTTCTCAGTCGTCTGTTGAATAATATCTGGTCCAATCGTGAGACGCTCACCGTCTTGGTACCAACATAATGGTGTCCGACACCGTCGTCCATATAGAGCTTCATAGGGTTCCATCCCTATAGTTGCATGGTAACTGTTGTTGTAGGTGAATTCTATCAATGGTAGAACTTCATCCCAACTTTCAGTCTGTTCTATTGTACAAGCTCTAAGCAAATCTTTTAGAGATTGGATCATTCTTTCAGATTGTCCGTCGGTTTATGGGTGGTACGCTGAACTCAGACGTAACTTTGTTCCCAACGATGCCTGTAGACTCTGCCAAAATTTTGAAGTAAACTTCGAATCCCTATCCGAAACAATACTCGTAGGCACACCATGCAGTCTAACGATCTCTCCAATGTACAGTTGGGTTAACTTCTCCAAACTGTACCTTATGTTGATCGGAAAGAAATGAGCCAACTTTGTGAGTCGATTAACTATTACCCAAATCGAGTCGTGTCCTCTTCTCGTTCTTGGCAAACCCACAACAAAATCTATTGCAATGCTGTCCCATTTATAGACAATGGTTGTACCAGTCCTGCAGGTCTTTGATGTTCTACTTTAGCTTTCTGACAGACTAGACAAGTCGATACACATCTAGTGATGTCACTCTTCATCCCATGTCACCAAAACAACTTTTTCAAGTCTTGGTATGTCTTTGTTATGCCCGGGTGCATATTCAACACGCTGGTGTGAGCATGTTCCACAATATACTGCTTAAGCTCTTGGTCCCGGGGAATACAAACTCTAACCTGAAATCTCAGAATTCCATCTGTTCCTTCTTCAAATTCCATTTCCTTGCCTTGCTTCATTTGCTCTCTCACTTCTTGCAAGAATTCATCGGCCTTCTGCTTTTCTCGTATGTCCTCCATTAGCTCGCTTGAGATGGTAACCATATTCATACAAATTTTTCCGGGTTCCAACTTGACAAATGACCAAGTATCTCTAAACTGTTCGATGAGCTCTCTTTCCTTGATCATCAGTGCAAAAACACTGACGGTCTTCCTACTCAAAGCGTCAGCCACAACATTCGCCTTGCCAGGGTGGTACAATAGTTGAAAGTCGTAGTCCTTCAGGAATTCTAACCATCTTCGCTGTCTCATGTTCAGCTCCTTCTGATCATACAAGTACTTTAAACTTTTGTGGTCACTGAAGATGTTGAACGTTGCTCCATAGAGGAAATGCCTCCATATCTTCAGAGCAAAAACCACAGCTGCCAGCTCCAAATCATGCGTCAGATAGTTCTTTTCATGTACTCGCAACTGTCGCAAAGCATAAGCTACCACTCTTCTGTGTTGCATAAGAACAGACCCCAATCCTTGGTACAAAGCGTCACAGTACACCTCGAATGGCTCATTTGGATCAGGTAGTACTAATACGGATGCGGTAGTCAGTCGTTTCTTCAGCTCTTGGAAACTTTGCTCGCAGTTATCAGTCCATTCAAAAGTCTTCTCCTTCTTTGTCAACTGAGTAAGCGGTCCGGCAATTTTGGAAAATCCTTCTATGAATCTTCTGTAATATCCGGCTAAACCCACGAAGCTATGAACTTTCATCATTGACTTCGGTTGTTCCCACTGTAGCACTGCTTCTACTTTGGATGGATCCACTACAATCCCTTCCTTCGAGATCACATGGCCCAAAAACTTCACCTCATCAAGCCAAAACTCACACTTCGACAATTTGGCATACAGTTCTTTCTCCTTCAAAATCTGAAGAATTATGCTGAGGTGTTCAGCATGATCCTCCTGATTCTGGGAATATATCAGGATGTCATCGATGAAAACGACAACAAACTTGTCCAAGTAAGGACGAAAGATCCTGTTCATATAGTTCATAAAGATAGCAGGTGCATTCGTGACACCGAACGACATCACAAGGTATTCATAATGATCGTATCGGGTACGAAAAGCAGTCCTGGGTACATCCTCTGTCTTTACTCTTATCTGATGATACCCAGATCTCAAATCTATCTTAGAAAATACTGTTGTTCCCCTCAGCTTGTCCATTAAGTTGTCGATCCTTCGTAGTGGATACTTGTTCTTGATAGTCAGCTTGTTTAACTGTTTATAGTCCACACATAACCTCGAGGTACCGTCCTTCTTTCGAACTAGTAACACTGGTGCTCCCCACGGTGATACACTCGGCCTGACAAACTATTTCTCCAAAAGCTCCTCTAGTTGTTTCTTAAGTTCCGCCAATTCCGTTAGCGACATCCGATAAGGTGCTATAGACACGGGACCAGCTCCCGGTACAAGGTCAATAGCAACCTCTATCTCACGCGTCGGTGGTAAACCAGGTACATCTTCGGGGAAGATTTCAGGAAACTCCTTCACCACAGGAATAGTGTTCAGATCAGCCTTGCTCTCGACTTTCAAAGAAGATAGTAACATGTATCCTTGAGATCCTTCTTTCAAGAAAGCTCGCACTTGGTTGGCCATCAAGTATCTAGAATCTTCATCCACAGGAAAGACTATGGTTTTTCTAGAGCAATCTAACAGAACTTGGTTGGAAGATAACCAGTCCATCCCTAAGATTATATCTAGTTGTGAAAGAGGTAAACAGATCAAATCGACAGAAAAGATTCGACCTTCAACAATTAGGGGACACTTCAAGCAGACTTTGGTAGTAACCACTGGTTTATCAGTAGGGGTTGAAACAGTCAAATCAAAGGGTAGTTCAGACACAGGTAAGCCAAGTCGTAGCACACAGTCATATGATATGAAAGAATGGGTTGCCCCAGAGTCATACAGTACTTTTAAAAGATTACCTTCTATGGTGCCTTCTCCTTGAATCAAGTCTTTGGATTCGGAGGCTTCAGCTCCGCTCATGGTGTAAACTCGACCTCCGACTTGCGGTTTCTTGGCTCGAGTTGCATTGACTGAAGGTTCAGCCTTTGTCTGATTGCAGTCTCTAGACACGTGGCCCAGTTTGCCACATCTGAAATAGATGATTCCCTTGACCGTGCTGTCTCTCGTGAGATGATCTTTCCCACACTTTAGGCATTTGGACGGATATGTCACATTCTGACCAGTTCGGTTCCCAGAAGAACCTCCACCAGTTTGTTGCGGGTTTCCAGTTGGTCAGGAATAAGGCTTCTTTTGGAAGCGATTTGAACTATTGCCTCCACCTCTCTAGAACCTCGCAGGCCCAAAGTTCTTGCTCCTCGAGTCTCTAGCCTGTTCCAAGGCCTCAACTTCACAACATGTATCCAACAGTTTTGAAAACACCTTCGTTTTCAGGGTGATCACGGCCTTCTTCACTTCATACCTTAGTCCTTCAGTGAATTTCCAACACTTCCAGGCTTCATCGGTTTAATGTTGGTAGTGTGTTGAGAACTTCTCCAGGTTTTCAAATCTGGCCGCATATTCACTGACGGTCATGTTTCCCTGTCTCAGATTGAGGAATTCCATCTCTTTCGCCTGTCTCGCATTTGCAGGAAAATATTTGTCCAAGAACTTGTTCTTGAACACGTCCCAAGTGATGTCAGTTCCTTCGGCTTCCAGTGCTCTCTGAGCTCCGTTCCACTAATCTTCGGCGTTGCCCACAAGCATAAAGGTAGCATAGTTCACCTTCTTATCTTCAGCGCAGTTCATGCCATGAAAATTGTAACACCCCAAAAATTTATAATTTTATAATAAATGATCGTTTTACAATATTTGGGATTTTTAGAAATTTTTCTGGATTTTTCAGAGAACGCAGAATATTTTAATATTATTCTTCGTCTTGCGTGCACATTGGGCAGAATTGGCAAAACGACTGTAACGCTCCCAAAGTTGGAAAATTTTATTACGAATAGTCATTTTCTAATGTTTGTGAGTTATGTGAGTTCTTTCAGAATTTTTCGAAAATGACGAATATTTTAATATATTCTTCGTCTTACGTGTGTATTGAGCAGAGTCGGGAAAATAAAATATTTTTTCCGAGAACCTTGAACTATGGAAACGTCAACGGGGGATCTTACTAAACCCGAGGCCGGACACAGTTTACAAGGTTTCACATTTTTCGAGAAACTTTAACAGATGAAATAATAAAACAATGCGAAGAATTAATCTGTCAGATTTGTTAATGCTGACTTTTGCTAACTATAACTATTGTCCAATAAATAATAACATGTATTAAAAATATTATCACATTATTAAAAAAAATCTAATTTTTGTGCCATATCTATTAGTTTTAATTTCAAAAAGAAGATTAAATTTAATCCAAGCTTGTTATGGGAAGCTTCCTAGCAATTTCCCTTGTAACACATTTTCTCTCCCTTCCCTCTCCTCTTACTCCATGGCAGAAGTAATATTGGAAACCAATATTCACTTCATCTTCCTAATATTTCCTCTCTTCTCCTTCTTTTCTCTTCTCTTCTTCTTATTCTTCCCTCCTCTTCTTTTCACCACCGTACACACCCTCTCATTGGAGATCATCTTCATTGTTTGCTACAACTAAACTCATATCTAGCTTCCTTCCACCATTCCAAGACTATTCTCCTTGGTGGTTATCCTTTGGTTCTTCTTCTTCTTCCATTTCTCTTCCACCATTAAAGCTAAAGCTTGGAGCTTTAAGGTAAAGTCTTCAACTTTCTTCCATCTCCTTGCTATTTTCGTTTTCTCTTGGCCACCTTGGTGACCAAGAACCTATTTTTCATGGTTTGAGTTACCATTGTGGTGATCACTCACATTGGAGTTTTTCTTGAAGGGGGGAAAATGAAAATCTAGGGCAAGAAGGAGTGGCACATTGTGTTGTTTTCCACTTAGGTAAGAGGGAGATGATCCTCTTCAACCAATATTGGTAGTAAGGGAATGTCTTGTATGTGTATTGTTGTTGATTTTTAAATCCATGTATAAAGTTCTCTCATTTTTATGTTGATCTTGATGATAGTGTATTTTGTTGGGTTTGTATGATTTAATTGATGCCTCTTGCATGATTTGAAGATACATTTGAGTATTTTGTTGATTAAAAATGATGAGGAATGGTTTGGTTTGAGTTAGAGGACCGAGGAACTCTGTTTTACTCAAATTTACGCGTGGTAATCGATTACACTGGGCTTGTAATCGATTACAAGCTCTTAAAGATACAAGATCATGATTCTGGAAGTCTGGTAATCGATTACATCTGGTGTGTAATCGATTACAGAGATTCTGTTTAGCTTGTAATCGATTACAAGAGGAGTGTAATCGATTACCAAGCCTCTAATGTCACGAAATGGTGTTGCTGGGAATCACGTAATTGATTACAACTTGTGGGTAATCGATTACGGAGGTTCTGTCCAATTGGTAATCGATTACCATGGTTGTGTAATCGATTACCAGTGCCTTGAAGTTACGAAACGTGATTTTGGGAATCACGTAATCAATTACAATGAGATTGTAATCGATTACAGAGGTTCTGTTTCTCAGGTAATCGATTACAAGGATGCTGTAATCGATTACCAAGACCAAAAATGAGATTTTTGAGCTGGAAATGATTAAGATTATGGTTCTTTATCCTTTGTAACTCAAACATAACCTAAAAACCCTGGATTCAAGGATTCTACTTTACTAAATTGTGATAGAAATGTGCATTCACCCCAATAGGGAAGAAATGATTTTGAATATGGAATCCTTGGATCCATGATATGGAAATTGTGGCATATGTGTAATGAGGAATGCATGTTGATGCTGAGAATTATTGATGTAGTACTCAATGAGATAAGGATGATGATGTGCCGTTGAGGCAATGTTTTAAATAAATGTATTGTTGATATGTCATGTTGAACATTGATTAATGCTTATGTGCCATTGAGGAAAGGCTTATGCTGAATGCATCATTGATGAACATACATGATTGGACATTGTGTCGTCATGCATGCGTATTGTCTGTGGGACATTGTTGAGAAGGCTAAGTTGCCTAGGAGTTTGAATAACACCTTTGTGCGGGTGCGAATAGACTAAGCGTAGGTGTCATATGTTGATGGCCCTGAGGGCGTCGGGGTGTGGGTGTCTCACAATGGGCAGTGGTAGCTCCGTTGGGGCCGTGGGATAAACCAATGCAACACACTGACGATCCTAACTGTGACGCTGCCCTATGTCGCGATCAACTGTTGAGGTGCCATGTGTGAGCCATTTTGCGCAAATGTTTTTATGAGATGAGCACACTATATTTTTAAGGCTAACGATACACTGACATTACTCCTTGATCATTCACTCCGAAAATATTTATGTCTAGCTCCATGGAGTAGGAACTTTGGTATCCTTGTTGCATTGTGAGTTGTCAATCACATGGTCCATTGAGCATTCATGATTGGATAATGTGTTTACTATTATGACTATGATGTTTATTTGATTCTTGGTAATCCTAATGTTGCTAGCTGGCTATGGAAAATGTTATCTAGTGTTCTTTGCTGCTTTACTCTCGCTAATTGCTTTCATGTATTACTGTACTTGTATGTATTAACTGTGTCTTATGTGGGCATTCGATGCCGTTTATTTTCTTACTGCCTTGTTGGTACTGAAAGCTGGGAATCTCACCTCTTTCCTATATTTGTACATTTTTGTTTTACATTTATATTTGATAAAAGACCGTGAGGAAGATAAAGAGGGACTATACCTGGGTTGATTGATTTGAGCATCCGGACAGGATTTCATCGACTACGTAAGAGTGCAGCCGCGTGGTGGCATCGATGCCTGTCGTGTCAATTGGGGCACCGTGCGTCATGTGAATATGGGGTTGCGGCCTTGTCTGCTGGTAGTACCCATCCCTGGGTCACTACTCCTCCCCTTTAATGTTTTTATTCCCGCTGTATTTTATTTGACTCTATAATTACATTATATTCTATGTTATCAGTGATTTGTGTAAGTTGGCTATAAACTATATATATAAAGAACGTGATTTCATTCCAATGGTTGTATTAAGGGTTGAATACATTTATATTTCATTCATGGCTCATATTTTCTACTTATGCATAAATGCGAAAAAGGAAAAAATTAAACTCGTAAAATTTGGAAACTACTGTTATCATGACTGTGACACACCTGGATGTAGTAACTGTGGTGTAATGACGATTGCGCTGCAGTTGGTATATTTAGGTGCGTTACAAAAACCTTCTCTAGTCCCTTGATCCACAAACTAGCCTTGTCTGGATCAAATTCTCCCTTGAACTACGGAGGGTTGTGGTGACAAAACTCTGCTAAGTTCTGCGCATCAGCAGTTGCCTCGAGCTATTGGGCAGCTCTCTCTTGTTGCTAAGCAGCACGTTCGTTCTGTTGGGCGATGGCTTCTGCCATCCTCTGCATTGCTTCTATAGCAGCTGCCATTTCTCCACCTCTTGCCATCTCGCTTTTCTCTTAAATCAGATTACTGAACACATAAGGAAAGTCAAAGAGATTCATTTAAAACACCAATCGCAGAGATTCACACAGCACAAACAAGACAGACTCACACATAGACCCAAAGTAATATAAACCAGGGCTCTGATACAAACTTAATGTAACGCCCCTTTTTAGAGAGGGAACGTCACATTATTCAACATAAAAGAAAATGCGGAAAATAAATTTTAAACAATTAAGACCCGGTTCATTTAGTTCAAAATTAACTTGCTTAGTACTTCAATACGTGAGTAAAATTGGCGGTATATTTTTTTTTTGTTAATTTAACAGTGCGGAATATGAATAAAGGTAAAGAACAAAACAGTAAACAGAAACCCATGTCTGAATAACATACACATACATATATATTCAGATGCCAAATATACTTTAGATATAGCCTAGAAATTTCCAAAAAGCAAAACTATACATGCCCTATGGGATTAAACATATATACCCCAGAGATATCAGAATATACAGCCCACCAAAAATAATACATTAGGTCCCCAAAATAAAACACTGGTAGCCATCAGTAGCTACCAGTAAAATTAGTCCCTCAAGGGAGGAGGGACCGTGTCCGGATCCTCAGCAGGATCCTCCTCTTCAGAGGAAACCTCCATGGGAACCACGGAACCACGGGCAGGAGCCCGAGCAGTAGAATCAAAAGAGTCCTCCTAAGGGGTGTAGTAACGGTCACCCTACATCTCTCGGATGGGTAAGTAGAACTCCAGCTGCAGACTGACATGGCAGTTGAGGATCAGCGCCTCATGACATCTCCAGGCTAGGGAAATCAACACGTCTCCCAGATAGACGCAGTGATCGGAGTTCAAGTTGATATGCCAGCACTCTGGCCCTCCGAGGAAGGTCAGACGCACATCGCCCAAAAATCTGCGCATGCGTGCCGCCATCGCCTCAGTAGATGCTAATCCCATTTGGGCCAGAAGCTAGGAAAATCGGGATCTTCCGCCTCCTTGCCGTCGTCTTTGATTAATACGGTGTACACACAGGCAACAAATAATAGAAATACAGAAAAAGAGGTAAGACATCCTACCATCATTACCAATTATAACAGCCAGAAACAAAACGGCGCAACGCGCCCAGGTAGCAGTTCAGAAACAACATATCCAAGTAATAGGCAGTAAATTCAATAATAAGCAGATAAATAGTTCCAGGCAGTCAGTTATTGCAACATTACACAAAACAGTTCAAATTCACAAAGCAGTAATTATCAGATGATTTCATATTCCATAATGCATGTAGACACGGTACTCAGAATCCTACTCCATGGAGCTAGACTCAAACAGTCAGAGAGAAAGATTAGGAGATGTGTCTGTAACACGGCTGCTGCGGCCAAAGTGCTATAATCAATAATTTTCACGTGCACGTCCAGGCATTGTACAGACAGTCCATGCTCGATCACAATATTGGACAGTGTCTCGGTCAGAATCGTCAGTGCATTTGCATCGGTTTGCCCTGCGGACAGAAGAGCTACCAACTGTCCATTGTGAAGGACCCGCACCCCGACGCCCCCAAGGTCAAACATGACCTACACTAGTCTACTCGCACCCGCACTAAGGTGTGTTCAATCTCCTAGGCAACTTGGCCTTACAACAGTCCACAGGACATTCACAATGCATAAGACTCTATGCATGAATATGTATGATTTCACAATTGGCCAAGATAAGCATCAAGACGTAAATGGTCACTCACATAGACCCATAATGTCATAATATAAAGATCAAATCAATTGGTACATTCTTAGGTTCATTATGAATCCTAACATAGAATTTGTTTACCCTTTCAAGGTTCATGTCCAATCCAATTCTTACAATTAATTTAATCTTCCAAGGTAATTTAATTTCATACAATTTGTAAATTATTCAAGTTCTTAGGCCTCACACCCTCTTGTTCTTCACTCACTTATAATTACCTTAAGTCTTATGACAATCTCACTCTTAGTCCTTTAAAATTTATATAATCTTTGATTATATTAAGTTCTTCCAATTTATTAGTTATCTACCCCATTACATAGGTTTTTAATTACATAATTACTTATGCTTCCAATTACCAAAGTTACATAATTACACCTAAAAAGGCCTTAGAGGTCGTGGCCTCTCTAGGAATTCAATTCCCAAATCTTTTCAATTTATCACATTATAGGTTACACTCTTAATTCACTTAATCCTTTACTTGTTGCATTGATTCACCATTAACCCCAATTTTGGGCTCAAAACCGTGGCCACCCTATAGGTTTCAATCTCAAATTTTTCCTTCCATTAAATTCTATTTTATCACTTGATTAATTTAAGTCTCATGCTTGTTACAACTTGTCCACATTTTACCTCATTCTTAACCCTCAAAACCGTGGCCACTCAAGGGGGGTTCTCAATTATTTTTCTTCCATTTTCAATCATATAATCCAATCCAATATATATTTATACATAACAAATCAATCCAAGGTCACCAATATCATGAAATCAACATGCAAACATTTTATTTATCAAATCAAAGAATAACCCTCATTAGGGTTCTTCCACAAACAACACCAATCAAAGTTCCTAAATGCTAATAGAGGTTGAGGAGGAGTGTCTTCCTCTTACCCAAGTGTAGAAATCAATAGAAACTCCAAGAAACCTCCTTGAAATTTCGGATTGCACTCTCCAAAAACCCTAGAAATTTGGACTTAGTTAGAATAGCATAAGGACTTGAAAAATGTGATGTAAATGGCCATCAAAGGACCCTTAAAACCAAAAATGAAGAGAAGGGAAGAAGGGTCTTGAAGCTTACCCAAAAACTCAAAACTTGAAGCTTGAAGAAAGTGGTGAAGATGGTGGATTCTCAAAAAGCTCCAACCAAGAAAGGTGTTTAGAAGGAGGAGAGGATTAAGAAAATGTAGTTGGTTTAAATTTTGTGATGGATGAGTGGGGAAGAAGAGGGCTGGCCGTAGCTATGGTAGAGAGAAGGAGGAGAAGAAGAAAATGGAGAAAGAAGAAGAAAGGTAGAGAGAGAAAGTGATTTTAGGTTAAATGAATTTTTGAGTGTAAAATGAATTAATGAAAAGCAACACATTTCCCTCCTAATTGGGGGCTGCTGACGTGCATGGAGAGAGAAGTGAGGGAGAGTGTTTTGGCTTCCTTTGGAAGCCAAGGGCCATTTGGTCATTGTTTGGTCAAAGCTTCTCAAAGAAGCTTTGATTATTTAACATTAAATTTGAATTAAAGTGAATGAATTAGACATAAAGTAGATTGCATTAGGATAATGTGATAGGATTTTTATTACATGCTATTATCCAATGGATAATAGTTACAGTTGACAGAAGTCAGTATTTAATTAATCTGACAGATAAATTTTTCGCAGTATTGTTTTGTTTTATTTGTTATAATTTCTTGAAAAATGTGGAACCTCGTAAACTGTGTTGAGCCTCGAGTTTAGTAAGATCCCCCGTCGACATGTCCATAGTTCAAGGTTCTCGGAGTAAACATTGCGTTTCTCCGGTTCTGCTCAGTGCGCATGCAAAACGAGGAATATATTAAAATATTCGACGTTTCCGGAAAAATCTCAAAAAATTCTCAAAAATTGCAAATATTATAAAACGACTATTCGTCATATAATTTTCCAATTTTTTTGAAGCATTACAGTCGTTTTCCCGACTCTGCTAAATGTTCATGTAAAACGAGGAATATATTAAAATATTTGTCATTTCCGAAAAATTTCGAAAGAATTAACATAAATCACAAATATTAGAAAATGACTATTTGTTGTGAAATAAATAATTTTCGGAGCGTTACACTGACCTCAGCAATTCTTAGCTCTGTGTGCACCCAAAATGAAGAATATATTAAAATATTCGTCGTTTCCAAAAAATTCTAGAAAAATTCCTAAAAATCAAGAATATTGTGAAATGATTATTTATGATTAAATAGATACTTTTTGGGACGTTACACATCCATTCTAACGTTTTGAAACATTCCAACACCACCAATGCAATCAAAATCATTATCCAATCATCAACACTAATTTAGAACATATACACATGCAAAATCACCAAACAAAGTAAGTATAGAAATATGGATTTCTCCATCAAACAAACACACAAAGTCTCTTCACCACCAATAATGGTAGAAGTGAGTAAATCTCCCCCTTACCTAAAGGAAGAACACAAAAATGATCTCCTACTTGCTCCTTGAAGGTTCAGTTTTTAGAGCTCCAAGAACCCTAGAATTTTAATCACAAAAAATCAACATCAAGCATGTTAAAAGAAGGATCTTTGGTATCCAATGAAACCATAGATCACGAAAATGAAGAGAAAGGAAGAAGAAAATGGAAATTTTGCCTCAAAGTTAGAAGCTTTGTCTAGGAAGACAATGGAGGTGAAGATGGATTTTGAAGGAACTTTCTAAATAGAAAGTGTAGAGGAGATTGAGGTGAGTGTGGAAATGGTGTTTATGAAGAGAAAAGTGAAGAGAAATGGTTGCTAATGGGGGCTGCAATTTCGTGTGGAGAGGGGAGAAGAAGAGAGAAGGTGGAGAGAAAAATGAAGAAGAAGAAGTTAGAGAGAGAAAGTGTTATAAGAAAATGTAATATTTTTGAGTGAAATGATTAAGCGTGGAGGCAAAATCTTGCCTCCCTTGGAGTGGCATTGCCGCGGCAATAGAGAGAAGAGAGGGGGAGATTTTTGGCTTCCCCAACAAGCTAAGGGCATTCTTGTCCTTTGGTGGTCAAAGCTTCTCAAAGAAGCTTTGATTAAAATACAATAAATTTGAATTAAAGTCGGTTTAATTAGACTTAAAGTAGATTACATTAGGATAATGTGATAGGGTTTTTAATACCTGTTATTATTTAATGGACAATTGTCACAGTTGACAGGAGTACGTATTAATTTATCTGACAGATAAAATTTACACAACGATTATTATTTTATCTGATAAAATTTTTCAAAAAACGTGAAACATCGTAAACCGTGTCCTGTCTCGGGTTTAGTAAGATCCCTCATCGACGTTTCTACAGATCAAGGTTCTCGGGAAAAATATCTCATTTTCCCGGCTCCGCTCAGTTTGCACGCAAAATGAAGAATAATATTAAAATATTTCACATTCTTAGAAAAATCTAGAAAAATTTCCAAAAATCACAAATATTGGAAAATGAATATTTATCACAAAATAAATAAAATTTGGGTTGTTACCCGAATCACACTTATAATATAGCTAAGAATAGGATATTGTTCCCACAAGGAATTAGGTACTTCGAATACTAAATACCAACCAATACCTTACTTGATTCTATTCAAGATCATAAAAATAAGGTAAAATACAGTAAAACTAATTTACAGACATAAAAATGATAAATGAAAGTAAACATAATGGTTTAGAAATTTAAGAAATCCTTCTTCACCTCATACTTCAATTAAGGATACGTAATCCTCACAAGTAATATGAATGCATTAGTTAAGTTAGCTTGAGAATCTGATTTAGTTAAAAGCCTATGTATAGGTAGTTAACCTTGTCTTCTTTCACCTGGCTCACTATGCTTCCATGAGAACCAGAGTGAAATCCACAAATGAACGATCTATTCTCAAATGCACGCTATGCATGGCTAAGAGGTATATTTCTATTCCATTAACGAATCAACTTATCTAAGCCAATTGAACTCGTCGAACATACATTAACCATACATATGATCTCAAATCCAAATTCCTATGTCTAGGTTCACCAGATTTAAATAGATCACTTGAAAGTTGGCCAAACTATCAAGAGCATTAATATCTATATGATTGAACAAAACTAAACATCAATATAAACTCAAAGAAAGACATAATTATCAATATCCATATAAAGATCCAAAGTAATTCCTAAACTAACCATTGAACATGAAATTACACAATCAAAACAGTGTTCTTGAGATAAGGAAAAGAGAAGAAAGCATAAGAAGAAAGAAGAAAGCTCATAGATATAACTCTTGAAGCTTAAATCTCCTTCCAAGGTGAAGATGGCCTCTATCTTTGGCTTCTCCAGCCTCCTCAACCTCTAGAACGTGATTTCCAGCCGCAGGTTCTCTAACCTAAGCAAAGCTCTTGCAGAGCTCTTTATAAAAATCTAATAAAATAGTATTTATAAGTCCTAAAAATAGAGTCACACCGTGACATTAACATTTTTACGCCGTGTTGCGTGTTAATTTAGGTCACACATGCTGCGACATTATTATACCATGCTGCGGCATGCAAGATTTGTAGCTCTCTATCTGATTCAGGGGAAGTCACCACACCGCGACATTGATATACCCACGTCGCGGCGTTGAATGCTGGCTTTTACACTTGGCTTCCTCTTGAGCTTCCTAGTCCAATGCTAACCCAAACTCTTAAAGTTTAAGCTTGATTGGAGTTCTTCCTGAAATAGAGAAATAACCAATTTAATAAGTAAATGCAAATGTACTTGATTCATCAAAATTGAATTATATAGAATTAAGGCTAAATTCTTCTATTCCTACTTAAAAACAAGGACCAAGCAATCATTATCACATAATTTTAGGGCATATATAACTACATCTTGTGGAGTTATCACACCCTCAAAGCTAGATTTTTGCTAGTCCTCGAGCAAAACAAAGTACACAAACATTGAACAACATTTCTTAACCAGCATTCAACAACTTTTAATATTCACTTTCACTTAAACCAAACTAGTGTACAATGATTACATAAGATCTCAAATGCTGCACATGCCTCACAATCAGCTTTGCACATATACAATCCTCATCATGCTAACAATCTCAATTTCCTTTTATTCATACTATTCTTCCTAATCATGCAAACACAACTTTATCTAGTCAAATCATACTCACCCGGATAAGGTTATGAACATACACATGAATATAAATCATAAAATCCATAAGATTGTAAATCAACTCCCTCTCCACTAATGTAAATCATACATAATTGAGGATCAAAAGGGTCTTTATCAGCTTGTAATGTAAGGCCATGGTTATGGGGTGAAAAAGAAATGGGAAATGATACAAACAAACATTAAGAACCAAAAATATGGGATTTCAAGAATTGAGAACAAGTGAACTAGCAGGGTATTCAATAGTGAAAGATCAAACTTGCCAGAACCATGCAATAATTTTCATATTTAACTTTCTTCTTTCTTTTATTTACTTTGCTTTTCTCTCTTTTTTTTTTCTCTTTTTCCATTTTTTTATACAAAGAAATGTTTTTTTTTCTTCAATTTTGCATCTGGTTCCTTCAGGCTCATTTTGTATTGGATATACATACCCCTACTCACTGAACTCACTTCAAGAAATAACATATCATGTACTCAACAAACATTGATGGTAAGAAGAAAATGCAATGCTTTGACATGCATTAGAATGGTTAACAAGTTAACGAACATAATTAGTGAAAAACATATAAGGCCAAGCAATTATAAGGCTTCAAAATGGGACCTAAAGATATCATCATATCAGGGTAAGCTCTTTAAAGCTCAATCGGTCCAAACAATGCCCTAATCATTTCCTCAATCATGCACAACTTAGGATTTCACCTCAAGAGAATTCAAAAACAATTTCAAGGATAGTACTCAATTTTTCACATGTAAAACTCATAAACTTTCTCTAGACAAGAATTCTTATGATTTCCAAAGTTAAATAAGCATGAAAGTGGGAAACGCAACATTCATAAAAAGAAATTAGATTGCTCTAGAATGCTTCAAAGATTCCATATGAATTTGCATAAAAAATGAAGGTCATCTTTGCATCCATGTATAGAATTAGCAATCATTTCACACTAGTTATTAACAACATGTAATTTTTTCTTTGAAAGGGAAATACAATTATATCTTGAATAAGATTTTCATGTAATTTTTTATCAACATACATGCTCCATGGATATTATAAAAACGTAAGTAACATACTAGAACATATTATATATAATACCATAAATAAACATATTATCATGCCATAATAATAATAATAAGTCGAAGACACCCCCCAAACCTGAGGGAAACAGTGTCCTCACTGTACAAAAGAAACATATGATATTAAAAGAAATACAATGAAAGAAAACAAGCCTTGAATGTCATGTGGGCTAGATGAGTGCATCATCACTGTCTGTCTGCTCATCAGTTGTGTCACCATCCCCATCATCAACAACATCTGGTATGGGTTGGGCATCATCCTCTCCAGCATCTGGCACAAGGATAGGGCCAGGCTAAGCAAGATCAGGAACAACAGCATGATGAAAATCAAGGAACTAGAAAGTCCTGCATTGGCAGTTGTAAGTGCTCCGCAATCCATCGCCGCGTCTAAATAAGATACGCCAGCATGGCTGTCGTCTATACTGCCTGGGCCTCGAGACCGGTCACCCGAGCCTCTACAGGTCATCAGCTGGTGATGGTGGTGGTGGTTGGGGCTTTACAGGAGCGTGCCTCACGGCTCTATGTGCTGGTGGTGGAGGTGGGCTGCTCGCACTTACTCCATAAAGTAATCATTCAGAGGTTGTTTAACCTTTGTCTTCTCCTTGTGCGGCCCAACCTCTACCAAATGTCACATACACAACAGCTGAACAAGAGAGGGAAAGAAGAGACTCCTACACTCTCGTGCCACTCGTCTAATCTGCTCATAAATGATATGGGCGACATCAGTAGCAAGGTGCTCTAAAATGGAGTATATCATGATAGCCCGATCTCTAGTCACCTCTAAGAAGTTCCCCGACAGGAGAATCCTGGTGTTTATAAAGTGGTACCAAACTCTCGCCTTGGGTGTCAGGCATGAGCATGAAAAAAATCATGGCCTATCGGTTTGGACATTCCTGGTCCAGACTACCGGCTATGAAGGTACACAGATCCTAGTTGTAACTGTGGCGAGATCAATCCTCTCCCTCGGCTCCCACTGTAAGAAGTGTGAGTGCTCGCAAACTAAGGGTGAAGGCTGCAAACTAAGTGGAGCTATGATATCAGCAGGAGAGTAAGAAACTCTATGTCCCCGTACTATGATTATGGTGGTGGCCTCTGGGTCGATCACATCTATGTTCGCATAGAATTCGCGAACTAGAGGGGCTACTGCTGGCTCTGGATGCTGTGCAAATCTCCCCCAGTGATAGTGGCGGATGGTCAGCTCGATACCCTGGGGAATGGCTTCCTTGAAGGTAATGCCCCTCTCTACTGTCACCGATTTAGTAATCAGTGTAGAATACCTATGAGCCGCCACTGTGGATGTAAGTCACCTCTCATCAAATGCGAGAGAGGGAGATGGCTCTTGGTGTCACTGGCTAGATAAACCCCGTTGTCTCTTAGAACCCATGATACCTGAAAAAGAATGGCAAATTATCAGAATTGAGTAATTAGAAGAGTTCAAATAGATTAAAACTAACAATTCTGGAAAATACTGGGTCACACGCCGCGGTATTCATGGTAACGTCACGACATTAATACATATCTAAGAATATGCCACGACATTCATGGTAACTCTGCGGCGCGTGTATAATCAAAATTAAAAAATGCACTCTTTTCACCATTTAAAATGACAGAACAAAGCAATTTATACCATCATAGACAACTCAAAAAGACAAAAACAACAAAAAACAAATAAAAACCAAAGAAAACAAAAAAAATCAAAAGTATACAATAAATAAAAATAAAGAACAATAGATTTATATTTAAAAAAATACATACCTGAAAATGAAGTGTAGCAATGAAAAAAGGACAGCTGGATCAAACCAAATCACAGAAAATCAGAGAGAGCAGATTTTTAGAGAAAGTTAGACGAGCCAAATGAAATGCCGCGACACTTAACCTAATCTGCCACTTTGCGCCGTGACATAAAGTATCTCATGCCGCGGCGTGAATTTGATTCTGCTCATTAATACTCAAGTACGTCGTGGCATTACTTCTTATACGCTGCGGAGTATAACTTCATGACGGTTGGTCTAATAGGGCTTCACGCCGCGACATTACAAGAATACACGTCGCGACATTACAAGAATGAATGCCACGGCGTGAGGAGTCAGCCTGCTGAATTGTGCAGCAAAATTAGCTTTGCTACTAATTTTTCTCTAATTAGATCTCCTTCATCATCCAAACTTGTCTAACATATAAAATTTGCTAATTGTACTTCTGAAAGATTATAAAACATAAAATCAATACACTAACCTATATAAGACTTAAAACATAAAACTACCAAATTAAACATACTATCATATATATAAGACTCAAATCAAGGGAAAAGCATAAAAATTAACTAAAGCTACATAATTAAACATACCAGCATTTGTAAATATTAACCTAAATAATACTTAAAACATAACAAAAGCTACATACTAACAAAATCAACTTACTAACTATTTATGTTAAAACTAAAGACAAGAATTAAACATAAACTTGGGTTCCCCCTCCAAGAAGAGCATGAGTTATGGTCCCAGTAGGACATATTGTTGCTGGCACTAATGGGTGCTATCTTAAACTAAACTTGAGGTTCTTGAATTGAGGAGTCGCAAACTCCTTCAAAAACCTCATATGATTGAGATCATCCACCTTTTTATTTGTGCCTGAAACATAACCACTATAAACTTAAACAACTATATACAACTTGAATTAGAACTAACTAAGATCATTGTCAATATTAGCAATTCAGAAGTAAACTGTTAATTCCCTATTAACGGCGTCAAAAATTGTTCATTTTTTTTGCTTACCGCAAGTGCACGGATCGCACTTATAATATAGCTAAGAGTTGGATATCGTTCCCATGAGGAATTAGGTACTTCGAATACTAAATACCAACCAATACCTTACTTGATTCTATTCAAGATCATAAAAATAAGGTAAAATACAATAAAATTAATCTACAGACATAAAAGCGATAAATGAAAGTAAACATAATGGTTTAGAGATTTAGGAAATCCTTCTTCACCTCATACTTCAATTAATGATATGCAATCCTCACAAGCAACATGAATGCATTAGTTAGCTTGAGAATCTGATTTAATTAAAAGCCTATGTCTAGGTCAGTTAACCCTGGCTTCTTTCACCTGGCTCACTATGCTTCTATGAGAACCAAAGTGAAATCCACTAATGAACGATCTATTCTCAAACACAAGATATGCATGGCTAGAAGGTATATTTCTATCCCATTAGCAAATCAACTTATCCAAGCCAATTGAACTCATCGAACATGCATCAACCATACATATGATCTCAAATCCAAATTCCTAAGTCTAGGTTCATCAAATTTAAATAGATCACTTGAAAGTTGGCCAAACTATCAAGATCATTAAGATCTATATAATTGAATAAAACCAAACATCAATATAAACTCAAAGAAAGACATAATTATCAATATCCATATAAAGATCCAAAGTAATTCCTAAATACAGCTCAGCTAACCATTGAACACAAAATTACACAATCAAAACACTGTTCATGAGATAAGGAAAAGAGAAGAAAGCATAAGAAGAAAGAAGAAAGCTTATTCATATGACTGTTGAAGCTTAAATCTCCTTCCAAGGTGAAGATGGCCTCCATCCTTGGCTTCTCTAGCCTCCTCAACCTCCAGAACGTGATTTCCAGCCGCAGCTTCTCTAACCTAAGCAAGGCTCTCGCGGAGCTCTTTATAAAAATCTAATAAAACAGTATTTATAAGTCCTGAAAACAGAGTCACACTGTGGCATTAACAAACCTTCACTGCGACACGAGTTAATTTATGTCACAGACACTGCGGCATTATTATTCCATACCATGACATGCAAGATTCCTAGCTCTCTGTCAGATTCAGGGGAAGTCACCACGCCGCGACATTGATATGCCCAGGCCGCGACGTTGAATACTGGCTTTTATACTTGGCTTCCTAGTCTAATTCTAATCCAAATTCTTCAAGTTTAAGCTTGATTGTAGCTCTTCCTGAAATAGAGAAATAACCAATTTAATAAGTAAATGTAAATGTACTTGATTCATCAAAATTGAATTATATAGAATTAAGGCTGAAGTCTTCCATTCATACTTAAAAATAAGGACCGAGCAATCATTATCACACAATTTACCATACATACTTAAAGTGCGGTATTTTAAATCCAAGATTATTTTATTAAGTGTAGACTTTAGTAATTAGTTAACAAGAATTTAATTTAATGAATTTTTAGTAGAAAAAGGAAAATAAATTTAATGTTTAGAATTATATGAGCATAATTAAGTTATAACAATAATTAAAGGTTAAAACTTGAAATTTGCTAACGTATAGATCACCTTTGGGTTTTGAAGCGAGTTAGAAAATTTTGAGATGTAATGTCTAATTAAACCAAAGAAATCAAATTTTTGTAAAGAATCATAGAAAATATTACATTAAGAATTTTTAGAAAGAAAATATTTTAAAGAAGGCCAAAATGTCTATATTATTATATAGAGAATTTTATAAATAAGTTTAGAAAGCTAAGAAAATATTTTACGCAAGTGAAAAATGCTAGAAAACTATTACGCAATTTAAAAATTACTATTTTCAAGCTACGCGATTGATTTTTTTAGCTACACGATTGAAAAAAATGATTTAAATTTTTTTTACGCAATTGAGAAAATGATTTAAAACTTCTACGCGATTTAGAAAATGTTTGAAAATATTTACGCGATCACGAAAATGTTAAAAAATATTTACGTGATTTGAAAACATAAGAAAAATGTTACGCGATTGGAAATTATAGTAGTTTGCTGTCGGGCTATCGTGGTGGGCCCCGTTATGTTGGAAAGTGATACTGCCAAGAATGTGGTGTGTAAATGTGAAATATGGTGAAATATGATTTGTATGTGTTTTGGATCATACATCATGCATGGAAAAGCATGTCAATTAAGGCAATGGGCCTAGGAGATGGAAAATACACCTTCGTGCGAGTGAGAATTGTACAGTTACGATCTTCAATGATCTTGGAGACGTTGGGGTGTGGAATGTCATATATGGCCAGTTGGTAGCACCACTACGTCGTGGTATCCTTTACAAACACACCGATGGTCTCAACGGAGTTACTACTCTTTTCGTGATTGGTTGAGAGTGTCTTGTATTGGCCATGATGCGCACTATGAAATGATAAATTAGCACATGATTTGAGGCTAACGATATATAGACATGTGCTCCTTATCTTTCTCTCCAAAATTGTGATTAGCTCCATGAAGTAGGAAATGGGTCGTTGTATGCATGCATAGTGGGTCAGCATATTGATATGATAATTATGCTTATTTGATATCTTATCTATGATGTAATAATAGACTGTATGTGATAATATTTTATTTGTATTATTTACTATCATTTTCTATACTACCTTATTGGTATTGATGTAGAGGATCTCACCTCTTTGTTATGTTATACTTGTTTTATTGTATATGTTTGATGAAGACCGAGGAGGCGAGGAAGCGGATAAATCTTTTTACCACCAGTGACGATTTTTCTGTATTATCTTGTTATGGTGGCAAGGCGCTAGGTTTTAGGTTTTGTTACAGTTCAATTCCGTGGTGGGATTGACGCTTGGAGGGTTAATTTAGATAGTTAACGGTTTGTTTATACCGGGGATTTGACTCTGAATCTGAGCGGTACTAGAAATGGAACTCCTGTTATGACACAACACATGTCTGTGCGTCTAGAGTTCTTTATGCCTATTCGTGAGATCTGGAGTAGAAATACTTATACCTACGGTGAGTGTTGCATTCAATGATCATAATAGTTCTAGGTACTTGTTTGATCAGAGAAAGTTGAACATGAAGCAGAAGAGATAAATGAAGTTCTTCAAGGTTTATAACCTTGAGTTATAGTATCATATGGGTAAGGTCAACATAGTGAGTGATGCACTAAGTAGGAAATCCCTACAGGTGTCCCAGATGATGGTCCAAGAGATGAATTTCTCAAGAGTTTCAGGGATTTGAGTCTCACGGCAACTATAATGCCATATAGTCTCTCAGTGAGCAACCTGGACAAGTAAAAGTGTAACGCCTCTTTCTGAAAAGGGAATCACACCGAAAGAACAAAATTCAAAAGAAACTAAAACCTAATTTATAAAAATTACTTGTTTATCAAATAAGTATATGAATTTACTAATTTTTTTGATATGCCGAAACGACATAAACTTAGCGGAGAATAATATAAAGAACATTCCATACACCAAACCAAAATATACATATCATAGGTACTTACATACATCAAAGGATCTTAGTAAAACATAAGCAATAGCTTTACATGCCCAAAAAGATTATACACATCAACCACCAAAAACAACAAAAAGAAATCAGGCCCTAAAAGCTACAAAACATATCAAGCCCAGGTCAATGTAGTGGTCGATGCACTAAGTAGAAAATCCCTACAGGTATCCTAGATGATGATCCAAGAGAGTGAATTGCTCACGAGTTCCAGGGATTTGAGTCTCGCAGTAACTATGATGCCATATAGTCTCTCAGTGAGCAATGTGGACATAGTAAAAGTGTAACGCCCCTTTTCGAAAAGGGCATCACACCGAAAGAACATAATTCAAAAGAAACTAAAAACTAGTTTATAAAAATTACTTGTTTATCAAATAAGTATATGAATTTACCAATTTTTTTTAATATGCGAAAACAACATAAACTTAGCGGAGAATAATATAAAGAACATTGCATACATCAAACCAAAAGATACATATCATAAGTACTTACATACATCAAATGATCTTACTAAAACATAAGCAATAGCTTTACATGCCCAAAAAGATTATACGCATCAGCCACCAAAAACAACAAAAAGACATCAGGCCCTAAAAGCTACAAAACATATCAAACCCCACAAGCTACTGAGAAGGACCCTCGAACAGATCCTCCTCAGAAGAAGGGATCTTAACAAGAGCCATAGACTCATGGGTAGGGGGCCATCCAGAAGACATAATCGAGTCCTCTTCCAGGGTATAAGAGTGGTCACCCCACAGTTCTTGGATCGGCATATAAAACTCCAGCCACATAGTGACATTAAAAGAGAAGGCAAGAGGTTCATAACAACTCCTCGCAAACGATAGGGTCACCACACCTACATAAATAAACCGCTTGGTATTCAGGTTGACGTGCCACAAATCGATGCCTCCATGAAACCTTAGCCTGACATAACCAAGAAGACCTCGTTTGGATGCCATAGTAAGAATAGAAAACTAACCTAAATGGAAACCAAGAAACTCTGGCTCACTTCCGTCATGGTCTTTAAAGAAACATAGACATACACAAAATAACAAAATAAAGAGGTGAGATCCCTTACATCAATACCAGTTATGGTAGTGAAGAAACTGGAATGGCGCACAACGCCTTTCAAGTGCCAAAAACAATAAGCAACATTAAAGTCAAATGATAAACAATTTAATAATTGAGGCGTTATAATATCGGTGAAAAAGAAATTTAAAACACACACACACACACACACACACACACACACATATATATATATATATATATATATATATATATATATATGTATATGTGTGTGTGTGTGTGTGTGTGTGTGTGTGTGTGTGTGTCAGATAAATATGTCGACCGACTATGCGTATACACAATATATCAAACCCTACTCTATGGAGCTAAATACAACATTGGAGAGAATGATCAAGGAGACAAGTCTATATATCATTGGCCTCAACAAAGTGCAATCACAAAGTCCGCGTACGCATCATGGCTCATACAAGACATTCATCATTGGACCGTGAATAGCATAGTGCTTGGTTGATATCGTCAAAGCGTTGCTCGGTCACCACGACCTAGAGGAGCTACCAACTAGCCACTTGTGGGATACCAGTGCCCAGATACCTCCAAGTTCAACAAGTGAACAACACTACTCAATTCGCACCTGCACAAATGTGTAATTCATCTCCTAGGCATACAACCTAAACAAAAAGTCCACCGGACTTTCATAAAGTATGATGAATGACTCAATGTACACACACACACACACACACACACACACACACACACACACACACACACACACACACATATATATATATATATATATATATATTTATATATATATATGTGTGTGTGTGTGTGTTAATTCATGCATTTCATAACTATAAGCCACCATTGGCCAAAACAGTCATCAACAACTCAGGGTCGCACTTACGGGCTCGATAGCAAAATTGTCGTTTATTTTTAATCGCGTACATGTCATTATCTCATAAGGTTTTATTACTGTTTTTCAATCGAGTAAAACTTCTATTGCCATTTTAAACTAAAATTTGAAACTTTCAAGTTTCATATAAAATTACACTTAAACTTCAACACTTTTCCTATTGGGTTATTCTAGGGAATATTTTCTAATATTTTTCACCTAATCCTTCTTATTATAATTCAAAAAATCATTCTCTTTATCCTTATCAAAAACTCACTTAAAATAAATATTTTAGGTTTCTCAAAACCTCACTCACACTTATTTTCCTTCAATAGCCAAAACTCACTCTTGATTTTAGGATAAAATCTTTGTTTTTTTTCTCTTTCCCTTTTATGAGTCCCTAATTAAATATCTAATCACCTAATTATCTAAGTTCCAACTTGATACAAAAATCTTGTCTTGGGTGCCCTACATGGTCATGAACCCTAAGGGTCTAGAAAACCCATAATTTTCATCACTTTTCACTTAATTGCATAAGCCCCATATTAATAAAAGATTTTGTCTTGTACACTTTAAATTGGGTCACTTGGCCGTGAGCCATAATCAAAAGGGACAAAAAGCCCTTGCCTTTCATACATGATTCCAAGCATCCAAAGCATTTTCATTAATCAATTTCACATAATAGCAAACTTGTGCACAATATCAAGGAATAAAATTATACAAGGCAAATAAATACAAATCATCAAAATCATACAATCAAGTGGGTAGATCCTCACATGGATTTCCCACTCACAACATACAAAGTTGTTCCACACCACCATGATAGGTTGATGAGGTTAATCTCCCTCTTACCTAAAGAGATGACAAGAAAAAAAAGCTCCTTGATACCTCTTGGAATTTTCATCTAACACTTCCAACCAAACCCTAGAAGTTTCAAACTCACAAGATCAACACCTAAAGCTTGAAAAGAGAAGACCAATGATCAAGATGATGGCCTTGAACATGATAAAGAGGAAAGAAAAAAAATGAAGATCAAGAATCTTACCTTAAGAGCTTCAAGTTAGGGCTTGAAAGAAAATGATGAAGATGAGAGAACTAGATGCTGATCTCAACAAAGAAAAGCTACCAAATTATGAGTTGATTCAAGAACAAGGATTGATTTTATTAAACAAACATGGAGGGTGGCAATAGGGTGCTTGGTCGTGGAGCATCGAGTGAAAAAGAGAGAAGAGAAAAAGTGAAACTTTTGAATTGAAAAGGTGAAATGAAGGCTTAAGTGAAAAGATGACAACCTTGTCATCTTTTCCTTCCCCCCAAAACCATGGGGCCTTCCCAAAGATAGAGAAAAGAGGCTTCTTTAACAAGTCTCATGTAAAGCTTGTTGAGGAAGCTTAGTCTCACCTTTTGGGAAAGTCAAAGATGATATCACTTGTGTAATGTCACATAGGTGATGTCACATAAAGAGAACACTCTAGAAAAGATGACTAGTACTTTACTAAAAGTTATTATCCAATGGACAAAGGTTACAGTTAACAAAATCAATATCCATCACCTAATGGATAATAAAACGTATCGTGATTTTATTTATCACATAAAATCTCAAAAAATGAAAACTTTGTAAACTGTGTCCGTCCTCGGGTTTAGTAAGATCCGCTGGTACCGCTTCCATAACCCAAAGCTTTCTGGTCTCAGAAAAATATTTTATTTTTCTTGCCCAACTTAATGCACACATAAATCAAGAAATATGATAAAATAATCAAAATCACCCTAATAATTCACAAAAATCACAAATATTATAGAAAGCATATATAATAGAAAATAAGCAATTTCTGGGGTGTTACAACTCTTCCCTTCGAAAAAGAAATTTTGCCCTCGAAATTGTCATACCTTAGAATAAATGTGGACATTCTTCCTTCATCTTGTCCTCTAGCTCCCACGTTGTGTCTCCAATCACATCATTCCAGATCACCTTTAGTAATGGAATTTATTTTCCTCTGAGTTGCTTCACTCTCCTATCCTCGATCTTTATAAGAAGTGTCTCATAGGTTAAATTCTCTTTCAATTGTACTACATCTGGTGTTATGACATTGGTTAAATCAAGAATGTACTTTCACAATTGCAACACATGGAAGAAATTATGAAGGTTAGAAAGAAAAGGTGGTAAAGCTATTTGGTAGGCTACTGGAGCTATCCAACGAAGAATTTGATAAGGTCCGATGAATTTGAGAATGAGTTTTTTGGATTTAAGAACTCGACTGACCCCAGTCGTAGGTGTGACTTTCAAAAACACATGCTCGCCTTCCTCAAACTCAAGAGGTTTTCTTCTCTTGTCCGCATAGCTTTTCTGTCGACTCTGAGTCGTTTGCATCTTTTCCTGAATCATCTTAACTTTTTTTATTATTTGTTGCACAAGATTAGGCCCTATCGTAAGATACTCTTCATCTTGGTTTCAAAATAAAGGTGTTCTGCATCGTCGTCCATGTAAAGCCTCATAGGGTCCCATCCCTATACTTAAGTGAAAACTGTTATTGTAGGTGAACTCTATCAAAGGTACAAATATATCCTAACTTATAGACTGTTCTAAAATATAAGCTTTCAGCAGATCTTCCAGTAATTGAATTGTTATCTCTGATTGACCATCTGTTTGTGGATGATAAGAAGAACTCAAACGAAGTTTTGTTCCCATCGCTTCTTCTAGACTTTACCAAAACCATGATGTAAACCTCGGATCTCTATCAGAAACAATACTAGAAGGCACACCATAAAGTCTAACAATTTCACCAATATACAGTTGAGTCAACCTCTCCATCGAATACCTTATGTTAATCGGTAAGAAGTGCATAGACTTTGTAAGTCGATCAACAATCACCCATATAGAATCTTACCCTATTCGGGTCCTCGGCAGTCTAACCACGAAATCCATTGCAATACTATCCTATTTCCATTCGTTAATATTTAGAGGTTACAATATTCCTGAAGGTCTCTGATGTTCAACCTTAGCTTTCTGACAAACCAGACGAGATGACACATACTTGGCAATGTCCCTCTTCATTCCGTGTCACCAAAATAAATGTTTCAAGTCTTGGTACATCTTGGTCATTCCTAGATACATACTCAACTTGCTCATGTGGGCTTCTTCGAGAATTAACTTCCTAAGCTCCGGAATATTAGGCACACAAACCCTGCCTTTGAACCTTAGGTTCTATCAAGTCCTTCCCCAATTACTGACACAATGTCTCACTTTATTAGCTCCCTCTCATTTCGCAAAAATTTGTCACCTTTCTATTTCTCTTGAATTTCTTCCATTAGATCACTTGAAATAGTAACCATATTCAAACAAATCTTTCCCGGTGTCAATTGCACAGACGACTATATATCCCTAAATTGCTCTATCAATTCCTTCTCCTTGACCATCATAGTAGAGATATTAAGCATCATCCTACTTAAAGCGTCTGCCATGACGTTTGCCTTTCCGGGGTGATACTGAAGTTAAAAATCGTAATCTTTCAAAAACTCCAACCACCTCATTTGCCTCATGTTTAGCTCCTTTTGGACAAACAGGTATTTCAGGCTCTTTTGATCGCTGTAGATGTTGAACGTTGCTCCATACAGAAAATGTCTCTATATTTTCAAAGCAAACACAATAGCAACTAACTCCAGGTCATGTGTAGGATAATTCTTTTCAAGCACTCTCAACTATCTTGAAGCGTATGCTACAACCTTCCTATTCTGCATGAGCACACATCCTAAGCCTTGATGTGAAGCATCACAAAACACCTCAAAGGGTTCATTGGAATCAGGTAGAACCAAAACTGGCGAAGTAGTCAGTCGTTTCTTCAATTCTTGAAAACTTTCTTCACATGCGTCGGTCCATAAAAAAGCTTGATTCTTTCTTGTAAGCTAAGTGAGAGGTCCCACTATATTGGAAAATCCTTCGATGAATCTTTGATAATTACTGGCTAATCCTACAAAGCTACAAATCTATGTCACAGTCTTTTGTCATTCCCATTGTAGACTTTGTTTCAACCTTCAACGGATCCATTACAATTCCTTCCTTCAAAATCACATGACCCAAAAACTTAACTTCTTCCAACTAGAATTCACACTTTGATAACTTAGCGTACAACTTCTTCTCCTTCAGAATCTGAAGAACTACACCGAGATGTTTAACATGTTCCTCTTGATTTTGAGAATAAATCAGAATGTCATTAATAAAGATAACGACAAATCTGTCTAGGTAAGGACGAAAGATCCTATTCATGTAATCCATGAATATTGCAGGAGCATTCGTCACTTCAAACGGCATCACAAGATACTCATAATGCCCGTAACTTGTTCGAAAGGCCGTTTTAGGAATATCCTCTACCTTCACTCGGATCTGATGATAGGCAGAACGCAAATCAATCTTGGAGTAAACAGCGGCTCCCTTCAGCAGATCCATCAAATCATTTATCCTCAGGAGTGGATACTTGTTCTTGATTGTGACCTTGTTCAACTACCGATAATCTACATATAATTGATAAGTTCCATCCTTCTTCTTGACTAACAATACTAGCGCTCCCCAAGGTGATACACTAGACCTGACAAACTGCTTTTCCAAAAGTTCCACTAACTGTTTCTTAAGTTCAATGAACTCGAATGGCGACATCCTGTATGGTGCTATGGATACAAGGTCAGATCCAGGTACAAGATCAATAGTAAAGTATATCCCCCACTCTGGCGGTAAACCAGGTACATCATTAGGAAAGACTTTGAGAAACTCATTAACTATTGGAATAGCATTCACATCTATCTCGCTCTTGATTTCTGAGGAAGACAATGGCATGTATCCCTAAGCTCCCTCTCTTAAGAAAGCTTTAACTTAGTTGGCCGTCAAAAATCTAGAAATTTCAATCTTAAGGAAAACTAGGATTTTACTGGAACAATCCAGTAGGATATGGTTAGATGATAACTAATTCATTCCTAAGATTATGTCTATTTGAGAAAGAGGTAAACAAATCAAATCAACAGAAAAGATTCGACCTTCAATAGTCATAGGACAGTTCAAACAAACTTGGGCAGTAACAATAGGTTCAGTAATAGGGGTAGAAATACTCAAATCATAAGGTAAAGAAGACACAGATAATCCTAATCGATGCACATAGTCATAAGCAAAACCCTTGTAGCAACCTCCCTTCAACCTCTATAACCATCACCTCACCTCACCACCATCTTCAACCTCCATAACCACCACACAACCTCCATAACCAACCAAACCCAAATAACTTCATCTTCACTTAGTCACCTATAACGTAGCCATCTTCATCACCACTCCACCACCAAACACAACTAAAGCCACCATTCCACCTCTCGCCATTACGACACATAACCCCCTTCATCATCAACCTCAAGTTGTCCCACCATAACAACCACAATGCACAACCTCTACATCTTCACCACCATGACCCACCACCAACACAAGCCACCACCGTGACCTACCACCATCCACCCTTCAACCTCCAACAACCATCACCCCACCACCAAACACAAACAACCATAATCTTTAACACCCACCTTCATCATCAACCATGCCAACCACCATAACTCACCATATGCATCTTCACCAATAACTTCACCATCGTGAGACAACTTTCACCACCATGCCTTTGCTTTGCCAACCACTATCTCATCTCATCAACATCTTCAACCTCTATAACCACCACACAACCTCCATAACCACCACACAACTTTCATAACCAACCAAACCCAAACAACTTCATCTTCACTCAGTCACCCATAACGCAGCCATCTTCATCACCACTCCACCACCAAACACAACCAAAGACACCATTCCACTTCTGCCACCACGACCCATTACCCCCTTTTATAATAAACCTCAAGCTGCCCCACCACAACAACCATAATGTAACATCCCAAAAACATGTTAGGCTTGTATATGGTCTCAGAGGTACTATTATAGTTTTATAACATGTCAATTAAGTTTTATGACAATTTGAGTTCGTTTAGGCACTTAGTTGCAACTCAGAAGTTGAAAAGTAGCTTAAAATGACTCAGATAACAGTATAAATTTCTAAGTTGAGGGAAATAAATTTAGATAGTTTGTTTCTAAGTCACAAATAGGGTGAATGAGGTGTAGTTAAAATTTAAGAACAATCAGAGTTAGTTTGGTACTTTTAAGCATACAGGTTGTGCGCTTTAACGTCAGATTGACTAGCAGCAGATATGGAAAATTAAGATATTAGTGAAACAATAATTTTGAGGAATCTTTACATTTATTTCAAAGTTGTTAGAAGTTGGAAAACTTGATTTAGCTAAATTCAAGTGTCCTTAGCAGATATAAAGTTCTAGCTTTAGGCTTAAGTGCCAAAGTTGGACCTTGGCTCCTTGTTTTCTTATATTTCCACAGTTCCAGAACAAAGAAACAAAAGCAAAAAAAGAGAGAAGGAAAAAAAAAAGGGAACTGTAAATGGGAAGAGGGAAAATGGAGGAAGAAGCAAGAGGATCAAGATCAAATCATAGAGCTTGTAGATGGATCATCTCAGCTACCAAAGGTAGGGGTTCTTGAGCTCTAAACTCACTTTCTTCTCATCTTCCATGTCTAACTCATTTGGGGGTTAATATTTCAAAATAATATCTGGGTGTGTTTTATATGATTTTCTTTCTTGGATGAGTTATAAGTGTTGATTATGACTTGTTCATGTTAAGGGTTTGGATTAGAAACTAAAATCTATCCATTTGGACCTAAAATGCTCAAAGTGTAGATTTTTGGGTTTTAATGGGTGATTTTGTGTTTTAATGGGTGATTTTGTGTTTGGATCCATTTTTGATGAAAACAATTGGTGTTTTATGTTCCTCTCATGTTTCTAAACTTGTTTGAGACTTAAAATCACCAAGAAATAGTTTTGAAGTGATCAAATTTCGTGTGTGGCACTAATGGAATAATGCCACACTTCTGTAGAATTCTACAGGAGATTCTGTCGCAGGATTATGCCTAGGCGTGATTGAACCACGCCTAGGTGTGGGGTAGTTAGTCTTGGATCTTGATCAGACAGAGAGTGCCATGGCTAGGCATGGTAAAACCTAGCCTAAGCGTGAGATAAGATAACATCCTGACAGCCTATATTGTTTGTTACATAACTTGAGTTGTAGATATCGGAATGACCTAATTCTAGTGTCATTCTGAAGCTAACATGCAACACTATTAGACTGTAAAATTTTAGAATTTTATGAGTTAGAATGTACATTTGGTGCATTCATGAAAATCAGCCTTTTTAGGAGATAAACCATGAAATGTCAAGTTATGAATCTTGTTGAAATAAAGTTTCCTACTTGTTGGAATTCTTTATACATTCTTTTTGGAGTGTGTTAGGATTCTACTAGGGATATTTCAAAGAGGAAAAAAACCCTTTAGTATAGATGAGAAAGTTTAGACCCTTTGTGCATCCTATAGTTAAGGATTGTCATAGATAGGTATCTAACACCCTAGGCACTTAGTGTTGCATTAGAAATCACCCAAGATGTGTTGAGATGGTGTAATAGATACGAATATACTAGAAAGAATTTGTATTATTCACTCTAGTTAATTGGTAAAGGTTTAAGCCTTGAGATATCCTATACTCTTGTGTTAGTTTCACTCGAGTGGAGTCAAGTTTGTGTCGTTAGTTATTAATCGGGGATGGTTGTGTACCAATTTCTCAAGTTAAGTGAGATCTCATGCATTATTAAATATATAATAGAATGAATAGTGACTTGAAAGCTTGCCATATTCATTGAGTTTAGCAAAAACATGCTGAGCTCTTCTAGTAGTATAGTTGAGTTGGAGATGCATGTAGGAAGAAAGTTACTTCCTTGAATACTAAGTTAAGTATGGAAGATCAAGTCGTTAGGTATTCTGAGAATTAGGAGTTACCTAAAATAGGTATTTGGAACCTTGAGCACTCGAGTTTTACACAGGTCACTATAGGTAGTGCAATAGTAAGGAGAGTCAGATATAAATGAATGAGGTATAGTTTACTTATTTGGATGCACGAATTATTCACTTGCAGTAGAGTTAAGTGTGCAAAGATCATAGAGGTGCTCATTTGACTCCATAGGTTGAGTCAAAATGACGCATTAGTTAAGATAGACTCTTTGACAAGGTTAAGTTAAGTCTATAAGCAAGTTTACAGTTAGTGAGAATGACAATTTTCCTCTATCCCAGGTAAGACCACGATGTGATAAGTTCACTCCCTACCTTTGCAAGTGTTCGTAGAGCTAGATTTTCCTAGAATGAACAAGTAGAGGTAGGGTTAAATCGTCAACTTTACAGTTACAATCAGTTGTATAGGCAATTATACGTTGCTATTGACATATGCGATTATATGTGTAGTTGTTTATGTTAACGGTATGTAGGCTATCAGTTTGGCTATACTACTAGGTATTGTGCAATTATCAGTTATAGTGGAGGGAACTCCTATGATTGTTAATATAGACAATATTATACGGTTGTATGGGCAATTGTATAATGTTGAGTTTAATTTAATTATGTATGCAGTTTTCATTATTTGATGCCATGAAAAAAATGAATATTACTAAGAATTTTCATGTTCTCACCCTTTTCTATGTTTCTATGGTAATAGCAGGTCAAGACCTTTCAAAGGGTAAGGAGATAGAGAAACAGAAGAACTAGTGTAGATTTAGTTTTATTTGTTTCTTTTATAGACAAAGTTGATGAATTTATTTATATTAACTTTGAGGATATAAAGGTTGTATGTATAACACTTTGCCTTTTAGGGCTATTGATGTATATGTGTATAACTTTTTAATTATGGCTTTCCATAATTATTTATAAATATTATGGATTAATTGATGATTATATTACAAGTAGCATAACTATTACTATTTGTCCAGGTATTTGTTAGTTATACAAGGGTAACAGTACTAGGATGTTATATTATGGTATCAGAGCCATTCATTTTGTTGAGCCGAGTTATGGATTGACTAGGCTTAGTTAAGTTAAGAGTTTTCCGCTAAGTGTTATGCATTTCTTGTCTCTTATGTGAGATGTGATGCTAGAATTGCATGACAGACCATAGGTTTGAATGCTAATGGTTACTATCACACTTAGTGTATATAGGAAACTATTACTTCACCAAGGTGAACTGGGAGAAGTAGGAATTCTTCTAGTGAAGGTTCAGCCATTATGGTTGAAGTGTTCTTAGAGGTTGTAACTATCATTAGGGAGCAGATTGCTATCGTAAATAGAGTTTTAGAGAGGATGAAAATAATTTCATCTTAGCAGTTAGTACCACTAGTACAATTAGTGTATAATGTTATGGTTGTAGAGAACCGAAATATTCCAGATCTCTCAAAGTTTAGAAAGGCCAACCCTGCATCCTTTAAGGGTAAGTAAGACCCATTTGGAATAGGAAGATGATTTGAGAAAATCGAGCAAAATCTTAATAGTTAGGGTTTGTTTAGATGAACTGAGAGTTTTGGTTGTCTCCTATAAGCTAGAAAGGGAGGCCTGGTTTTGGTGAGTATGTGCCAAAGAGTTGTTAAGATCTTTAACAATTAGGTTACTTGGGGCGTGTTTAGGAATTCTTTTCAAGATAAATACTGCCCTAAAACCAACAGAATGCCAAGAATATAAAGTCCCTAAGACCTAAGTAGGTGGCATGTTAGAAGGCCAGTTTATGGTTAAGTTTGAAGAAGTACGAGTTAAGTGTAAAGTAAGTTACAAAATCAAACTTTGATCCATAGAACTATGAGTTAAGTGATTGTGGTGTTCATTTTTCCGAGCTCATCATCCTTTGTTTGTGAAAGCTATTAAGGGATGAATAATATCAAGTTCTTCATGATACTCGAAGTAAAATCATGATTAAGTGAAACTGAGTTATGTTTTCTAAGTTTGTATTAGAGTATATATAAGTGGGGAAACATTTATCAGAGTTGTTGGTAGAAGTATGATAAGGGAGTTTTACTTATCATAGAGGCATAATTTAATCTCTTATAGTTTAAGTTGAGTGAAATTATGTAAGTTTTAGAGAAATGCTCTATTGTCTCATTTAGTGGGGTTGAAATGAAGCATTAATCAAGAGATTGTTCCTTTAATAGTAAAAGATGAACCATAGCACAATTATCCTAACTAAGGGAGTGATTTAAACCCCTTGGCCTTGCAAAGTAGTGAGCAAAGCTCTTTGCTAAGGATGGAATTGTGACACAAGGTCGCAAGAAAAGAACCTTATGAGGGTAAAGTTTTGAGTAAAACACTTTACCAGATGTGTAGAGGAAGTAGCCCTCCAATCCCTCCGCATCAGGAAAGTAAGTGAGACTAAATAAATCTTGCAAAGTATGGTAGAGGAGTAAGGTAAACACTCTACCGAGGACAAAGTAATGAGTTAAGCTAAAGTAATAAGTTAAGCTCTTTGTCAAGAAACATGAGGAGTGAGAAAAACACTCGTGTAAAAGGTAGTAAGAGTGAGTTAAACTCCCTACTAAAGGTCTCAGGTAAGAGTAAGTTAAGCTCTCTGCTAAGGATAGTAAACCGAGAAAAGCTTACTATCAAGGGTAGTAGAATAAATGAAGTTCTATGCCACGCTAAGGAATGAGATACGCCCTTATGCAAGTGTAGTAAAGTAGGGCCAACTTACTACAAAGAACAATAGGATGAGTTAAGTCCTAAGTTAGGCAATAGCTTACTATCAAGGGTAGTAGAATAAATGAAGTTCTATGCCACACTAAGGAGTGAGATACGCCCTTATGCAAGTGTAGTAAAGTAGGGCCAACTTTCTACAAAGAACAATAGGATGAGTTAAGTCCTAAGTTAGCCAATAAGGTAAGTTAAGTAGTTTGCCAAGTATAGTTGATATAAGATCTAGTTGTCTTAGAATCAGAAATAGAAAGAGACTACCTCTAAAATTGTTTCTAGAATTATGGAAGAACATAGCCAGTATGTTAGAGCAGTTTTGGAAACTTCTAGAGAAAAGTTTTAACTTGCCAAGTTAGTCAAGAGTCAATTTTGGTTATAAGTGGTACAGTTGAAGGGTTATGTAGTTTCTCAAGGAGGAATTGCTGATAACCCTAGCAAAGTTTGAGTAGTGGTACAATGGCAAAGACCAACCATTGTGACCGAGGTTAGAAAGTTTATTAGTAGACTTTCTCTTTTAGTGCTACCCTGACTAGGTCAGCAAGAAGAGGTAGTACTTTTAGTGGACTCTAGCTTGCGAGTATAGTTTCCAAGAGTTGAAGAAGAGGTTGACTACTACGTTAGTGTTGGTAATTCCAAAGCCCCATGAGAACTTTGAGGTAGTTAGTGATGCTTCAAAGATAGGATTAGGTTTTGTTCTGATGCAACAGGGGTAAGTAGGTGCCTATGCATCGAGGCAGCACTAGAAGGACTACCCTATGTATGATTTGGAATCAGTCACCATGGTGTTCCCTCACAGCTTTGGAGACATTACTCATAAGAAATCTAGTAGAGGTGTTCAGTGATCATAATAGTTCAAGGTACTTATTTGATCAGAGGAAGTTGAACATGAAGCAGAAGAGATAGATGAAGTTCTTCAAGTTTTATAACCTTAACTTATAGTGTCATATAGGTAAGGCCAAAGAAGTGGCCAATGCACTAAGCAGGAAATCCCTACAAGTGTCCCAGATGATGGTCCAAGAGAGTGAATTTCTTGAGAGTTTCAGGGATTTGAGTCTTGTGGTAACTATGATGCCATATAGTCTCTCAGTGAGCAACGTGGACACAGTAAAAGTGTAACACCCCTTTCCAAAAAGGGCATCACATCGAAAACAAAATTCAAAAGAAACTAAAACCCAGTTTATAAAAATTACTTGTTTATCAAATCAGTATATGAATTTACTAATTTTTTTTAATATGCGGAAACAACATAAACTTAGCGGAGAATAATATAAAGAACATTCCATACATCAAACCAAAAGATACATATCATAAGTACTTATATACATCAAAGGATCTTAGTAAAACATAAGCAATAACTTTACATGCCCAAAAAGATTATACACATCATCCACCAAAAACAACAAAAAGATATCAGGCCCTGAAAACTACAAAATATATCAAGCCCAGGCCAATGTAGGAGCCGATGCACTAAGTAGGAAATCCCTATAGGTGTCCCAGATGATGGTCCAAGAGAGTGAATTTCTCGAGAGTTTCAGGGATTTGAGTCTCACGGTAACTATGATACATTATAGTCTCTTAGTGAGCAACGTGGACATAGTAAAAGTGTAACGACCCTTTCTGAAAAGGGCATCACAACGAAAGTACAAAATTCAAAAGAAACTAAAACCTAGTTTATAAAAATTACTTGTTTATCAAATAAGTATATGAATTTACCAATTTTTTTTTTATTATGCGAAAACAACATAAACTTAGCGAAGAATAATATAAAGAACATTGCATACATCAAACTAAAAGATATATATCATAAGTACTTACATACATCAAAGGAACTTAGTAAAACATAAGCAATAGCTTTACATGCCCAAAAAGATTATACACATCAGCCACCAAAAACAATAAAAAGACATCAGGCCCTAAAAGCTACAAAACATGTCAAGCCCATGCCAATGTAATGGTCGATGCACTAAGTAGGAAATCCCTACAGGTGTCCCAGATGATGGTCCAAGAGAGTAAATTTCTCGAAAGTTTCAGGGATTTGATTCTCGCGGTAACTATGATGCCATATAGTCTCTCAGTGTGCAATGTGGACATAGTAAAAGTGTAACACCCTTTTCCGAAAAGGGCATCACACCAAAAGAACAAAATTCAAAAGAAACTAAAACCTAGTTTTTAAAAATTACTTGTTTATCAAATAAGTATAAGAATTTACCAATTTTTTAATATGCGGAAATAACATAAACTTAGCGAAGAATAATATAAAAAACATTGCATGCATCAAACCAAAAGATACATATCATAAGTACTTGCATACATCGAAGGATCTTAGTAAAACGTAAGTAATAGCTTTACATGCCCAAAAAGATAATACACATCAGCCACCAAGAACAACAAAAAGACATCAAGCCCTAAAACCTACAAAATATATCAAGCCCCACAAGATACTGAGAAGGATTGTGTATTGTGGATCGTGAATTAAATTTGATATTAGAAACTGTTGCCAAGTCCCACCAAAATTATAAAAATCTTGCAACCAATTATAGTTAGCAATGGTCGATCCACAGAGAACTAACTCAATTAACACTATTAACTGAATCCTAATTTAAACTCTAAGTGACAATAAACAGTAAAAGGGGGTTTGTTAATTCAAGCTAAAATAGAACCAAAGATAAAACACTAACAAAATAGTTATGATTTAAATTTCCAATTTAAGAATATTGGTTAAGAGATAGAATCCACTACTAGGTTTATATGATCATGCAAATCCACATAACCTTTATCTCAATATAATCAATTATGTTTTTACGCAATTGTGAGATTAATCTCTATTTTCCTTAAATATTGGTTAATTTAGCAACCACTCAAATCAATCCCTAATTAATAGTTATTTGTAAAGCAACTGCTCTTACACCTACCTATTGATTGCATTAAGATTTAGAAAACCAATCACACTGAGATTCAATCACACACCGGGATTAAATTACTTAGACCATATGTTCCACTAGTTCTACCACCGCAACTACACATAGTAATCCTAGTTTTTACCACTTTCTAAATTGGCAAGAATATAAAAACCTTTATATTGAATTGAGATTAGAAACATATGAATGAAAACACAATTGTATTGAAATAAAGGAATATGCAGAATTTACATAACCAAAACTAGAGTTTCATCCTCCCTTAACCAAATAGTAGTTTAGCCGTAGATGGCGAATTCAAAATGAAAATTAAAACAAAATAGAAACATAGTCAAGAATGAAAGAATGAAAGAAAATTGAAGATTAAACTAGTTTTCAATGAGTAATGTTGATCGATCTCCGATTACTCGAACCCGAATCTCCAATCTTTGATCGAATCTCTTTCTTTCTTGTTCCTTGAATCCTCTTCTTTTCTCTGACGGCTTCTAGTTTAGAACTGCCTTATGAGTCCTAGCCAATCCTATTTATACCTTTGGACCCCTAATTTTTGCCTCAAAATACGAAGTTAAGTTTCTGATTCGCAGATATGGGCCGTGTCATCTGACACGGCCTACCTCGTGTCATATGACATGGGTCCTGTGGTCGAATTGGCTCAGAACTAATCCCATCTTAAGATACCAGAGAGATACATGACCAACCCCGTGTCAGATGACATGGGCCGTGTGATTAGTCAAAGCTCAAAAATGAGATTCCCTTGTCATATCAGAAATGTACATGGCTTACCCCATGTCAGATGATAGGGGCCGTGTTGGGCAAATTCATGACTGGAAACTTCTTGTGGTACCAGAGGAATACACGGGTTACCCCGTGTCTTATGACATGGGTCGTGTTGTTGACTTTCTTTAACTTCAGTTGGATTTCTCAACAAACACTCTTTGTCCCTTGCTTCAAGAGGTGGTATTGATCTACATAAATCCTTGGCTCTTCCTTCACATGGATAGCAAGCCTAGTTTAAGGTTAATGGACTCCAACACTCAATGGTTTCTTGCAAAGCACATTTCAGTTATGAGTGTTTATGAACATATTTAAGCAAAGTTTCACAATAAGGTTTCAATTAAGGTAATTGTCAGAAACTTATGCAAATGTTATCAATTGAGCACAAATGGAATCCAATTAGATCAACTATATAGCATTCAAAATACTGAAATTATCAACAGATCAAAGGACCCTCGGACGGATCCTCCTTGGGATTCTCCTTAGAAGAAGAGATCTTAACAGGAGCGACAGACTCACAAGCAAGGGCCCGTGCCGAAGACATAATCGAGTCCTCTTGTCTAAGAGTGGTCACCCACAACTCTAGGATCGACATGTAAAACTCCAGGCACACAGCGACATCAAAGGAGAAGGTAGGAGTTTCATAACAACTCCTCGCAAAAGATAGTGTCACCTCACCTACATAAACAAACCGCTCGGTATTCAGGTTGACGTGCCACGAATCGATGCCTCCATGAATGCTTAGCCTGGCATAACCAAGAAGACCTCGTCTGGATGCCATAGCAAGAACAAAAAACTAACCCAGATGGAAACTGGGAAACTCTGGCTCGCTCCCATCACGGTTTTTAAAGAAACATAGACATAAATAGAATAACATAATAAAGAGGTGAGATCCCTTACATCAATACCAGTTATAGAAGTGAAGAAATAGGAATGGCGCACAATGCCTTTCAAGTGCCGAAAATAATAAGCAACATTAAACTCATATGATAAACAATTTATTAATTGAGGTAGTTATAATATCAATGAAAGAGAAATTTAATAAGCACATATATGTATATATTTATGTCAGATAAATATGTCGACCGACTATGTGTATGCACAATGTATCAAACCATACTCCATGGAGCGAAATACAACATTGGAGAGAATGATCAGGGAAACATGTCTATAGATCATCAGCCTTAATAAAGTGTTATCACAAAGTCTGCGTATGCATCATGGCTCACACAGACATTCATCATTGGATCGTGAATAGCACAGTGCTTGGTCGAGATCATCAAAGCGTTGCTCGGTCACCACATTCATCATTGGATCGTGAATAACAAGTGAACCACACTACTCAATTTGCACTTGCATATATATATATCTCATATATATATATGATATATATATATATATATATATATATATATATATATATATATATCAATGTCATGCATTTAATAACTATAAGTCACCATTGGCCAAAACAGTCATCAACAACTCTGGGTACCATTTGCGGACCCAATAGCAAAATTGTCATTTATTTTCAATCGCGGACATGCATTATCTCATAAGGTTTTATTACTGTTTTTCAATCAGGTAAAACTTCTATTGCCATTTTAAACTAAATTTTGAAACTTTCAAAGTTTAATATAAGATTACACCTCAACTTCAACACTTTTCCTATTGAGCTTCTCTAGGGAATATTTTTTTATATTTTTCACCTAATCCTTATTACTCTAATTCAAAAAGTCATTCTCTTTGTCCTTAATAAAAACTCACTTAAACTAAATATTTTAGGTTTCTCAAAACCTCACTCACACTTATTTTCCTTCAATGGCCAAAAATCACTCTTGATTTTAGGATAAAAAACTTTGTTTCTTTTCTCTTTCCCTTCTATGAGACCCTAATTAAATGTCTAATCACCAAATTATCTAAGTTCCAACTTGATACAAATATCTTGCCTCACGTGCCATACATGGCCGTGAACCCGAAGGGTCTAGGAAACCCATAATTTCCATCACTTTATCAATCACTTATCACTTAATTGCTTAAGCCCCAAATTAATACAAAGATTTTGTCTTGGACACCTTAAATTGGGTCACTTGGCCGTGAGCCATAATCAAAAGGGACAAAAAGCCCTTGCCTTTCATACATGATTCCAAGCATTCAAAGCATCTTCATTAATCAATTTCACATAATAGCAAACTCGTGCATAATATCAAGCAATAAAATTATATAAGGCAAATAAACACAATTCACTAAAAATCATACAATCAAGTGGGTAGATCCTCATATGGATTTCCCACTCACAACATACAAAGTTGTTCCTCACCACCATGATGGGTTGATGAGGTTAATCTCCTTCTTACCAAAAGAGATGGCCAGAAAAGAAAGCTCATTGATGCCTCTTGGAATTTTCATCTAACACCTCTAACCAAACCCTAGAAGTTCAAACTCACAAGATCAACACCTAAAGCTTGAAAAGATAAGACCAATGATCAAGATGATGGCCTTGAACACGATAAAGAGGAAAGAAAAAAAATGAAGATCAAGAATCATACCTTAAGAGCTTCAAGTTAGGGCTTGAAAGAAAATGATGAAGATGAGAGAACTAGATGGTGATCACAACAAAGAAAAGCTACCAAATTATGAGTAGATTCAAGAACAAGGATTGATTTGAGTAAACAAACATGGAGGGTGGCAATAGGGTGCTTGGCCATGGAGCATGGAGAGAAAAAAAGAGAAGAGAAAATGTGAAACTTTTGATTTGAAAAGGTGAAATGAAGGCTTAAGTGAAAAGATGATAACCTTGTCATCTTTTCCTTCCCCCAAAATCATGGAGCCTTCCCAAAAAGAGAGAAAAGAGGCTTTTCCAACAAGTCTCATGTAAAGCTTGTTGAGGAAGCTTAGTTTCACCTTTTGGGAAAGTCAAAGATGATATCACTTATGTGATGTCACATAGGTGATGTCGCATAAAGAGAACACTCTAGAAAAGATAACTAGTACTTTACTAAAAGTTATTATCCAATGGACAAAGGTTACAGTTAACAAAATCAATATCCATCACCCAATGGAAAATAAAACGTACCGTGATTTTATTTATCAAATAAAATCTCAAAAAATGAAAACTTTGTAAACTGTGTCCGTCATCGAGTTTAGTAAGATCCCCCGGTACCGCTTCCATAACCCAAAGCTTTCTGGTCTCAGAAAAATATTTTATTTTTCTTGCCCAACTTAATGCACACGTAAATTGAAAAATATGATAAAATAATCAAAATCATCCTGATAATTCACAAAAATCACAAATATTATAAAAATCATATATAATAGAAAATAAGCAATTTCTGGGGTGTTATAACTCTTCTCTTCTGAAAAGAAATTCTACCCTCGAAATTGTCATACCTTAGAATAGATGTGGATATTATTCCTTCATCTTATCCACTAGCTCCCCCATTGCGTCTCCAATCACGTCATTCCAGATCACCTTTACTAATGGAATTTCTTTTCCTCTGAGTTGCTTCACTCTCCTATCCTTGATCTTTACAGGAAATGTCTCATAGGTTAAATTCTCTTTCAATTGTACTGTATCTAGTGTTATTATATGGGTTGAATCAAGAATATACTTTTGCAATTGTAACACTTGGAAGACATTATGAAGGTTAGAAAGAAAAGGTGCTAAAGCTATTTGGTAGGCTACTGGACCTATCCAACGAAGAATTTGATAAAGTCCGATGAATTTGGGAGTGAGTTTTCTGGATTTAAGAACTTGATCGACCCCAGTCGTAGGTGTGACTTTCAAAAACACATGCTCATCTTCCTCAAACTTAAGAGGTTTTTTTTCTCTTGTCCACATAGCTTTTCTGTCGACTCTGAGCCGTCCACATCTTTTCCTGAATCATCTTAACTTTTTTCGTTGTTTGTTGCACAAGATCAGGCCCTATCGTAAGATGTTCTCCATCTTGGTACCAGCATAAAGGTGTTTTGCATCGTCATCCAAATAAAGCCTCATAGGGTGTCATCCCTATACTTAAGTGAAAAATGTTATTGTAGGTGAACTCTATCAGAGGTACAAATTCATCCCAACTTCCAGACTGATCTAAAATACAAGCTCTCAGCAGTTCTTCCAACGATTGAATTGTCATCTCCGATTGACCATCTATTTGTGGATGATAAGCAGAACTCAAATGAAGTTTCGTCCCTATCGTTTCTTGAAGACTTTGCCGAAACCTTGATGTAAACCTCAGATCTCTATCAGAAATAATACTAGAAGGCACACCGTGAAGTCTAACAATTTCACCAATATACAGTTGAGTTAACCTCTCCATCGAATACCTTATGTTAATCGGTAAGAAGTGCATAGACTTTGTAAGTCGATCAACAATCACCCATATAGAATCTTACCCTATTCGGGTCCTCGGCAGTCTAACCATGAAATCCATTGCAATACTATCCTATTTCCATTCGTTAATATTTAGAGGTTACAATATTCCTGAAGGTCTCTGATGTTCAACCTTAGCTTTCTGACAAACCAGACGAGATGACACATACTTGGCAATGTCCCTCTTCATTCCGTGCCACCAAAATAACTGTTTCAAGTCTTGGTACATCTTGGTCATTCCTAGATGCATACTCAACTTGCTCATGTGGGCTTCTTCGAGAATTAACTTCCTAAGCTCCGGAACATTAGGCACACAAACCCTGCCTTTGAACCTTAGGTTCTATCAAGTCCTTCCCCAATTACTGACACAATGTCTCACTTTATTAGCTCCCTCTTATTTTGCAAAAAATTGTCACTTTTCTATTTCTCTTGAATTTCTTCCATTAGATCACTTGAAATAGTAACCATATTCAAACAAATCTTCCCCGGTGTCAATTGCACAGACGACAATATATCCCTAAATTGCTCTATCAATTCTTTCTCCTTGACCATCATAGTAGAGATACTAAGCATCTTCCTACTTAAAGCATCTGCCATGACGTTTGCCTTTCCGGGGTGGTAGTGAAGTTGAAAATCATAATCTTTCAAAAACTCTAATGACCTCCTTTGCCTCATGTTCAACTCCTTTTAGTCAAACAAGTACTTCGGGGTCTTATGATCGCTGTAGATGTTGAACATTGCTCCATATAAAAAATGTCTCCATATTGTCAAAGCAAACACAACAATAGCTAACTCCAGGTCATGCGTAGGATAATTATTTTCAGGCACTCTCAACTACCTTGAAGCATATGCTACAACCTTCCCATTCTGTATGAGCACACATCCTAAGCCTTGATGTGAAGCATCACAAAACACCTCAAAGGGTTCATTGGGATCAGGTAAAACCAAAACTGGTGAAGTAGTCAGCCGTCTCTTCAACTCTTGAAAACATTCTTCATATGCGTCGATTCATAAAAAAAACTTAATTCTTTCTTGTAAGCTGAGTGAGAGGTCCCACTATCTTGGAAAATTCTTCGATGAATCTTCGATAATAACTGGCTAATCCCACAAAGCTACAAATCTCTGTCACGGACTTTGGTCTTTCCTATTGAAGAATTGTTTCAACCTTCAACGGATCCACTACAATTCCTTCCTTTGAAATCACATGACCCAAAAACTTAACTTCTTCCAACCAGAATTCATATTTTGACAACTTGGCATACAACTTCTTCTCCTTCAAAATCTGAAGAATTACACCAAGATGTTCAACATGTTCCTCTTGATTTCGAGAATTGATCAGAATGTCATCGATAAAGATAACGACAAATTTGTTTAGGTAAGGACAAAAGATCCTATTCATGTAATCCATGAATATTGTAGGAGCATTCGTCACTCCAAATTGCATCACAAGATATTCATAATGCCCGTAACGTGTTCGAAAGGCCGTTTTGGGAATATCCTCTACTTTCACTCGGATCTGATGATAGCCAGAATGCAAATCAATCTTGGAGAAAACAACGACTCCCTTCAGTTGATCCATCAAATGATTTATCCTCCGGAGTGGATACTTGTTCTTTATTGTGACCTTGTTCAATTGGCGATAATCTACACATAATCGAGAAGTTCCATACTTCTTCTTGACAAACAATACTGGTGCTACCTAGGGTGATACATTAGGCCTGAAAACTACTTTTTCAAAAGTTCCACTAACTGCTTCTTGAGTTCAACCAACTCTGATAGCGACATCCTGTATGGTGCGAAGGATACAAGGCTAGATCCAGGTATAAGATCAATAATAAACTATATCCCCTACGTTGGCAATAAACCAGGTACATCATCAAGAAAGACTTCGAGAAACTCATTGACTATTGGAATAGCATTCACATCCATCTCACTCTTAATTTCTAAGGAAGACAATAGCATGTATCCCTGAGCTCCCTCTCTTAAGAAAGCTTTAACTTGGTTGGCCATCAAAAATCCAAAAATTTTTGTCTTAGGAAAAACTAGGGTTTTACTGGAACAATCCAGCAGGATATGATTAGAAGATAACTAATTCATTCCTAAGATTATGTCTATTTGAGAAAGAGGTAAACAGATCAAATCAACAGAAAAGATTTGACCTTCAACAGTCATAGGACAATTCAAACAAACTTGGGTAGTAACAACAGGTTCAGTAGTAGGGGTAGAAATACTCAAATCATAAAGTAATGAAGACACATGTAATCCTAATCGATGCACACAGTCATAAGCAATAAAAGAATGGGTCGCAGTTGAGTCATACAGTACAGATAAAAGATTACCTCCTATGGCACAATCTCCCTTTATTAGATCTTCGAATTTGGAGGCTTCTGATCCACTCATAGTATAAACTCTTCCTCCTGCCTGAGGTCTTGCAGCTCGCATATTACCGACAGAAGGCTCTGCCTTGCAGTGATTGCAGTCTCTGGAGATATGGTTGGGTTTCCCGCATTTGAAGCAAATGACCCCTTTCATTGTACACTCCTTGGTCAAGTGGTCCATTCCACAGTTCAAGCATCTTGGCAAAGATGCCATAGTCTGACAAACACAGTTGCCACCAGAATAGCCACTCGAACCTCCACCATATGATTGTGGTTGACGTGGATTTCCTAGCGGTCGAGAATAAGGCTTCCTTTGAAAATGATTAACATTATTGTTATTCCCTCTTTGGAACCTAGAAGGTCCAAAGTTATGACTCCTTATGTCCCGTGATTGGTCCAGCTCCTCAATCCTACGACACTTGTCCAACAAGGTAGGGAATTATTCAATTCCCAATGGTAGTACTGTTCTTTTCAAGTCATGTCTAAATCCTTCTTCGAACTTTCGACACTTCTATTCCTCATCAGGTTGTAGCTGGAAATACCTCGAGAACTTTGATAAGCTTTCGAACTTTGTTGCGTACTCACTGACTGATATGCTCTCTTGTTTAAGTCTAAGAAACTCCATTTCTTTCGCATACCTTGCACTACCTGGAAAGTACTTCTCCAGAAACTTGTTCTTAAAGACTTCCCATGTGATCACTCTTCCCTCAGCTTCCATCAATCGTTGCGTTCTAGTCCACCAATCTTCAGTATCTCTGACAAGTATGAAGGTAGCATAAGTTATATTCCTATCGTCAGCATATCCCATTCCTTGAAATATCTTCTCTAACTCCTTGATCCAATGGCTTGCTTTCTTCGAATCAAACTCTCCTTTGAATTGAGGTGGGTTGTTACGGGGAAATTCTAACAAGTTCTGAACTTCATTCATTGCCTCTTGTTATTGGCAGCCCTCTCATTTTGTTGCACTATGACATCCGCCATCCTCTGCATTGCCTCAGCTGCAATAGTCATACGCTCATTCTCACGTCCCATATTAACAAGTCCATCTCTACCGCGTGCCATCACTCTCCTTCAAAGTTAGACTGAATAAAACACAAAGAAAGTTAGATATAACCTTTCAGAAACCAAACACAGAGAATCACACAACACAAACATGATAAACCTAACCACAAACCCAAAAGAAAACTCAAATCGGGGCTCTGATACCAAAACTTGGTGTAACGCCCCTTTCCAAAAAGGGCATCACACTGAAAGAACAAAATTCAAAAGAAACTAAAACCCGGTTTATAAAAATTACTTGGTTATCAAATAAGTATATGAATTCACCATTTTTTTTTAGTATGCGGAAACAACATAAACTTAGTAGAGAATAATATAAAGAACATTCCATACATCAAACCAAAAGATACATATCATAAGTACTTACATACATCAAAGGATCTTAGTAAAATATAAGCACTAGCTTTACATGCCCAAAAAGATTATACACATCAGCCACCAAAAACAACAAAATGATATCAGGTCCTAAAAGCTACAAAACATATCAAGCCCCACAAGTTAATGAGAAGGACCCTCAGACGGATCCTGCTCAGAAGAAGAGATCTTAACAGGAGCCATAGACTCATGGGTAGGGGCCCATGCAGAAGACATAATTGAGTCCTCTTGTGGGGTATAAGAATAGTCATCCCACAGCTCTCAGATCAACATATAACACCCCAACCACACAACGACATCAAAAGAGAAGGTAGGAGCTTCATAACGACTCCTCGCAAAAGACGGGGTCACTTCACCCACATAAACAAACCACTCGGTATTCAGGTTGATGTGCCACGAATCGATGGCTCGATGAAACCTTAGCCTAGCATAACCAAGAAGACCTCGTATGGATGCCATAGCAAGAATAGAAAACTAACCTAAACAAAAATCAAGAAACTCTGGCTCGCTCCCGTCACGATCTTTAAAGAAACATAGACATAAATAGAATAACATAATAAAAAGGTGAGATCCCCTTCATCAATACCAGTTATTGCAATGAAGAAACAGGAATGGCGCACAACGCCTTTTGAGTGCTGAAAATAATAAGCAACATTAAAGTCAGATGATAAACAGTTCAATAATTGAGGCAGTCATAATAGCAGTGAAAGAGAAATTCAATACGCACTTATATGTATATATTTATGTCAGATAAATATATCGACCGACTATGCGTATGCACAATGTACCAAACCCTACTCCGTGGAGATAAATACAACATCGGAGAGAACGATCGGGGAGACATGTCTGTATATCATCGGCCTCAATAAAGTGTTGTCACAAAGTTTGCGTACGCATCATGGCTCATACAAGACATTCATCACCAGATCGTGAATAGCATAGTGTCTGGTCAAGATCGTTAAAGCATTGCTCGGTCACCATGACCTAGAGGAGCTACCAACCAGCCACTTGTGGGATACCTGCGCCCAGACACCTCTATGTTCAACAAGTGAACCACGGTACTCAATTCGCACCTGCACAAAGGTGTAATTCATCTCCTAGGCATATAACCTCAACAAAAAGTCCACCGGACTTTCACAAAGTATGATGAATTACTCAATGTGCACACACACACACACACACACACACATATATATATATCATTGTTATGCATTTCATAACTATAAGCCACCATTGGCCAAAACAATCATCAACAACTCTGGGTCCCACTTACAGGCCCGATAGCAAAATTGTCGTTTATTTTCAATCACGAACATGCCAATATCTCATAAGGTTTTATTACTGTTTTTCAATCGGGTAAAACTTCTATTGCCATTTTAAACTAAATTTTGAAACTTTCAAAGTTTAATATAAAAGTTACACATCAACTTCAACACTTTTCCTATTGAGATTCTCTAGGGAATATTTTCTTATATTTTTCACCTAATCCTTATTACTCTAATTCAAAAAGTCATTCTCTTTGTCCTTAATAAAAACTCACTTAAAATAAATATTTTAGGTTTCTCAAAACCTCACTCACACCTATTTTCCTTCAATGGCCGAAATTCACTCTAGATCTTAGGATAAAAACTTTTTTTCTTTTCTCTTTCCCTTTTATGAGTCCTAATTAAATATCTAATCACCTAATTATCTAAGTACCAACTTGATACAAAAATCTGGCCTTGGGTGCCCTACATGGCCATGAACCCTAAGGGTCTAGAATACCCATAATTTTCATCACTTTATTAATCACTTATCACTTAATTACTTAAGCCCCAAATTAATACAAAGATTTTGTCTTGGACACCTTAAATTGGGTCACTTGGCCGTGAGCCATAATCAAAAGGGACAAAAGGCCCTTGCCTGTCATACATGATTCTAAGTATCCAAAGCATCTTTATTAATCAATTTTCCATAATAGCAAACTCGTGCACAATATCAACTAATAAAATTATACTTGACAAATAAACACAAATCACCAAAAATCATACAATCAAGTGGGTAGATCCTCACATGAATTTTCCATTCACAACATACAAAGTTGTTCCTTACCACCATGATAGGTTGATGAGGTTAATCTCTCTCTTGCCTAAAGAGATGACAAGAAAAGAAAGTTCCTTGATGCCTCTTGAAATTTTTGTCCAACACCTCCAACCAAACCCTAGAAGTTTCAAACTCACAAGATCAACACCTAAAGCTTGAAAAGAGAAGACCAATGATCAATATGATGGCCTTGAACAAGAAAAAGAGGAAAGAAAAAAAATGAAGATCAAGAATCTTACCTTAACAGCTTCAAGTTAGGGCTTGAAAGAAAATGATGAAGAAGAGAGAACTAGATGGTAATCACAACAAAGAAAAGCTCCCAAATTATGAGTAGATTCAAGAACAAGGATTAATTTGAGTAAACAAACATGGAGGGTGGCAATAGGGTGCTTGGCCGTGGAGCATGGGGAGAAAAAAAGAGAAGAGAAAAAGTGAAAATTTTGAATTGAAAAGATGACAACCTTGTCATCTTTTCCTTCCCCCCAAAACCGTGGGTCCTTCCCAAAGAGAGAGAAAAGGGGCTTCTCCAATAAATCTCATGTAAAGCTTGTTGAGGAAGCTTAGTTTCACCTTTCGGGAAAGTCAAAGATGATGTCACTTGTTTGATGTCATATATGTGATGTCACATAAAGAGAGCACTCTAGAAAAGATGACTAGTACTTTACTAAAAGTTATTATCCAATGGACAAAGGTTACAGTTAACAAAACCAGTATCTATCGCCTAATGGATAATAAAATGTATCGTGATTTTATTTATCAGATAAAATCTCGAAAAACAAAAATTTTGTAAATTGTGTCTAGCCTCGAGTTTAGTAGCATCCCCCGATATCGCTTCCACAGCCAAAAGCTTTCCGGCCTCAGAAAAATATTTTTTTAATATGCACGTAAATCGAGAAATATGATAAAATAATCAAAATCACCCAAATAATTCACAAAAATTCACAAAATTCACAAATATTATAAAAAGTATATATAATAGCAAATAAGCAATTTCCAGGCTGTTACAACTCTCCCCTTCTAAAAAGAAATTTTATCCTCGAAATTGACATTGCGTGGAATCCTCGCAGGTATTTGTGGGGATTCGAGGAACAAGAATAAGGAAAAAAATTCCCCCATGGTGGGGATCGGTGACAGGGGCAGGGGGTTAATCAGTTGGCGAGGACTGGGAGCGAGGAGGTACTCCCTGCCCCTACCCCGCGTGGGTGCCATGCCTATAGAAGAGTATGCTATCATGTTGAGGCTCCCAATGAACAAGCACCCGAATGTTTATCTTTATGGAGGGCATTATGTGTCAGAAGGGAGGATAACAGATTTGATAAGGGTTCAAGCAAATCAGTTAGGCATGGAAAAAGAGGAGGAACACAAGGCTTGAAGAAGAGTTACCTAGAAGCACATCTTAAGTTTCTAGCACAACAGAGAAAGTGGGATCTCTTTAACGAAACATTGGCATTAACCATCTTTGGGTTTGTGTTATTCCTATTTATCTCAGATGCAGTGGACCAAGCAGCAATGGATGTTTTCTTCAAGTTTGAGAATCATAAGGCAAATCCAATTCCTGCTATTCTCATTGATTCTTTCTTGACAATGGAAATATGCCATAACAAATGTTGAGGGATGATTGACCGAGCGTCGAACTCAATCAAAATTGTAACCAAGTTATACCTATAGCTTTGATAATCATATATTTGATTCATTAATAAACCCTCATGTTTAGTCAATTGCACTCTCCATTTTCTTAATTGATTGAGTTTGGTCATGATTTGTGAGTTTGGGCTCAATTTTGGCCTAATTGAATTTTTCCAGCATTATTGGGCTTTGACACTATTTCTGTATTTTGAACATAACATGAGTTCTAGATATCTGATAATCATGAATTTTACCTTGTAGGAAAGCTAAGAGGAAGCTCTACAACTTTGATGAGAGCTTGAAGTCTTATTCAGATGTCTAGTGGGCCTAATTTTGCATGGAAGTCAGAATACGAGTTCGGAGACCCTTTGATGTTGTTTTGGTCATAACTTGAGTTATAGACCTTCAAATTGCATGGGGTTTAGGCCCAAATGTTCATAACTAACCTAACTTTGTAATTAATGGGTTTTTAATTATGTAAAGCCAAAATAGGGGGTAGTTTAGGGGGTGGCAAGTCAGAAACCGGGGCACCTCCCATTTGATAATTTTTCCTTCTTCTCTCTAGGACTCTCTTCCTTCTCCTTCTCTCTAATTTTCGTTTTCTTCTTCCTTCTTTTATTTTTTTGAGTTCTCCCCTTCTCATGGAGGGGTAGAGCCTTTAGATCAATTTAAGAGATTGAACATGCTTAGTTGTTAATCTTGAGATTTCATTTTTAATGTTTAAGTTCATCTATTAATCAAGTTTCTCTTCTTCTTCTTCTCTTTGTTAATTCTGGTTAGTTAATTGAAATTTTCATATGTTAATTGCTTAATTACCATGTGCAAAGAGATGAACTCAGAAATTAAACAAGGCATTGAAGGTGTTTGATGAAATGTTTAACTTGGTTGGATCTTGGTTTTTAAGTTAATTTCAGTTTTGATGAGTGCTTAACTTGTCTAATCTTAATTAACTGAAATCTAGAAGCATTTCTAGTAGAAGATCTATGATCATTAAGAGGCTTCTTGATGTGGTCTATGACCAAGGACTTGATTAATAATTGAATGGACCCTTAGTAATCAAGGATGGATTAAAATCAAGTTTGGACAATTTTCTTGGATTGGTTGTTTTCTTAATTATGATTAATTCGAATTCTGTTTGTTGTTTCTTAATTCTGTTTGTTAATTTTGCTTCTTAATCTCGCCTAACCCCCCCATTTTAACTTGACTTGATCAAATTGCGTTTTATAATCCTTGAGAGACGATCTGGTGTTGCTTCCTATGCTACAAGCCATAGGCGTAACTTGGTTATAATTTTGGCGAGTTCGATGCTCGTCAGAATTTTGTCACCATTGTTGGGGATTATGATATACAATCTGATCATATTGAGTGCCTCTGCTGCTACTACATTCTGGTATATTCTGACTTAACCACTGTTGCTGCATTCTGGTATATTCTGATCTGTTTTGCTGTATTCTGCTGAATTTTGTTGGTTACGGTGGTTACTGTTGCATTGAATTTTGTTGTTGTGCATTGCATTCTGTTTCTCTACATGGTATGATTTCATAAAACTATATTTCATAATATCACACAACTGATAATTCTACTACAACACTCACACACATAATTATTTAGCTACATTGCAATTTTGCTAGTTAGTTACTGTTCCATTAGTTTTTGCTGCCATTAACCATCCTTTTGCTGACTTTATTGCGAATTACGTTGCAAGACCTCATTATAAGTGTCATTCACTCATTTTGGACGTGTTTGTAACTGCCTGCCATTGTTTCATACCTTGCTAGCTCTCTTTCCCTATTTTCTATTTTTTTCCACGACAGGAGAGATTAGTTCAATTTTCACTGTGGAGTTTTGAGCTAAGACTTGGTCCCCAAACTTAAACCACCATTCTGAGTAAGGTGATCTCTAAGAGATCATCCACTCGGATTTTAGCCAAATTCCATCATCTGATAGGAGTTTTAAGAAAAGAGGGGATATAACGGTAATTTGGTAATTATTTTGGTAAGTCAGAATGACTTGAATTTTGGCCAATTGATAGAGAAAAATCTAAATCACTCGGCCAAGAACCCTGGTTATGCTCCGTTTGGCCAAATTCCATCGTTTCGACCACTTTTTCAATTTTGAAATATTTTCTTTCCATGGTAATTTTCTAAAAAATCATAGTTTTCATTCTGTGGTGGTCCTATATTTTTTTAAAATAATTTGATATGTTTTTTTATTTTTTCTAATCATTTTTGTAGTGTAGAATTGCATGGTTTTTAGATTTTGGCATTCTAACACTTTTTAGCCTTGATTGGTTGCATGACTAGGTCTACCTCTGATAATTTGTTTGATTTTGATCCTGAAATTGATAGGACTTTGCATTCATTGATAAGAGCTTGTAGGCTTAGTCAAGCAATTGATTCCTCATTTCATTCTGATACTGAATATGTCAGTGCATCTGTCATTCAATTTGAGAATTTAAGTGATATTGTCACCATGACTGATAACATGCATAATAGGACTCTTAAAGAGCTTGCTGCCCCTAATGTTACTTATCAACCATTATGCATTCACTACCCTGAGATTGATGCGAATGTTGAGCTAAAGTCTGGACTAATCCATTTGCTGCCTAAGTTTCATGGACTTACAGGCGAGGATCCTCATAAGCATCTTAAGGAATTCTATGTTGTGTACTCAACAATGAGACCTCAAGGCATCCATAAAGAAGACATTAAGCTGAGGGCATTTCCCTTCTCCCTTACTGATGCAGCCAAGGACTGGCTTTACTATCTCTCACCTGGTTCTGTGACTTCCTGAAATGATATAAAGAGGTTGTTTCTAGAGAAATTTTTCCCTGCCTCCAGAGCTACTGCAATTCGGAAGGACATTTGTGGAATCAGGCATATTTTTGGTGAAACCTTGCATGAGTATTGGGAGAGGCTCAAGAAGTTATGTTCGAGTTGTCCATATCATCAAATCAGTGATCAATTGTTAATCTAATACTTTTATGAAGGACTAATGCCAATGGAGAGAAGCATGATTGATGCTGCCAGTGGAGGGGCTTTGGTGGATAAGATCCATGCTGCTACCAGAGACTTGATAGCAAATATGGTAGACAACACTCAGCAATTTGGAACTCGAATGATCAATTCAACCACAGGAGTCAATGAGCTTCAAGTGTCTCATGTAGACCAACAGAGAATGGAACACAAATTGGATGAGTTGACATCTTTGGTGAGGCAGCTAGCAGTGGCACAACAACCACCTATGCAAATGACTGCTACTACTTGTGGAATTTGTTCTTGTCCATCCCATCCTACTAATGCTTGTCCAACCCTTCAAGAAGAGAATTCTGGCAACCAAGCCTACCCTGTTGCTGCAACAGGCATTTTTCCTGGAAGACCCCAATACCAGCAGCCCCAACGGCCCAGTTATGATCCATTTTTGAGTACTTCTAACCCTGGCTGGAGAGACCATCCCAACTTCAGATATGGGAATTCTGGGCAGCAACAGCAGCCCCACCACCACCAGCAACAGCGACAGTTTAGATGCCAAGCTCTAGGCCCTAGCAACTTGTACCAACCACCTGCATTCAGGTAAGCATAACCTGTGCTACCACCCATGCAGCAGCCCTTCCAGCTACCTAGCCCAGCAGCTATTCCAGCTGAGCCATCCTTGGAAGACTTGATGAAATAGATGGCCTCAACCAATATTCAGTTTCAACAGAATGTCAATGCGACTATTTAGAATTTACAAACTCAGATTGGGCAGTTGGCAACCACTATGAGTGAGCTGAAAAGTTAAGGATTGAGCTAACTTCCTTCCCAAATAACTCCCAATCCAAATGTGAGTGCCATTATGTTGAGGTCTGGTAAGTCTGTACCAGCCCCAACTGAACCTCAACCTGCAAGTAAGCAACAACCAGCAGAGAAAGCAAAGAAATCAGTTTCTGAGGATAAGAAGAAATTTGTAGTTGTTGATGAGTCGCAGCAGCCTGCCATAGCCATTCCCTTCCCACAGAGAGCCCTTCAAACAAAAAAGATAGATGAGGCTGAGAAGGATAGAGAGCTTCTTGAGACCTTCAGGAAAATGGAAGTAAATATTCCATTATTGGATGCAATCAAACAAATTCCAAAATATGCCTAGTTTCTTAAAGAATTATGCACCCAGAGGAAGAGGCTAAAGGGCAATGAGAGAATCAATATGAGCCAAAATGTTTCAGCCCTTATTCAGTCTATGCCTTAGAAATGCAAGGATCCAGGGACTTTTACAATTCCATGTGATATAGGTAATTACAAATTTGAGCATGTCATGCTAGATTTAGGTGCTTCTATTAACGTAATGCCTATGTCTATTTTTAATTCTCTTGGACTTGGCCCTTTGCATTCTACAGGCATTGTGATTCAGTTGGCTAACAGAAGTACTGTGCAACCAGCCGGGTTGATTAAAGATGTATTAGTTAATGTTGATGAACTGATTTTTCCTACAGATTTTTATATTTTGGAGATGGAAGGGGAATCACCTTCTAGCAAGGCCCCACTCATTTTAGGGAGGCCATTTCTCAAAACAGTAAGGACCAAAATAGATGTGCATACAGGAACTCTATCCATGGAGTTCGGAGACTTAATTGTTCAATTTAACATTTTTGATGCTATGAAGCATCCCATGGAGGGGCATTCTGTTTTTCATATTGATATACTTGCTAATTTAGTTGAGTGTGAGGAAACTACTGATCAGTTGTGTGATGAATTTCTTGACTTTATTGGTTTTAATAATTCTATCCATTGCCACTCATGTACTGATTGTGATGGAGATATGATATGTGCTGTTGGTGTTGAACTTTCTGCATTCCTGCGAGCTAATGATTTTGTTTACGCAGGGACTAATCATAATAGTTCTATCAACAATGTTCTTGACGCAGTTGTAGACTCTAAAACACAAGGGGAGATGGCGTTAAAAGCCATTGATGAATTTTCAGAGAAGAAAAAAAAGCACCAGATGGCAGTCATTACTATAGTGGATTTTGTTTTTGGGCCATGGTCTAACATAAACAAGAAAAATGAAGTTGATGAAGCAAACACATTGCATTCTAGTGGTGAAGCCAAGAAATTAAAGACGGTCAATGGGACCCCGATGGATGCTCTCATAATGCTTCTAGCATAAGTTGGTCATTCCACTTCAAGCAATGGGACCCTGGTGGAAGCCTCCCCACTTGATCAGGCTGTTTCGTTCTCCTTTCTCTTATTTTACTTGTCTCATTTTTGTTGATGCTATTGTTGGTTTGCTACTAATTTTTTTTTTAGTTTTACATTGAGGGCAATGCAAATTTTAAGTGTGGGGGAGAGATTTAGCATTCTATTTTCTTTATTTTTGTTTTGCTACATTTTTGCTATTTTTAATTTTTGGTTTTCTGTAAATAAAATAAAATAATTTTTTGTGATGATGTTCTGAGATTTATGAAGTTTATGAGTTTGAAGCAATTGAAATTCAAGGTCATTGCATGATTGAATAAATTTTCTTCCTTCTTAAAACTGATTTGCTTGGTAGTGGATGTTTGAATTGGTGGATTGAGTTTCATAGAAGCATACCTTGTGAGATTTTGAGCCTATTGATAGATGGATTTAACATTGCACCATTCCCTTCTTTCTTGTGTGATTTTCACTCATGTTAATGTTCACTCTAAAACTTGCTTTGATTCTTTTTGAGGTTATATTTCACTTGCATGTATGAACATGATTGAGGCCTTCTTTCTAGAGTAGCTACTTTGGCCCAATAGCCAACCTTGCATCATTTCCCTTTGATTAACCCCCTTGAGCCTATTTGTCTATTCTTTGTCTTAGCTTATCTTATGCCTTTGTGAAAAATCATGATTTTACCTTACCCTAGGGAATGCGAGAGCATTGGTTCATTTTCATTTGAGGAGCTCTTTTGGTTGTGGGCAATTAATAGTTCAAGTGTGGGGGTGTGTAAATTGATGTGTAATATGCAAGGTGATTGAAAAAAAAATGAAAAAAAATAAAAATTTTAAAAAAAGAAATGAAAAATGAAGAGAAAAAGAATGAAAGGTTGTGAAAGCAAAAGGAAAGGAATATGTAAGAGAATGTGCATTACATGAATTTTGGGGGGCACAAATTTCATGCTTGTTACTTGTCATTTGACTTCCTCCCCATTGCTCTTTTATTCTCTTAGGTGCTTAACTTGCCATATCCATATTCTTTCTTTCCCTTACCTTGACCCCATTACAACCTTGAATAAAGTCCTCTTGATTTTTGTGTGCATATGTTTGGTAGTGGAGAAGTAGAAGATAAGCAAGCTTATGGTGGTGCAATTTTCATGGGTTGAATTGAGTGAAATACTTACCATGTAAACACTTGAGGGTTGAGAATGTATCTTGTGAGGGTCTATCATTGTTGATTCATGTTTTTCAATTTGAAGTTGCCTTGCTTGTTGGTTTGAGTTGTGAAGAAATGTTAACTCATAAATGTTTTGATCTCTTCAACCTTTAGTTGTTCTTCTTGCTTGCAAACTTTTGCATTCTTGAATGTCATTGGAATTTGAATTCTTTTTGTTGATCCCTTTTACCCTTGTTTTGGTCTTTTGTGTTTTACCTAGGAGTGCAAAAAGCTAAGTGTGGGGGAATTTGATAATCACATATTTGATTCATTAATAAACCCTCATGTTTAGTCAATTACACTCTCCATTTTCTTAATTGATTGAGTTTGGTCATGATTTGTGAGTTTGGGCTCAATTTGGGCCTAATTTAATTTTTCCAGCATTATTGGGCTTTGACATTATTTCTGTATTTTCAACATAACTTGAGTTCTAGATATCTAATAATCATAAATTTTACTTGTAGGAAAGCTAAGAGGAAGCTCTACAACTTTGATGAAGAGCTCAAAGTCTTATTCAGATGTCTAGTAGGCCTAATTTTGCATGGAATTCAGAATACAAGTTTAGAGACCTTTTGATGTTGTTTTGGTCATAACTTGAGTTATAGACCTCCAAATTACATGGGGTTTAGGCCTAAATGTTCATAACTGACCCAACTTTGTAATTAATTAGTTTTTAATTATATAAATCCAAAATAGGGGTATTTTAGGGGGTAGCAAGTCTGAAACTAAGGCACTTCCCATTTGACAATTTTGCTTTCTTCTCTCTAGGACTCTCTTCCTTCTCCTTCTCTCTAATTTTTGTTTTCTTCTTCCTTCTTTTATTTTTTTGAGTTCTACCCTTCTCATGGAGGGGTAGAGCCTTTAGATCAATCCAAGAGATTGAACATGCTTGGTTGTTAATCTTGAGATTTCGTTTTTAATGTTTAAGTTCATCTATTAATCAAGTTTCTCTTCTTCTTCTTCTCTTTGTTAATTTTGGTTAGTTAATTGGAATTTCCATATGTTAATTGCTTAATTACCATGTGCAAAGAGATGAACTCAGAAATTAAACAAGGCATTGAAGGTGTTTGATGAAATGTTTAACTTGGTTGGATCTTGGCTTTTAAATTAATTTTAGTTTTGATGAGTGCTTAACTTGTCTAATCTTAATTAATTGAAATCTAGAAGCATTTCTAGTAGAAGATCCATGATCATTGAGAGGTTTCTTGATGTGGTCTAAGACCAAGGACTTGATTAATAATTGAATGGACCCTTAGTAATCAAGGATGGATTAAAATCAAGTTTGAACAATTTTCTTGGATTAGTGGCTTTCTTAATTTTGATTAATTCGAATTCTGTTTGTTGTTTGTTAATTCTACTTCTTAATCTCACCTAACTGCCCCCATTTTAACTTGACTTAATCAAATTGCATTTTATAATCCTTGAGAGAAGATTCGGTGTTGCTTCTTATGTTGCAAGCCGTAGGCGTAACTTGGTTATAATTTTGGCGAGTTCGGCGCTAGTTAGAATTTTGGCGTCGTTGCCGGGGATTGTGATATGCAATTTGATCATATTGAGCACCTCTGCTGCTACTGCATTCTGGTATATTCAGATCTATTCTGCTGTATTCTGCTGAATTTTGCTGGTTATGGTGGTTACTATTGCATTGAATTTTGTTGTTGTGCATTGCATTCTATTTCATTACATGGTATGATTTCGTAAAACTACATTGCATAATATCACACAACCGATAATTCTGCTGCAACACTCACACACACAATTATACAGCTGCATTGCAATTCTGCTGGTTAGTTACTGTTCCATTAGTTTTTTTCTGCTATTAACCATCCTTTTGTTGACTTTATTGCGAATTACAACGCAAGACCTCATTGTAAGTGTCATTCACTCATTTTGGACGTGTTTGTAACTGTCTGCCACTGTTTCATACCCTGCTAGCTCTCTTTCCCCATTTTCTAATTTTTTTCTAGGGCAAGGGAGATTAGTTCAATTTTGACTGTGGAGTTTTGAGCTGAGACTTGGTCCCCAAAGTTAAACCACCATTCTGAGTAAGGTGATCTCCTAGGGATCATCCACTCGGATTTTAGCCAAATTCCATCATCTGATAGGAGTTTTGAGAAAAGTGGGAATACACCAGTAATTTTAGTAATTATTTTGGTAAGTCAGAATGACTTGAATTTCGGCCAGTTGATAGAGAAAAATCTAAATCACTCGGCCAAGAACCCTGGCTATGCTCCATTTGGCCAAATTCCATCGTTTAGACCACTTTTTCAATTTTTGAAATATTTTCTTTCCATGGTAATTTTCTAAAAAATCATAGTTTTCATTTTGTGGTGGTCCCATATTTTTTAAAAATCATTTGATATGTTTTTTTTTCTAGTCATTTTTGTAGTGTAGAATTGCATGGTTTTTAGATTTTGGCATTCTGACACTTTTTAGCCCTGATTGGTTGCATGACTAGGTCTACCTCCGATAATTTGTTTGATTTTGATCTTGAAATTGATAGGACTTTGCATTCATTAGTAAGAGCACATAGGCTTAGTCAAGTAATTGATTCCTCATTTCATTCTGATACTGAATCTGTCATTGCATCTGTCATTGAAGCTGAGAATTTAAGTGATATTGTCACCATGGCTGATAACATGCATAATAGGACTCTTAAAGAGCTTGTTGCCCCTGATGTTACTTATCAACCATTATGCATTCACTACCCTGAGATTGATGCTGACTTTGAGCTAAAGTCTGGACTAATCCATTTGCTGCCTAAGTTTTATGGACTTGCAGGTGAGGATCCTCATAAGCTTCTTAAAGAATTCCATGTTGTGTGCTCAACCATGAGACCTCAAGGCATCCATAAAGAACACATCAAGCTGAGGGCATTTCCCTTCTCCCTTGCTGATGTAGCCAAGGATTGGCTTTACTATCTCTCACCTAGTTCTGTGACTTCTTGAAATGATATGAAGAGGCAGTTTCTAGAGAAATTTTTCCCAGCCTCCAGAGATGCTGTAATTTGGAAGGACATTTGTGGAATCAGGCATATTTTTTGTGAACATGAGTATTGGGAGAGGTTCAAAAAGTTATGTTGGAGTTGTCCATATCATCAAATCAGTGATCAATTGTTGATCCAATACTTTTATGAGGGACTGATGCTAATGGAGAGAAGCATGATTAATGCTGCTAGTGGAGGGGCTTTGGTGGATAAGACCCTTGTTGCTGCCAGAGACTTGATAGCAAATATGGCAGACAACACTCAGCAGTTTGGAACTCGAATGATCACTTCAACTAGAGGAGTCAATGAGCTTCAAGTGTCTCTTGTAGACCAATAGAGAATGGAACACATATTGGATGAGTTGACATCTTTGGTGAGGTAGCTAGTAGTGGCACAACAACCACCTATGCAAATGGCTACCACTACTTGTGGAATTTGTTCTTGTCCATCCCATCCTACTGATGCTTGTCCAACCCTTCAAGAAGAGAATTCTGGCAACCAAGCCTACCCTGTTGCTGCAACAGACATTTTTCCTGGTAGACCCCAATACCAGCAACCCCAATGGCCCAAATATGATCCATTTTCAAGTGCTTAAAACCCTGGCTGGAGAGACCATCCCAACTTCAGATATGGGAATTCTGGGTAGCAACAGCAGCCCCACCAGTAGTAGCAATAACAACAGTTTAGATACCAAGCTCCAGGCCCTAGCAATATGTACCAACCACCTGCATTCAGGCAAGCACAACCTGTGCTGCCACCCATGTAGCAGCCCCTCCAGCTACCTAGTCCAGCAGCCATTCCAGCCGAGCCATCCTTGGAAGACTTGATGAAACAGATGGCCTCAACCAACATTCAGTTTCAACAGAATGTCAATGCCACCATTCAGAATTTACAAACTCAGATTGGGCAGTTGCCAATCACTATGAGTGAGCTGAAAAGTCAAGAGTCGAGCCAACTTCCTTCCCAAACAACTCCCAATCCGAATGTGAGTGCCATTATGTTAAGGTCTGGTAAGTCTGTACCAACACCAACTGAACCTCAACTTGCAAGTAAGCAACAACCAGCAGAGAATGTAGAGAAATCAGTTTATGAGGATAAGAAGAAATTCATAGTTGTTGATGAGTAGCAGCAGCCTGCCATAGCCCTTCCCTTCCCACAGAGAGCCCTTCAAACAAAAAAGATAGATAAGGTTGAGAAGGATATAGAGCTTCTTGAGACCTTCAGGAAAGTGGAAGTAAATATTCCATTACTGGATGCAATCAAACAAATTCCAAAATATGCCAAGTTTCTTAAGGAATTATGCACCCAGAGGAAGAGGCTAAAGGCAATGAAAGAATCAATATGAGCCAAAATGTTTAAGCCCTCATTCAGTCTATGCCTCAGAAATGCAAGGATCCAGGGACTTTTACAATTCCATGTGTTATAGGCAATTATAAATTTGAGCATGCCATGCTAGATTTAGGTGCTTCTATTAATGTAATGCCTATGTCTATTTTTAATTCTCTTAGACTTGGCCCTTTGCATTCTATAGGTGTTGTGATTTAGTTAGCTAACAGAAGTACTGTGTAACCAGTCGGGTTGATTGAAGATGTATTGGTTAAGGTTGATGAACTGATTTTTCCTGCAAATTTTTATATTTTGGAGATGGAAGGGGAATCACCTTCCAGCAAGGCCCCACTCATTTTAGGGAGGCCATTCCTCAAAATAGCAAGGACCAAAATAGATGTGCATACAGGAACTCTATCCATGGAGTTCAGAGACTTAATTGCTCAATTTAACATTTTTTATGCTATGAAGCATCCCATGGAGGGGCATTCTGTTTTTCATATTGATATACTTGCTAACTTAGTTAAGTGTGAGGAAACTACTGATCAGTTGTGTGATGAATTTCCTGACTTTATTGGTTTTAATAATTCTATCCATTGCCACTCATGTACTGATTGTGAAGGAGATATGATATATGTTATTTGTGCTAAAATTTCTACACTCCTGATCGTAATAGTTCTATCAACAATGTTCTTGATGTAGTTGTAGACTCTAAAACAAAAGGGGAGATGGCGTTAAAGGCTATTGACGAATTTTCAGAGAAGAAAAAAAAGTACCAGATGGCGGTCATTATTGTAGTGGATTTTGTTTTTGGGACATGGTCCAACATAAACAAGAAAAATGAAGTTGATAAAGCAAACACATTGCATTCTAGTGGTGAAGCCAAGAAAATTAAAGATGGTCAATGGGACCCCGGTGGATGCTCTCATGATGCTTCTAGCATAAGTTGGTCATTTCACTTCATGCAATGGGGCCCTGGTGGAAGCCTCCCCACTTGATCAGGCTGTTTCTTTCTCTTTTCTCTTATTTTGCTTGTCTCATATTTATTGATGCTATTGCTGGTTTACTACTAATTTTTTTTGAGTTTTACATTGAGGGCAATGCAAATTTTAAGTGTGGGGGAGAGATTTAGCATTCTATTTTCTTTATTTTTGTTTTGCTACATTTTTTATGTTTTTAATTTTTGTTTTTCTATAAATAAATAAATAAAAATTTTAACGACGTTCTGAGATTTGTGATGTTTATGAGTTTGAAGCAATTGAAATTCAAGATCATTGCATGATTGAATAAATTTTCTTCCTACTTGAAACTGATTTGCTTGGTAATGGATGTTTAAATTGGTGGATTGAGTTTGATAGATGCATACCTTGTGAGATTTTGAGCCTATTGGTGGATGGATCTAACATTGCATCATTCCCTTCTTTCTTGTGTGATTTTCACTCATGTTAATGTTCACTCTAGAACTTGCTTTGATTCTTTTTGAGGTTACATTTCACTTGCATGCATGAACATGATTGTGGCCTTCTTTCTAGAGTAGCTACTTTGGCCCAATAGCCAACCTTGCATCATTTCCCTATGATTAACCCCCTTGAGCCTATTTGTCTATTCTTTGTCTTAGCTCATTTTATGCCTTTGTGAAAAATCATGATTTTACCTTACCCTAGGGAATGCGAGAGCATTGGTTCATTTTCATTTGAGGAGCTCTTTTGCTTGTGGGCAATTAATAGTTCAAGTATGGGGGTGTGTAAATTGATGTGTAATATGCAAGGTGATTGAAAAAAAATGAAAAAAATGAAAATTTAAAAAAAAGAAATGAAAAATGAAGAGAAAAAGAATGAAAGGTTGTGAAAGAAAAAGGAAAGGAATATGTAAGAAAATGTTCATTACATGAATTTTGGGGGGCACAAATTTCATGCTTGTTACTTGTCATTTGACTTCCTCCCCATTGCTCTTTTATTCTCTTAGGTGCTTAACTTACCATATCCATATTCTTTCCTTCCCTTACCTTGACCCCATTACAACCTTGAATAAAGTCCTCTTGATTTTTGTATGCATATGTTTGGTAGTGGAGAAGTAGAAGATAAGTAAGCTTATGGTAGTGCAATTTTCATGGGTTGAATTGAGTGAAATACTTACCATGTAAACACTTGAGGGTTGAGAATGTATCTTGTAAGGGTCTATCATTCTTGATTCATGCTTTTCAATTTGAAGCTACCTTCCTTGTTGGTTTGACTTGTGAAGAAATGTTAACTCATAAATGTTTTGATCTCTTGAACCTTTGGTTGTTCTTCTTGCTTGTAAACTTTTGCATTCTTGAATGTCATTGGAATTTGAATTCTTTTTATTGATCCCTTTTGCCCTTGTTTTGGTCTTTTGTGTTTTACCCAAGAGTGCAAAAAGCTAAGTGTGAGGGAATTTGATAATCACATATTTGATTCATTAATAAACCCTCATGTTTAGTCAATTGCACTCTCCATTTTCTTAATTGATTGAGTTTGGTCATGATTTGTGAGTTTGGGCCTAATTGAATTTTTCCAGCATGGGCTTTGACAATGTTTCTATATTTTGAACATAACTTGAGTTCTAGATATCTGATAGTCATGAATTTTACCTTGTAGGAAAGCTAAGAGGAAGCTCTACAACTTTGATGAAGAGCTCGAAGTCTTATTTAGATGTCTAGTAGGCCTAATTTTGCATGGAAGTCAGAATACGAGTTTAGAGACCCTTTGATGTTGTTTTGGTCATAACTTGAGTTATAGACCTCCAAATTGCATGGGTTTAGGCCCAAATGTTCATAACTGACCCAACTTTGTAATTAATGGGGTTTTAATTATGTAATGCCAAAATAAGGGTAGTTTAGGGGTGGCAAGTCCGAAACTGGGGCACCTCCCATTTGATAATTTTTCTTTCTTCTCTCTAGGACTCTCTTCCTTCTCCTTCTCTCTAATTTTTGTTTTCTTCTTCATTCTTTTATTTTTCTGAGTTCTCCCCTTCTCATGGAGGGGTAGATCCTTTAGATCAATCTAAGAGATTGAACATGCTTGGTTGTTAATCTTGAGATTTTATTTTTTAATGTTTAAGTTCATCCATTAATCAAGTTTCTCTTCTTCTTCTTCTCTTTGTTAATTCTGGTTGGTTAATTGAAATTTCCATATGTTAATTGCTTAATTACCATGTGCAAAGAGATGAACTTAGAAATTAAACAAGGCATTGAAGGTGTTTGATGAAATGTTTAACTTGGTTGGATCTTGGTTTTTAAGTTAATTTCAATTTTGATGAGTGCTTAACTTATCTAATCTTAATTAATTGAAATCTAGAAGCATTTCTAGTAGATGATCCATGATCATTGAGAGGCTTCTTGATGTGGCCTAAGACCAAGGACTTGATTAATAATTGAATGGACCCTTAGTAATCAAGGATGGATTAAAATCAAGTTTGGACAATTTTCTTAGATTAGTTACTTTCTTAATTTTGATTAATTCGAGTTCTGTTTGTTGTTTGTTAATTCCAAATTGATTACAAAAGCTTAGCCCTCCATAAGAATGGGAGAACATGGTTTTTCACATAGGGCATATAATGAGCTAAGACAATGAATAGGAAAATAGGCTCAAGGGGGTTAATCAGGGAAATGATGCAAGAGTGGCTATTTGGCCAAAGTAGCTAATTCAAGAAAGAATGCCTCAATCATGTTTATGCATCAAGTGAAAAATGTAGCCTTAAAAAGAATCAAAGCAAGTTCTAGGGTGACCAATTGCTATGAGTGAAAATCATACAAGAAAGAAGGGAATGACATAAATGCTAAATCCATCCACTAATAGGCTCAAAATCTCACAAGGTGTGCATCTATCAAACTCAATCCATCAATCAAACATCCAAAACCAAGCGTGTCAAATTCTAGAAGGAAGAAAATTTATTCAATCATGCAATGAACATTGAATTTCAATTGCTTCAAACTCATAAACTTCACAAATATCAAAACATCATTAGAAAGTAATTAAAAACAGAAAAAAAAAATGTAAATTCCTCATCCACACTTAAATTCTACATTATCGTCAATGTAAAGCTCAAAAGAAAAACAACATCCACCAAATCATCAAGTAATGAAGGACAAGTAAAATAAAAGAGAGAGAAAGAAAAGAAACATCCTTATCAAGTGGGGCAAATGAAGAGACTTCCACCAGGATCCCATTGGCGAAAGCATAATGACCAACTTGTGCTTGAAGCAGCATAAGAGCATCCACCAGTGTCCTATTGGCCCTCCTTGATTCCCTTGGGATTCACGCAAGTGCTATCACCTAGATCCCAGGCTTTCTTATGCTCTCTCAGAATTTGTAGCCATCTCTCCTTCTGTTCAACAAGGAGGTTCTTGGACACGAACACATGAAGCTGTTCATCATCCCCAAGTATGCATACTTCAGGTGTTCGGGTAATGGCGTCAGCTCAAAGGTAGGTGGCTGCTACACTGAAGGTATCAATTTGGCTAAACAAATTAATTCTGGTGATTTAACAACTGTAGCATCACCTGTAAACTTTGTACAATCTTCCAAAACAGCATGATCATATCTTATAGAAGAAGGAAATTCAGAAAATGCAATATTATGTCCTATACATGCAAAAATCTCAGAACAAGCAGCACACATACTGGTCTCATTACAACTAGAAACAGTACATCCAGAACATCCAAGAAAATCAGCATTATCTAGAAATCCACCAAATTCAGAAAATTCAGCTAGCATATCAACATGCATATCATCAACAAGCAAATCAATGACATCTAACTGAAATATAGAATGCTCTCCTAAAGGATATTGTATGGCATCAAAGAGGTTAAATTGAACTATGTTATCCCTAAATTTCATGGAAAGGGTACCATCATACATATCAATCTTAGTCTTGGCAGTTTTCAAAAAGGGTCTACCTAAAATCAATGGCGGCTGACTAAATGCAAATTCATCTTCCATGTTCAAAATATAAAAAATTGCTGGAAATATTAACTCATTTAACCTTACTAAAATATCCTCAAGCACTCCAACAAGATGAGTTGAGTTCTTATTTGCTAGCTAAATGATTACTCCGGTTGGCTTCAATTCTCCAAGTTACAGAGATTCAAAAATTGATTTTGGCATCACATTGATCAAAGCACCTAAATCCAACATTGCATAAGTAAATTGCTTGTTGCCTATTATGCAAGGAATGGTGAATGTTCTAGGATCCTTGCATTTAGAAGGCAAATTTTGTTGGATCAAGGCAGAAACATTTCTTCCTATGCTCACTTTCTTATTTCCTTTCAACCTTCTCTTATGAGTGCATAACTCTTTCAAGAATTTGGCATACTTTAGTATCTGCTTGATTGCATCCAAGAGGGGGATATTGATTTTCACCTTCCTGAATGACTCCATGACTTCTTTCCATTTCTGCTTGCGCTATCTGCTTGGATTGTGTGACCCTATTTGGAAAAGGTAGTGGAATGGCCAAGTATGAATTCTCTGCACATTTCTTCTATGTCACAGATTTTTGGACTGAGCTATTTATTTTCTGTGAATTTTGTTGTTTATGGTCACTCTCTGGTTGCTATATTGATAACTCTAGTTGTGGTTGACTAGGACCATCAACTTCTCTGCCACTTCTTAAGGTAGTAATGGAACTTACATTGCCTCTTAGGTTATTGACTATTTGTGAAGGCAATTAGCTCGACCCTTGACTTTTCAGCTCACTCACAGTGGTTTCTAACTGCCCAATCTGAGTTTATAAATTTTGAATGGTGGCATTGACATTCTACTGGAACTGGATGTTGTTTGTGGCCATTTGTTTCATTAAATTTTCCAATGATAGCTCAGCTAGAGTGGCTTGGACAGATTGTTTCACAGGTTGTTCATGTTTGAATGTAGATGGGTGGTATTGGTTGCTAGGACCTACAGCTTGGTATTTAAATTACTGTTGCTACTGTTGTTGTTGTTACTAATATTGGGGTCCCACTACTAATTATCGTACCAGTGAGGTTAACTCATGAAGCTTGTTTTCTATCCTCTTCTGGTCTGCCTGAGCCATATGGATCTTATCAAGCCTGTTTGCTATCCTCTTCTGGTCTACCAATGAGGTTAACTTATCAATCATGCTTCTGTCCATTGGCATTAGTCCCTCATAAAAGTATTGGATCAACAATTGATTAATGATTTGGTGGTGTGGATAACTTGAACACAACTTCTTAAATCTCTCCCAGTACTCATGCAAAGTTTCACCTGAAATCTGTCTGATGCCACATATGTCTTTTCGAATTGTAATAGATCTGGAGGTAGGGAAAAACTTCTCTAAAAATAATTTCTTCATATCATTCCAGCAAGTCACAGAGCCTGTGAAAGATAATAAAGTCAGTCATTGGCTGCATCAGTAAGGGAGAAGGGGAATGCTCTCAGCTTGATGTGTTCTTCATGGATGCTTTGAGGTCTCATGGTTGAGCACATAACATAGAACTCCTTCAAATGCTTATAGGGATCCTCACTTGCAAGACCATGAAACTTGGGCAACAACTGTATCAATCCAGATTTTAAATCAAAATTAGCATTAAGATCAAGATATTGAATGCACAAAGACTGGTAATTACATTAGGGGCAACAAGCTCTTTAAGAGTCCTATTATGCATGTTATCAATCATGGTTTCAGAATTATTTAAGATCTCAGGTTTACTATCAAATTGAAGATCAAAATCAAGTTCAGAAGCAATTCTTGCACTTAACCTACGAGCTCTAATCAACCTATGCAATGTTCTATCAATCTTAGGATCAAAATCAAACAAGATATCAGAATTAGACCTAGTCATGCACCAACTAGGGTTATAGAGGTGCCAAAATGCCAAAAACACAAAAACATGCAAATTTACACTACAGAAATAGCTAGAAAAAATAAAAAAAAAAACACATCAAATGAATTTTAAAAATCATGGGACAACCACAGAATGAAGACTACACTGATTTAGAAAATTATCATGCAAAGAAAATATTTCAAAAATTAAAAAAGTGGTCTAAACGATGGAGTTTGGGCAAAAAATGCATAACTAGGGTTACGTTTTCCTAGTCTTGATCAGTGACCTTTTTTCCTATCAATTGGCCAAAATTCAGGTCATTCTAAGTTACCAAAACAATTATTAAAATTACCTCTATGTCCTTAATTTTCTCAAAAACCCTATCAGATGATGAAATTTGGCTAAAGTCTGAACAGATGATCAAAGATCTCCTTGCTCAAAATGATGATTTAACCTTGGGGACCAAGTCTCAGCTTCAAACTCCACAGTCAAATCAACACTAGTCTGCCCCTACACCAGAAGAAATCAAAAAATGGTGAAAAAGTGCTAGCTGGATATGAAACAGTGTTAAGCAGCTAGTAACATGTCCAAAATGATTGAATGACACTTACAAGGAGGTTTTGAAATGCAATTATCAATCAGGGCAGCAAAAGAATAATCAACAACAGTAATAACCAATGTAACAGTAACCAATAGCAAAATGCAATGCAGCAGAATGATCAACAAGACTTAAATGTTAGTAGGAACAAGAGTTAGTATGGTCACTTAATATGATCAGATTACAATCAACAATCTCTTGCAACGACGCCAAAATTTTGACCGAGCGCCAAACTCAATCAAAATTGTAACCGAGTTAAACCTATAGCTTGCAGCGTAGGGAACAATACCAGATCGTCTCTCAAGGATTATAAATGTAATTTGATCATATCAAGCACAAAATTGGGGAGAGGGATTTGAGAACTCAGAATATGTAAATAACAGAATTAAATAAAGAAATTCAATTAAAAGAACAATCAATTCATAAACCTATCCGAAATTGGGTGGATTCCATCATAAATCTTTCAACATATATTTGAAGCGCATTTGAATGGTTAATTTGGATTCAACCAAAATCTTTGCATCAAATCTATAATTCATACTAGATAATCATCTAGAATTCAATTAATAATTGACACACAAACTTGCAATTGCACAATTTATGTTAGATCTATGTTAATTTAATCTCCGAATTTAATTAACCTAGGCACAAATCAGTAACCTAGCCTTTACTTATGTGATGAACTCAGATCAATCAGCCAAAATCCAATCATAATTCTTAATCTTAAATCCAGATCCAATCAGATCAAACATAAACAGAATCACCATTCATGCATTCAAGATCAAGAAGAACAAGAGGAATCCAAAAGCAATTCAAACACAAAACAGAACCAAGATCTCAAGAATCGAAATCACAATTTCTTCAATAATTCCAAATTGATTACAAAAGTTAACCCTCCATGAGAATGGGAGAACTCCAAAAAAGAAAAGAAAGAAAACGAATAACTAGAGAGAAGAGAGAGGAAAAGAGTTCTAGAGAGAAGGTGAGAAAAATATGTAATGAAATCTCCCGGCTTTCTGCCTTCTAACCCCCAAAACTACTCCTTATTTTGGCTTACATGATTAAAAATCCATTAATTACAAAGTTGGGTCCATTATGAGCAATTGGGCCTAAACCCCATGCAATTTGGAGGTCTACAACTCAAGTTATAGACAAAACAATATCAAAGGGTCTCTGAACTCGTATTCTGACTTCTAGGCCCAATTAGGTCTACTAGACATTTGATTGAGACTTTAAGCTCTTTATCAATGTTGTAGAGCTTCCTCTTGGCTTTCCTACAAGGTAAAATGCATAATTTTCAGATATATAGAACTCAAGTTATGGCTGAAATACAGAAACAACGTCAAAACTTATTAATGCTAGAAAAATCAATTAGGCCCAATGTGAGCCCAAACTTATAAAACATGATCAACATATATCAATTAAGTACATAGAGAGTGTAAATGACTAAAAAAGAAGGTTTATTAATGTATAAAATATCTTATTATCAATGATTTGTTGTTGTACACATATGTTGTATGTTTAGACAATGACGCACATTGATGTACACAATCGCTTGGGCTTCCTGCCTGACCCATTAAGAAATTTTAGTCGCATACCAGTGAAGTAACAAAAAGCCTATAAATGAAAAAATGTGTTCATGAAGATGGGGCCATATTCTTTCAAATGGGTATACCCTTGGTATCATGGAGAAGAGATAGTTTTCAGTTGTGGTGACTTTCCTAATGTTCCTTTGAAGGGCACGATAGGTTGTGTATCCTTTGCATCGGTCCTTATGCTTAGATAGCTCTAATGGATTCAACACGTGCCCAATGAAGTGTAACTTAGAGGATTCAACTTTTTATATAGAAAATGTAACGCCCCAATTTTTAGAAAATATTCTGAATGTACTGTTTTCTGTTTTTCATGCTTTTGTATGAATGATTGTGTCCTTTTTTTTTCGTTTCGATTTCGTATGAAAACAATTACGATAATACAGGCTCAAATTTTATTCGATCGTTTTACGTAGTTTGCTTCGAGACGGTAAAATAAAAATTTTTCTGAGCTACTGTATTAATTTTTCTGAAAGATATACAGCTATATAATACTGCTGGATATTTTATTTGAACGTTTTGGACGATTACCTACGTTGTGGGAAAAAACGGGAAAATGACCGTTACGTCCCGAACGTACTGTTTTTGCTGTTTTTGCTGTTTTTAATTGTTTTCTTCTTGATTTAATGCCTGAAAATACTGTCTGTGATTTTATATGGACTTTTTGTGTGATTTGCTCCGAGGCAGGAAAATAATATTTTTCAGGCAGGGAAAATCTTATTTTATTATTTAGAATTGGGGGATCTTACTTAACCCGATTCTGAATGAGACTAAAAATAATCTTTTAATTTTTAGGATTTAATCACAAATAAAATAATTTTATATTATTATAATATTATTTTATTAGTCAGTATATTTTAGTGACAAGGACCCGAAAATATTTTGCGGGACCCACAATTAGCAGAACGGTTAGATCGGTAGCTTAATTAATCACTGTAAGCAGTAGAACTTTCCAGAACAGGCTGACTCAGCTAGCTGACTCAGCAGAGAATTTAATGAGCTGTGTGACTCAGCATGTGAGTCACCAAGAGCCAACCAATGGGAATCAAGCTTGCTCACCAAGGCTTGATCTTGACCATTGATTCATCAAATGGCTTGAATGAAGCCAAGCAAGGTGCCCACCTTGCACCTCACTTGATGTCTACGGCCAAGAGGTCTTTGAAGACCAAAATCACATTTCTCCTTCATCACTTTTCTCTCTTCTCTCTCATCAAAACCCTAGCCACCATTCTTGTTCATCTTCTTCACCATTTTCGGCCAAGAGCCATTCCTAACCATCCAACCATCCAAAAATTTTTCTAACCAAGTTTCCTTAATCTAAACACTATTCTAAGAACCTTTCTAGTTGGAAGTTTCTTCAAAATCTTCCATTTAGGGCTTGGAAATCAACCTTGTAAATTTGACCTAGAAGGTGAAATATCATATTTTTCTTTTCTCTCTTCTTTTTCAAAGTTCTAAGCCATGATTTCTCCATGGTTTAGCTTCTTTTTCATGGTTAATAACATGTAGATTTTATTTGAGATTTTTAGGTAATTGGTGGAGTGAAAACCGAACCATAGGAGGTGTGAAAGCTAATCATTTGTCTTCATTTAAGGTAAGAGGAAGACAATTCTTATCATCCCTTGATGGTGGTAAGAAGATGGATTATTTGTAGAATCCATAAGGATTCGTTTGTGGTGTGTTTATTGATGTGTATTTGTTAATTTTTGTGGTTGCTAGTAGCTTAGGTGTTGTATGTTAGTAGCTTTCTTGTTTGGTGATTGTAATAATTTTGCATGTCTATTAGCTTTTGATTGTATGTCTATAAACTTTAATTTAGGTTTTATGTGTTAGAAATATTTTGCATGTGTTAGAATTGTATGATAAGGTATAAGATGTGAATAACATGTGTAAATTTGCATGAGTGTTCCAAAGAACACATTCCCTAGTCACGGCAATGACAAAGTGTGAGGACCAAAATGTTCTCTTAATTTTTCCTAAAGTGTAACTTAATTAATTAGGAGAAATAAGAAGGTTTCAAATTGATTTGATCAAAGAAAAGGAATTTAGAAATCAAATGGTAAAGATTTAGTAAATTTTGGGCCAACATGCCTAAAGGATTTATTTGATTCAAAATCATTATTTTATAACATGATTTAATGAACTTAGATAAGATAATACCTTTGACATGATTTAGAAATCAAATGAAAAAGTTTTACGAAATTTGGCCAACATGCCAATATAGGTTATCATGGTTTCTAAACCTAGTTTCAAACCTTTTTCAATCAAAAAGAGACAATACAAGTTAGAAAGAAATTTCCTATAATGATTTTTAAAGAAACAAAATTGGTTAGAATTAAGTTTAAAGAATTAAAACCAATGATTTTATCATTTAGAAAGGAATACAAGTAAATTTTGAGAATTTTCTAACATATAGCTCACTTAAGGTTTTGAAGCATGTTAGAGATTTCAAAAAGAATTAAATGATATGGTTAAAAATTAGGTAAATGGAAATTTTATGAATAATTTAAGAAACCATTATTATGATATTTTAAACAAAATACTGTCAATTTTTAGTAAAAATGAACCAATAAGATAGTAAAAATATCCTAAAGACAGTATGCGGTATGAAAAAATTATTCTACGCAGTTTAAATGTACTAAGTACTATTTCTGTTGGTTTAAACAGTAATTTTAAGGGCATTCGAATAAGAAAATGATTTAAAAATCCTACGCGATTGAGAAAACGTATTAAAAATGCTACGCGATTTTAAAAACAGAAAAATATCTTTACCCGATTTTTAAACGTTTGTAAAAACGACGGAATTGTGAAAACGCGATAAAATTTCTACGCGATTGACCGTTACTATCTTTATACTGTCGGGAAAATGTGAACCCGTACAGATTATTTTTGAAAATCTATATGCTGTCGGGAAAATGTGAACCCGTACAGGCTTTTTGAAAATCTATTTGCTGTCGGGAAAATGTGAACCCGTACAGACTTTTGAAAATTTATATGCTGTCGGGAAAATGTGAACCCGTACAGGCTTTTGAGACTATATCTGCTGTCGGGAAAATGTGAACCCGTACAGGCTTTCCATCTATCTGTTATGTGTGCCATGTATTTGGTGGATTGGTTGATGTAGACAAATCACATCGTGTTGTCGATGCGATAAACGTAGTGTGGTTCATTGTTCTAATGAACTTGGAGACTTTAGTGTACGGGATCCCACATGTGGACAGTTGGTAGCTCCGCTGGGCCGTGGTAAACCGATAGCGCACTATGGTACTCAACATACATTATATTTAATCGAGATTGGTGAAATCTAGTAGTACATTTGCCTGTAGTGCCACAACATGAGACCGTGAACTACACCATGTCACACCCTAATAGGGATGTCACATTTTCGAACAATAATAATAACATCTACCCAAGTTATAAATTATTACGTAATATATAATAATATAAGCTTTGTAAAAATATTTTTTTTTAACATTATATTATAAAATAAACAGAACATAAAATAAAACAAACTATTGCATACACACCATAATTATACATATGATTTTGTGTTTAATAGGTACAAATAATTTACATATTATAAACTAGTTAATTAAAACAAAGAACCTGCTGGTTTAAAGCAAACCATAAACTAGCCCAAGCATAACACTAGAAGTTCGATCCTCCGAAGAATCCTCCTCGGGAAGTTTATCTAAGACAAAATACTCGGTAACATCATACCACGCTGCAATCAATCCATATGATATGGATGATCTCGAGGTTCACCGTCCTCGAACTCGGTCACTCGGTTCTTGCTCCTCGTTGTATTGACAATCCAACAGCTTGCTCCCTTCCACTTCCTCAACGACTTTACTTTGAACATAAATAATAATACGAAAATATATGCAAAGAGGTGAGACAATCTACATCATTACCAAAGATAAATGCAAGAAGAAAACGACAAAACATACGATATAGCGAGCTTAAAGCAACAAAATCATGTTAGCACAACATATATCATATCTCAATCAAGTATAAATGTCACGATGCAAAATATCATAAATCAAATTATAATTATTCACACAAAGTGATGCAGATTAAATATGCCATGTACTCGGACTCATTCCTACTCCATGGAGCTAAACACAAATATCGAGAGAATGATCTGGTAGACATGTCCGCACATCGTCGCCTCAACCAGCTATTACACAACAAATACGTCGTGTAAATAGCACACATCAAATACGTCGTGTGAATGACACACGATCAAATACGTCGTGTGAATAGTACACGACCAAACACGTCGTGTACATCCAGGCATAGTACCGCATACCCCCAATAGATCCGATTAAGAATAGTATTTGTCGAGATCGCTAGTGTGTGTTTTTCGCTTACTGCGGTCCGGAGGAGCTACCAACTATCCACATGTGGAATCTACGCACACTAACGCCTCCAAGTTCTCCACATGAACACACTACGCCTATCACACCCGCAATACGGTGTAATTCATCTCGTCCAATCGTCAATTTCAACCAAATTGACATACCACTCTATGTATGTAATGATCCATAATTACAAAAATACCCTCGATATCACCATGAATCATAATTACATAAATATCCTCATTGTCATCATAATTACAGAAATACCCTTCGTATAAAAAAAAAAAAAACAAGATGTCTCCACTTGACAATACTATTTCCTAACGTGTCCGGTCCACCACTTTGACCCGACAAAAGATTTACTGTTTCCATAAGTCGCGTAAATATTTTATCCCATTTTTACAATTACGTCACATTTTACAGACGCGTTTTTCCACGTAAATATTTTTCAACGTTTTCTCAATCGCATAACATTTTTAAATCATTTTCTCAATCGCGTAGTTTAAAAATCACCATTTTAAATACGCGTAAGCTATTTCTACTATTTTTCATTTGTATAAAATATTTCTTAACATTCCAAATTAAATTTTTAAACTTTCCAAACTAAAAACATTATTTGAATATTATATTCTATTTTTCTTACAAAAATTACTCTAAGTAATAATTCTGACGTTTTTCCCAAAAATTTGATTTTAATAAATTCTTCTATAGTTAATTTTATTCTTTAACTACGTAAAATATTTCCTTGCTTTCTAAATGACATTTTGAAACATTCTTCAATACTTGCTCATTTTTAATCAATTTTGACAACATTTCGTTTAGAAAATCCACTAAATGAATATTTTCTACGTTTTCTTTTTAAAAATTCATTTATTTTATTATAACCATAAAATACACTTTGAAAATTGCTAACATATTTTAAAACTCAAAGGTAAGTATTTTTCAAGTATCTAAAATTTATTTCTTTTCTATACTAGACTTCTAATAAAAAATTTGTTTACTTATTTATTTCTTGAAAATCCATTGTAAATGAATTCTTTTTAGGTTAACTAACTAGTTTACACTTAGAAAATAATTTTTGGATCAATTAAACATTAAAAGTGTATTTTGGCGAAAATCACCACTTTTATACAAACCATATTTAAAATTATTTTTCATCCATTAAATCATTGAAAAATCCTTTAACTTAATTAAATCAATTAGGTTATTCTTTTAGAAAATGGTTGAGAACATATTGGTTCTCTTTTCATAGTCAAAACCATAAGCTCTTCATCTTGTGTTCTTTGGAACACTTTTGCAAATCTCAACATATTTGCACATCCAACAATAATTATCATAGATCTATGAACATATACATATATTTATGAACACATACCATATATTAAAGCAATAATAAAACACATACCAAATATCAAAGCTATAAACATGCTTGCATGCATAATAAATCACAAATAGAAAAGACAATAAACATGCACACAAAATTAATCACAACTAGAAAAGATAATAAACATGCACACAAAATTAATCACAAAACAAACAACCAAGTGAATGAATCCTTATGGATTCTTCACCACAATTACATCCATTTTCTCACCACCACACATGGTTGATGAGATTAAATCTCCTCTTACCTATAAGGAAGACAAGATCTCCTTGGACTCCTCCTTAGAAATTTTTGTGTAGCTTCAAGAAAAATCCTAACAAGCTTAAACAAATTATAAAGTCATAAACTATGGATGAAAAAGATAAACCATGGATCAATCATGGCTTAGAACATCAAAAATAAAATTAGAAACAAGAAACAAGAATTTTCACCTTATAGGAAAGAAACTTCAAAGTGATTTTCCAAGCTCCAAATGGATGATTTAGCAAAAACTCACAACTAGAGATGTTCTTAGAATATGGTTTAGATTTAGAAAATGAAGTTGGATGCAATTTTTGATGGATGGAAGTGTATTGAAGAGGCTTGACCGAATGGTAGAGAAAATGGGAACTTAGGAATTTTCTTTGGTGTTCTTTGGGTAGGAGAGAAAAAAGTGAGAGATAAGAAAGATAGAATGATTGAAATGAAGATGATAAAGTGAATAATTCCCCCCCCAAAAATGCATGGTCGTAGAGCATCAAACAAAAGCTAACCACCTTTTTGACAATTTTGGCTTAATTATTAGCCTTTGATGACTTGGATTGAATGACTAAGCTTTTAGCAACTTCTTGGTTGCTTCCTTGTTGAATTTTGAGTGCATAATTCATGCATAAGGCCGAAAATGCTATAGAAGAATCAATCAATTTTGATTGATTTTTAATAACTTATTTATGCTTAAATCCTCCTAGTTATGTTTAATTAAAAATTAGCTAGGTTCTTTTATTATTTAGTTAATCATCTATTTATTTAGAAACACTAATCTCCTTCTTAATTATACTAGACTATAATATGGTAAAAATTAATTAGGTTTTAGTCCATTTAAATATCACTCAAACCCCTTTAGATTAACTTAATTAAGTTTTAGACTAATTATTCAATTAAGTTAGGTTTTAAACTAACTAATCTACTAAGTCTCATCATTTTTGTAGATTTTTAACCTTTTGGTTTAGAATTTTACAAGCCTTTTATGTTGGTAAATTTTTCCTAAAAGTGGGGCCCACAAACCCAAACGTGGGTCCCACAAAGCAAATGTGGGTCCCACAAGCCAAACGTGGGTCCCACAGATTTTTCTGCACGATAAATATTTTTATTATACAGAAAAATTCTAAAAATTAAAAGATTGATATATGTATTATTCGGATTGGGTTTAGTAAGATCGCCAAATCCAAATAATCAAACAAGATTTTCCCTACCAAAATTATTATTTTCTTGACTCGAGCAAATCACACGAAACACTCAAATACGCTATTCTAAATAGTCAAATTAATTTTATAACACACGTAAATCAAAAAACAATACAATAAGGGCAAAATCGTAATTAACCAAAAATTGGGGTGTTACAACTCTCCCCCACTAACAGAAATTTCGTCCCCGAAATTTATCGTACCTTAGAAAAGATGTGGGTACTGCTCCCTCATTTTGTCTTCTAGCTCCCAAGTAGCATCTCCCGTTATCTCATTCCATATAACCTTTACCAAAACAATCATCTTCCCTCGAAGCTGCTTCACTCTCCTGTCCTCAATCTTAACAGGAAGTGTCTCATACGTCAAATTATCTTTCAGTTGTACTTCATCAGGTTGAATGACATGTATTGGATCAGGAATATATTTTCTCAACTGAGACACATGGAATACATTATGAAGATTGGATAGAAAAGGTGGTAAAGCTATCTGGTAGGCTACAGGACCTATCCGACGAATGATTTGATAAGGTCCAATAAATTTAGGAGTGAGTTTTCTGAATTTGATAACCCTTCGACACCAGTCGTAGGTGTTACACGCAAAAACACATGCTCACCTTCTTCAAATTCAAGAGGTCTTCTCCGTTTATCAGCATAACTTTTCTGTCTGCTTTGAGTCGTCCGCATTTTCTCCTGAATCATCTTCACCTTCTCCGTAGTTTGTTGCACAAGATCAGGTCCAATGGTCATACTTTCCCCATCTTGATACCAACACAAAGGTGTTCGGCATCGTCGCCCATAAAGTGCTTCATAGGGTGCCATCCCTATACTTGAGTGAAAATTGTTATTGTAGGTGAATTCTATCAAAGACAGAAATTCATCCCAACTTCCTTGTTGTTCCAACACACAAGCACGCAATAGATCTTCCAGTGATTGAATAGTCCTCTCCGTTTGACCATCAGTCTGCGGATGATAAGCAGAACTCAGACGTAACTTAGTCCCCATGGCTTCTTGTAAGCTTCGCCAAAACCTTGACGTAAACCTCGGGTCTCTATCAGAAACTATACTTGAGGGTACACCGTGAAGTCTAACAATTTCACTAATGTACACCTGGGTTAATCGTTCCAACGAATACTTAATATTGATCGGCAAGAAGTGCGGCCGACTTCGTAAGCCTATCAATTATAACCCATATAGAATCATGACCCTTCTTCGTTCTTGGCAATCCGGTAACAAAATCCATCGAGATACTATCCCATTTCCACTCAGGAATAGTTAAAGGTTGTAACATACCAACTGGTCTTTGATGTTCCACTTTTGCTTTTTGACAAACCAGACAAGACGCCACACGTTCCGTAACATCTCTCTTCATCCTTGGCCACCAAAACATCCGCTTTAAATCTTGATACATCTTTGTCATCCCCGGATGCATACTCAATCTACTAGCATAAGCTTCGTCCAAAATCGCTTGCTTCAGCTCGGGATCATTAGGTATACAAATCCTTCCTTTAAATCTTAAGATTCCATCAGATCCTTCCTCAACCGTTGCCTTATGACCTTGCTTCAAAAATTCTTTCTCATTCAACAAATATGGATCCTTATCCTGTTTTTCTTTGATTTCTTCCATCAAGTCATTCAAAATAATAACTTTACTAAGACGAATCCTTCCTGGTGCCAATTCCACTGACAACCGTAAATCTCTAAACTGATTGATCAATTCTTCCTCCTTTATCATCATGGTAGAAACACTGATCACCTTTCTACTTAAGGCATCCGCCACCACATTCGCCTTTCCTGGATGGTATTGAAGTTGGAAATCATAGTCCTTCAAGAACTCCAACCATCGCCTCTGCCTCATGTTCAATTCCTTTTGATTGAACAGGTATTTTAAACTCTTGTGATCACTGAAGACATTGAACACAGCTCCATACAGAAAATGTCTCCACACTTTCAACGCAAAAACCACTGCAGCGAGTTCCAAATCGTGCGTTGGATAGTTCCTCTCATGAACCTTCAGCTGTCTGGAAGCATAAGCTACCACATTTCTGTTCTGCATCAATACGCATCCTAACCCTTGGTAAGAAGCGTCACAATACACCTCAAAAGCCTCGTTAGGATCTGGCAAAATCAGATCGGTGCGGTCGTCAATCTCTTCTTTAACTCTTGAAAACTTGCCTCACATTCTTTCGTCCAATCAAAAACTTGACTCTTCCTTGTGAGTTGCGTAAGAGGTCCAACTATCTTAGAAAAACCTTCAATGAACCTCCGATAATATCCGGCCAATCCAACAAAACTCCGAATCTCGGTTCTGTCTTCGGCCTCTCCCATTGCAAAATAGTTTCTATTTTCGATGGGTCCACTGCAATACCTTCCTTGGAAATTACGTGACCCAAAAATTGAACTTCTTCTAACCAAAATTCGCACTTTGCCAATTTTGCATACATCTTCTTGTCCTTCAAAATTTGGAGAACTATACTAAGATGTTCAGCATGCTCTTCCTTATTTTGGGAATAGATCAGAATGTCATCGATAAAAACAACGACAAATCTGTCTAGGTATGGACGAAAAATCCTATTCATATAGTCCATGAATATTGCAGGAGCATTCGTCACTCCGAACGGCATCACCTGATACTCATAATGCCCGTAACGAGTTCGAAAAGCGGTCTTAGGTATATCCTCTACCTTGACACGAATCGATGATAACTTGATCGCAGATCTATTTTAGAGAAAATAGCAAGCTCCTTTCACCGTGGTCCATCAAATCATCGATCCTTGGAAGTGGGTATTTGTTCTTTATCGTGACCTTGTTCACCGATAGTCTACGCAAAGACGAGAAGTTCCATCTTTCTTCTTGACTAGTAGTACTTGGCGCTCCCCACGGTGAAACACTCGGTCGCACAAACCGCTTTTCCAACAATTCCTCCAATTGCTTCTTCAATTCCACCAATCGATGGTGACATCCTATATGGTGCAATTGAAATAGGACCTGCTCTCCCGTACCAAATCAATAGCAAACTCGATTTCTCTTTGCGGTGGTAAGCCGGGTACATCATCGGGAAAAACTTCGAAAACTCATTCACGATTGGAATAGCATTCACATCTTTTTCACTCTTGACCTCCAAAGAAGACAAAGAACATGTATCCTTGAGCTCCATCCCTCAACAAAGATTTGACTTTGACGGCAGCTTAAAAATCCGAGAATCCTCATCCTTAGGAAAAACTAGGGTTTTATTGGCACAATCTAATAGGATATGGTTAGAAGATAACCAATCCATTCCTAATATTATATCTATTTCAACAAGAGGTAAGCAAATTAAATTGACCGAAAAGACTCGATCATTTATGGTAATAGGACAGTTCAAACATACTTTAGATGTAACAACAGGCTTGGCGGTTGGTGTAGAAACAATCAATTGAAAACTCAAAGAAGACACGAGGCAATTTCAACCGATCCACACGGTCATACGCAATAAATGAATGCGTCGCACTGAATCATATAGTACGGTCAAAAGATTACCCGCTACGACACCTTCCCCCGAATAAGATCTTCGGACCGAGAAGCCTCGGCCCGCTCATCGTGTACACTCGCCCTCTAGATCGCGGGCCGAGTAGCACGAACATTGCTCACCACCGGCTTCCTTTACGTCTGGGTTACATTCCCTAGAAACATGTCCGGCTTTCCACACTTGAAACAGATTGGCCCTTTGATTGAACAGTCTCTAGATATGTGGCCACTCTTTCCACATTTAAAACATCTTGGCGTAAACGCCACGTTTGTACCAACTTTGTTGCCACTAGAACTTCCGCCGATAGATGGACGTTGAGGTTGATTCCCCGGTGGTCTCGAATACGGCTTGCGCTGAAACCGGTTGTTATTGTTGTTGTTGTTGCCTCTTCTTTGGAACCTCGTTGGTCCAAAGTTACGATTCCTTGGATCACGTGACGGCTCCAACTCCTCGAGTCGTACACATGTGTCCACCAAAGCATGAAACTGGTTCATCCTTAAGGGTAGCACTCCTCGCTTCAACTCTACCCTCGGCCGCTTCCTCAAACTTACGACATTTCCACGTATCATTCTCGTCGAGTTTGAGCATAGTCTCGAGAACCGAGACAAGCTCTCAAATTTAGAAGCATATTCATTGACAGTCATGTTGCCCTGACGTAAACCAAGAAATTCCATCTCCTTGGCATGTTGAGCACGGGCAGGAAAGTACTTTTCCAGAAATACCTCACAGAATACCTCCTAGGTAATTTCAGTTCCCTCAGCTTGTAGTAAGCGTCGGGTTCCTCTCCACCGGTTCTCGATCCCTCTCAAAGATAAATGTAGCATTCGTCACCTTTCGATCATTAGCGCACCCCATTCCTTCAAATATCTTTTCGAGATCTTGGATCCAAAGACTCGCTTTCTCTGGATTAAATTCACCTCTGAACTGCGGCGGGTTATTGCGTCTAAACTCAGACAAGTTTAGAGCATCAGCAGTCGCATCTTGCTGTTGAGCTGCTCGTTCATTTTGTTGCGTAATCACCTCTGCCATACGCTGCATAGCCTCAGCAGCTGCAATCATTGGGTCAACATTACGGTTCATGTTTGCACGTGTTCCTCTTCCGCCAGACATCTTTTTCTTCAATCAAACAAGACAAAACAAAGTCAGATGTATCCTTTCGGACACCAATCACAGAGAATCACACAACACAAGCAAAAACAGACCCAACCACAACCCCAAAAGACTCTAACTTGGGCTCTGATACCAACTTAAATGTCACACCCTAATAGGGATGTCACATTTTCGAACAATAATAATAACCTCTACCCAAGTTATAAATTATTACGTAATATATAATAATATAAGCTGTAAAAATATTTTTTTTTAACATTATATTATAAAATAAACGAACATAAAATAAAACAAACTATTGCATACACACCATAATTATACATATGATTTTGTGTTTAATAGGTACAAATAATTTACATATTATAAACTAGTTAATTAAAACAAAGAACCTGTCCGGTTTAAAGCAAACCATAAACTAGCCCAAGCATAACACTAGAAGTTCGATCCTCCGAAGAATCCTCCTCGGGAAGTTTATCGGAAGACGAAATACTCTGCAACATCATACCACCACGCTGCAATCAATCCATATGATATGGATGATCTCGAGGTTCACCGTCCTCGAACTGGTCACTCGGTTGCTGCTCCTCGTTGTATTGACAATCCAACAGTTGCTCCCTTCCACTTCCTCAACGACTTTACAGAACATAAATAATAATACAGAAAATATATGCAAAGAGGTGAGACAATCTACATCATTACCAGCATAGCAGTAAGAAAATGACAAAACATACAGATATAGCAGTTAAAGCAACAAAATCATATTAGCACAACATATATCATATCTCAATCAAGTATAAATGTCACGAGATGCAAAATATCATAAATCAAATTATAATTATTCACACAGTGATGCAGATTAAATATGCCATGTACTCGGACTCATTCCTACTCCATGGAGCTAAACACAAATATCGAGAGAATGATCGGTAGACATGTCTGCACATCAGTCGCCTGCCTCAACCAGCTATTACACGGTCAAATACGTCGTGTAAATAGCACACGATCAAATACGTCGTGTGAATGACACACGCGATCAAATACGTCGTGTGAATAGTACACGGTCAAACACGTCGTGTACATCCAGGCATAGTACCAGGCATATGTCCCCAATAGATCCCGATTAAGAATAGTATTTGTCGAGATCGCTAGTGTGTGTTTTTCGATTACCACGGTCCCGGAGGAGCTACCAATCATCCACATGTGGAATCTACGCACACTAACGCCTCCAAGTTCTCCACATGAACACACTACGCCTATCACACCCGCAATACGGTGTAATTCATCTCGTCGATCAATCGTCAATTTCAACCAAATTGACATACCACTCTATGTATGTAATGATCCATAATTACAAAAATACCCTCGGTATCACCATGAATCATAATTACATAAATATCCTCATTGTCATCATAATTACGAAATACCCTTCGTATAAAAAAAAAAGATGTCTCCACTTGACAATACTATTTCCTAACGTGTCCGGTCCACCACTTTGACCCGACAAGAAAAATTCTTGTTTCCATAAGTCGCGTAAATATTTTATCCCATTTTTACAATTACGTCACATTTTACAGACGTTTTTCAATCGCGTAAATATTTTTCAACGTTTTCTCAATCGCATAACATTTTTAAATCATTTTTCTCAATCGCGTAGTTTAAAAATCACCATTTTAAATACGCGTAAGCTATTTCTACTATTTTTCACTTTGTATAAAATATTTCTTGACATTCCAAATTAAATTTTTAAACTTTCCAAACTAAAAACATTATTTGAATATTATATTCTATTTTTCTTACAAAAATTACTCTAAGTAATAATTCCTGACGTTTTTCCCAAAAATTTGATTTTAATAAATTCTTCTATAGTTAATTTTATTCTTTAACTACGTAAAATATTTCCTTGCTTTCTAAATGACATTTTGAAACATTCTTCAATACTTGCTCATTTTTAATCAATTTTGACAGCATTTCGTTTAGAAAATCCACTAAATGATATTTTCTACGTTTTCTTTTTAAAAATTCATTTATTTTATTATAACCATAAAATACACTTTGAAAATTGCTAACATATTTTAAAACTCAAAGGTAAGTATTTTTCAAGTATCTAAAATTTATTTCTTTTCTATACTAGACTTCTAATAAAAAATTTGTTTACTTATTTATTTCTTGAAAATCCATTGTAAATGAATTCTTTTTAGGTTAACTAACTAGTTTACACTTAGAAAATAATTTTTGGATCAATTAAACATTAAAAGTGTATTTTGGCGAAAATCACCACTTTTATACAAACCATATTTAAAATTATTTTTCATCCATTAAATCATTGAAAAATCCTTTAACTTAATTAAATCAATTAGGTTATTCTTTTAGAAAATGGTTGAGAACATATTGGTTCTCTTTTCATAGTCAAAACCATAAGCTCTTCATCTTGTGTTCTTTGGAACACTTTTGCAAATCTCAACATATTTGCACATCCAACAATAATTATCATAGATCTATGAACATATACATATATTTATGAACACATACCATATATTAAAGCAATAATAAAACACATACCAAATATCAAAGCTATAAACATGCTTGCATGCATAATAAATCACAAATAGAAAAGACAATAAACATGCACACAAAATTAATCACAACTAGAAAAGATAATAAACATGCACACAAAATTAATCACAAAACAAACAACCAAGTGAATGAATCCTTATGGATTCTTCACCACAATTACATCCATTTTCTCACCACCACACATGGTTGATGAGATTAAATCTCCTCTTACCTATAAGGAAGACAAGATCTCCTTGGACTCCTCCTTAGAAATTTTTGTGTAGCTTCAAGAAAAATCCTAACAAGCTTAAACAAATTATAAAGTCATAAACTATGGATGAAAAAGATAAACCATGGATCAATCATGGCTTAGAACATCAAAAATAAAATTAGAAACAAGAAACAAGAATTTTCACCTTATAGGAAAGAAACTTCAAAGTGATTTTCCAAGCTCCAAATGGATGATTTAGCAAAAACTCACAACTAGAGATGTTCTTAGAATATGGTTTAGATTTAGAAAATGAAGTTGGATGCAATTTTTGATGGATGGAAGTGTATTGAAGAGGCTTGACCGAATGGTAGAGAAAATGGGAACTTAGGAATTTTCTTTGGTGTTCTTTGGGTAGGAGAGAAAAAAGTGAGAGATAAGAAAGATAGAATGATTGAAATGAAGATGATAAAGTGAATAATTCCCCTCCCCCAAAAATGCATGGTCGTAGAGCATCAAACAAAAGCTAACCACCTTTTTGACAATTTTGGCTTAATTATTAGCCTTTGATGACTTGGATTGAATGACTAAGCTTTTAGCAACTTCTTGGTTGCTTCCTTGTTGAATTTTGAGTGCATAATTCATGCATAAGGCCGAAAATGCTATAGAAGAATCAATCAATTTTGATTGATTTTTAATAACTTATTTATGCTTAAATCCTCCTAGTTATGTTTAATTAAAAATTAGCTAGGTTCTTTTATTATTTAGTTAATCATCTATTTATTTAGAAACACTAATCTCCTTCTTAATTATACTAGACTATAATATGGTAAAAATTAATTAGGTTTTAGTCCATTTAAATATCACTCAAACCCCTTTAGATTAACTTAATTAAGTTTTAGACTAATTATTCAATTAAGTTAGGTTTTAAACTAACTAATCTACTAAGTCTCATCATTTTTGTAGATTTTTAACCTTTTGGTTTAGAATTTTACAAGCCTTTTATGTTGGTAAATTTTTTCCTAAAAGTGGGGCCCACAAACCCAAACGTGGGTCCCACAAAAAAATGTGGGTCCCACAAGCCAAACGTGGGTCCCACAGATTTTTCTGCACGATAAATATTTTTATTATACGAGAAAATTCTAAAAATTAAAAGATTGATATATGTATTATTCGGATTGGGTTTAGTAAGATCGCCTGACTCAAATAATCAAACAAGATTTTCCCTAGGCGAAAATTATTATTTTCTTGACTCGAGCAAATCACACGAAACACTCAAATACAGTTACGAAATAGTCAAATTAATTTTATAACACACAGAAATCAGAAAACAGTACAATAAGGGCAAAATCGTAATTAACCAAAAATTGGGGTGTTACACACCACGCCTGGATTGATGGATTCCTGTGTCGTGGGGCTATAGACGCAACGTGTGATAGCGCAATAGTTGGTGGGGCAGCCGTGGTACTATTAGATTTTGCGAATCATTCCTCTCTCTGATACTTGTGTTTTCTTTAGCTCCATGGAGTAGGATTTTGTTATATTATTTATCTCTATGTCTATTTGTTTCCATCTTATCTATTTATTGTTTATCCGTATTTTATTTGTTTATTTTATCTGGTTATTGTTATTATATTTGATTATTATATCTTATCTGTTTATTCTTATCTTTCTTGTTTTATCTGTGAGGTTTTATTTGTGATGTGATACATTGTGATGATATCTAAATTTTACTTCAATCTGTTATTATAATTGTTAAAGCTTTATGTATTGCATGAACTGTATATATATTGTTTGTCGTCTTCTTATTGGCCATGTTGTGATGATTTTATGTTGTCTTACCTCTTTGTTATATGTATTTTCTGTTTATTTATTTTACGCGGTAAAGACTTCGAGGAAGAGGATCAGCCTATTGAGATCGTGTACCCGAGGAGGAGGAAGATCGGCGGCAGTGTGACGACCGCTTTACGATCAAGAACCATCCAATCATCCATATCCTCTGGATTGATTGGGAGGGATGGCGACGCCAGGATTTTTGGGATTCATAGAGCTGGTATTTCATGGAGGTGCTCTGGCTTGGCATCTACGAGGAGATCGTGATTCTGTGACATATGCAGGACGTGTGACCGTGATTCTACGTCATCAGTTTGATGGAGATCCGATTATGACTACGACGTTATTTCTGCACTTAGAGTTACCCTTATCCATTAGGCGTTATTGGGGTGCTGAAAACCCTGAGCCTAGTGAGATAAGCATCGTATCGACTGCGCGATCCCGTTATCGCCGTGTGTCGAGACATCCAGGATATCTATCTCCTGATGATCATTTTCATACTGAGAGTGATCCATCAGAGGATTAGATAATCATGATGTTTTTTTGGGCGCGTCAGCGTATGTCTGTATATATTAACTCTTTTATTGCTTTCTTTACTGTTTTTGTTTAAATATTTGTAGTCTTAGTTGTAAATTATTTGTACAGCTTATAACTTAATCATATGTATATTATTAGTGATGATGTTTTTTTTATTTCGTATTTTCCGCATTATCTTTTTATATCATATTTCTCTATCGGGAATTATTTTACAACCCGTAATAATATTTAACAAATGTTTCACAACTTGGGTAGATTTTATTTCTATTTCTTTTATTTTCTTTTATGTGTGACATCCTCCAAAGGGTCATTATATTAGTTGGTATCGAGCCCAGTTAGAGTCTTTTGGGGTTGTGGTTGGGTCTATTTTTGTTGTCTTTGTGTGATTCTCTCGTGATCTTTGTGATTTATATCCTTTCGGAAATATCTAGAAGGATGTATCTAACTTTGTTTTGTTATGTTTGAAGAAAGAAGATGGCTGGTAGAGGCAGAGGACGTGCTAACGTGAATCGTGTTGAGGACCCGATGTTGGTGGTCACTTGAGGCTATGCGTGCGTATGGTCAAGTGATTACTCAAGAAAATTTGAGAGCAAACTCAACAACAAGATGCTACACCGTGATGCCCTAAATTTATCTGAATTTAGGCGTCATAATCCGCCACGCTTTAGAGGCGAGGTGGATCCGGAGAAAGCGAGTCGGTGGATGCAAGATCTAGAGAGAATCTTTGAGGGATGAGATGCACGGATGAAAAGAAAGTAACTTATGCTTGTTTTTATGCTTTGAGAGGAGATGCGAGAACATTGGTGGAGAGGAACCCGCCGAGTGTTGCAAGTCAAGGGATTGAGATCACCTGGGAAGTGTTTTCTAATACTTTTCTGGATAAGTATTTTCCTGCAAGTGCTAGGCATGCCAAGGAGATGGAATTTCTTGGGTTGCGACAGGGAAATATGACAGTGAATGAGTACGCCACAAAATTTGAAGGTTTGTCTCAATTTTCGGATTATGCTCAAAATCGACAAGATGAGGTATGGAAATGTCGGAAGTTTGAGTCAGGATTGAGAGTGGAGTTGAAGCGAGGAGTGATATCTCTGAGGATGAATCATTTTCATACTTTGGTAGACGCATGTGCGCGACTTGAGGAGCTTGAACCGTCGCGAGATCAGAGGAATCGGAACTTTGGGCCGACAAGGTTTCAAAGAGGTGGAGGTAGCAATACAAATCGGTTTTTGCGTAAGTATGCTAGACCACAAGGAAGTCAGACTCAACGACCGCCAGTTGGAGGGAGTGTACCTAGTGGTGGAGCAGGATAGAGAGTGGTGTTTACACCGACGTGTTTTAAGTGCGGCAAGAAGGGCCATCTATCTCCAGACTGTACGATTAAAGGAACTGTCTGTTTTAATTGTGGACAGCCTGGGCATATGTCGAAGGATTGTACTCGACCAGAAAAGAAACCTGTTGTTCGTCATGTTAGAACTAATCAGCAGAAATCTGGAAATACTCAACCGAGATCTGGAGGGCGAGTATATACAATGATGGGATCTGAAGTTTCTCAATCGGATGACCTTATTCAAGGAGAAGGTGACATTGGAGGTAATCTTCTGACTGTATTGTATGACTCGGGTGCTACACACTCATTTATTGCCTATGATTGTGTGGAAAGACTGAAGTTGCTTGTGTCTTCTCTGAATGTTAAGTTGAGTGTATCTACGCCAACTGCTAAACCTGTAGTTACTTCTAAGATCTGTTTGGATTGTCTTATTATTGTGAAGGGCCGTTTGTTTTTGGTCAATTTGATTTGTTTGTCTCTTATTGAGATAGATGTAATCTTAGGGATGGACTGGTTATGTTCTAACCATATCCTTATAGATTGTGCAAAGAAAACTATAGTTTTTCCTAAGGAAGAAGAGTCTGGATTCTTAACTGCTGTTAAGGTCAAGTCTTTGTTGAGAGATGGAGCGCAGGGATATCTGGTATTGTCTTCTCTAGAAGTTAAGAATGAGAAGGATGTGAATACTATTCCTGTTGTCAACGATTTTTCGGATGTTTTTCCTGAAGACGTACCTGGTTTACCGCCTGAACGGGAGATCGAGTTCTCAATTGATTTAGTACCAGGAGCAGGTCCTATCTCAATTGCACCGTATCGTATGTCGCCAGTAGAGTTGGAGGAGCTGAAAAAGCAATTGGTGGAACTGTTGGAGAAAGAGTTTGTACGACCTAGCGTTTCCCCATGGGGTGCGCCAGTGCTTTTGGTCAAGAAGAAGGATGGAACTTCACGGCTTTGTGTGGATTATCGGCAGTTGAACAAGGTGACTATCAAGAATAAATATCCGCTTCCAAGAATCGATGATTTGATGGATCAATTAAGAGGAGCTGTGATATTTTCCAAGATAGATCTGCGATCGGGTTATCACCAGATTCGTGTAAGAGGGGAAGATGTGCCGAAAACTGCTTTTCGAACTCGTTATGGACATTATGAGTATCAGGTAATGCCATTCGGGTGACGAATGCTCCTGCCATATTTATGGATTATATGAACAGGATATTTCGTCCATATCTAGACAGATTTGTCGTTGTCTTTATCGATGACATTCGATCTATTCTAGATCGAAGGAAGAGCATGCTTTGAACATCCGAATATTGTTCTTCGATTTTGAGGAGAAGCAACTGTGTATGCGAAATTGGCTAAGTGTGAGTTCGGTTGGAAGAAGTCCAATTTCTTGGTCACGTAATTTCTAAAGAAGGTATTGCGGTGGATCCATCGAAAGTGGAGACCGTTTTACGATGGGAAAGACCTAAGACAAGAATGTGTTCGAAGTTTTGTTGGACTTCTTTGGTTATTATAGGAAATTTATCGAAGGTTTTTCCAAGATTGTTGGACCACTTACACAATCGACGAGGAAAAGTCAAGCTTTTGAATGGACGGAAGAGCATGAAGCCACTTTTCAAGAGTTGAAGAAGAGGTTAACAACTGCACCGGTGTTGATCCTACCAGATTCGAAGAAATCTTTCGATGTATATTGTGACGCTTCTTATCAAGGACTAGGATGCGTGTTGATGCAAGATCGGAACGTGGTGGCATATGCTTCTCGACAATTGAAGGTTCATGAGAAGAATTATCCTACGCATGATTTGGAATTGGCTGCGGTGGTTTTTGCTCTGAAGATATGGAGACATTTTCTCTATGGAGCAACGTTCAACATCTTCAGTGATCACAAGAGTTTGAAGTACTTGTACGACCAGAAGGAGCTGAATATGAGGCAGCGAAGATAGTTAGAATTTTTGAACGATTACGATTTTCAACTTTTGTACCACCCTGGTAAGGCGAATGTCGTAGCCGATGCCTTGAGTAGAAAGATTATCAGTGTTTCTGCTCTGATGATCAAAGAAAAGGAGCTCATTGAACAGTTTAGAGATGAGTGGTCATTTGTTGAGTTGAAACCGGGAAAGATCTGTGTGAATATGGTTACTATCTCAAGCGAGCTGATGGAAGACATAAGGGAAAAGCAGAATGCCGATAAATTTTTACAAGGAATAAGGGAGCAAATGAAGCAAGACGAGGTAGTAGAGTTCAAAGAAGGAACTGATGGAATTCTGAGGTTTCGGGGTAGAATCTGTATTCCTCGTGACCGAGAACTGAGGCAATATATTGTGGAACATGCCCATACTAGTCTATTAAGTATGCATCCAGGCATAACAAAGATGTACCAAGACTTGAAGAAGTTATTCTGGTGGCATGGAATGAAGGGTGATGTGATTAGATGCGTGTCAACTTGCCTAGTTTGTCAAAAATCAAAAGTTGAACACCAAAGACCAGCTGGGATGTTACAACCATTATCGATTCCGAATGGAAATGGGACAAAGATTTCTATGGATTTCGTTACTGGTTTGCCAAAGACAAGAAAAGGTCATGATTCGATATGGGTTATAGTCGATAGACTTATGAAATCGGCTCATTTCTTACCAATCAATATTAAATATTCATTGGAAAGATTAACCCAGTTGTACATCGGTGAGATTGTCAGACTACATGGTGTACCGACGTGCATAGTTTCGACAGAGATCCGAGGTTTACGTCAAGATTTTGGCGAAGTCTGCAAGAAGCTATGGGAACTAAGTTACGATTGAGTTCAACATATCATCCGCATGATGGATGGTCGACGAGAGAACTATACAATCTTTGGAGGATTTATTGCGTGCTTGTGTTTTGGAACAACGAGGAAGTTGGGATGAATTTTTATCTTTGATAGAATTCACCTACAATAATAGTTTTCACGCAAGCATCGGAATGGCACCTTATGAAGCATTGTATGGAAGACGATGTCGAACACCGTTATGTTGGTATCAAGAAGGGGAGAGTATGACTGTTGGACCTAACTTGTACAACGGACTACGGATAAAGTCAAGATGATACAAGAGAAGATGAGGATGGCACAAAGCGCATACAAAAAGAGTTACGCGGACAAACGAAGACGATCTCTTGAGTTTAAGGAGGGTGAGCATGTGTTTTTAAGAGTTACTCCTACGACTGGTGTCGGAAGAGTGATCAAGTCTAAGAAGCTTACTCCTAAATTCATTGGACCATATCAGATTATCCGACGTATTGGTCCCGTAGCATATCAAATTGCTTTGCCGCCTTTTCTATCGAATTTGCATGACGTGTTTCATGTGTCTCAATTACTGAAGTATATACCAGATCCGACACATGTTATACAACCAGATGATGTGCAGTTAAAGGAGAATCTGACTTACGAAACTTTACCTGTCAGAATAGAGGACAGAAAGGTAAAGCAGCTTCGAGGGAAGATGATCGAGTTAGTGAAAGTCATATGGAATGATGTGACGGGTGAGGCTACCTGGGAGCTGGAAGATAAAATGAAGGATCAGTATCCTCATTTGTTTGGATGAACATCGAATTTCGAGGACGAAATTTTTATTTGTTGGGGAGAGTTGTAACGCCCCAATTTTTAGAAAATATTCTGAATGTACTGTTTTCTGTTTTTCATGCTTTTGTATGAATGACCGCTGTGTCCCTATTTTTCTGTTCTCGATTTTTGTATGAAAACAATTACGATAATACAGGCTCAAATTTTATTCGATCGTTTTACGTAGTTTGCTTCGAGACGGTAAAATAAAAATTTTTCTCGAGCCATCTTGTATTAATTTTTCTAAAAGATATACAGCTATATAATACTTCGCTTTGGATATTTTATTTGAACGTTTTGGACGATTACCTACGTTGTGGGAAAAAATGGGAAAATGACCGTTACGTCCCGAACGTACTGTTTTTGCTATTTTTGTTGTTTTTAATTGTTTTCTTCTTGATTTAATGCCTGAAAATACTGTCTGTGATTTTATATGGACTTTTTGTGTGATTTGCTCCGAGGCAGGAAAAAATATTTTCCGGTAGGAAAATCTTATTTTATTATTTAGAATTGGGGGATCTTACTTAACCCGATTCAGAATGAGACTAAAAATAATCTTTTAATTTTTAGGATTTAATCACAAATAAAATAATTTTATATTATTATAATATTATTTTATTAGTCAAGATATTTTAGTGACAAAGTGGACCCTAAATATTTTGTGGGACCCATAATTAGCGAATCGGTTAGATCGGTAGCTTAATTAATCACCGTACGCAGAGAACTTTCCAGAGCAACGACTCGACTAGTGACTCAATGAGAATTTAATGAGCTGTGTGACTCAGCATGTGAGTCACCAAGAGCCAACCAATGAGAATCAAGCTTGCTCACCAAGGCTTGATCTTGACCATTGATTCATCAAATGGCTTGGATGAAGCCAAGCAAGGTGCCCACCTTGCACCTCACTTGATGTCTACGGCCAAGAGGTCTTTGAAGACCAAAATCACATTTCTCCTTCATCACTTTTCTCTCTCCTCTCTCATCAAAACCCTAGCCACCATTCTTGTTCATCTTCTTCACCATTTTCGGCCAAGAGCCATTCCTAACCATCCAACCATCCAAAAATTTTTCTAACCAAGTTTCCTTAACCTAAACACTATTCTAAGAACCTTTCTAGTTGGAAGTTTCTTCAAAATCTTCCATTTAGGGCTTGGAAATCAACCTTGTAAATTTGACCTAGAAGGTGAAATATCATATTTTTTTTTTTCTCTCTTCTTTTTCAAAGTTCTAAGCCATGATTTCTCCATGGTTTAGCTTCTTTTCATGGTTAATAACATGTAGATTTTATTTGAGATTTTTAGGTAATTGGTGGAGTGAAAACCGAACCATAGGAGGTGTGAAAGCTAATCATTTGTCTTCATTTAAGGTAAGAGGAAGACAATTCTTATCATCCCTTGATGGTGGTAAGAAGATGGATTATTTGTAGAATCCATAAGGATTCGGTTGTGGTGTGTTTATTGATGTGTATTTGTTAATTTTTGTGGTTGCTAGTAGCTTAGGTGTTGTATGTTAGTAGCTTTCTTGTTTGGTGATTGTAATAATTTTGCATGTCTATTAGCTTTTGATTGTATGTCTATAAGCTTTAATTTAGGTTTTATGTGTTAGAAATATTTTGCATGTGTTAGAAATATAAATGCATGTGTTAGAATTGTATGATAAGGTATAAGATGTGAATAACATGTGTAAATTTGCATGAGTGTTCCAAAGAACACATTCCCTAGTCACGGCAATGACAAAGTGTGAGGACCAAAATGTTCTCTTAATTTTTCCTAAAGTGTAACTTAATTAATTAGGAGAAATAAGAAGGTTTCAAATTGATTTGATCAAAGAAAAGGAATTTAGAAATCAAATGGTAAAGATTTAGTAAATTTTGGGCCAACATGCCTAAAGGATTTATTTGATTCAAAATCATTATTTTATAACATGATTTAATGAACTTAGATAAGATAATACCTTTGACATGATTTAGAAATCAAATGAAAAAGTTTTACTTAAATTTGGCCAACATGCCAATATAGGTTATCATGGTTTCTAAACCTAGTTTCAAACCTTTTTCAATCAAAAAGAGACAATACAAGTTAGAAAGAAATTTCCTATAATGATTTTTAAAGAAACAAAATTGGTTAGAATTAAGTTTAAAGAATTAAAACCAATGATTTTATCATTTAGAAAGGAATACAAGTAAATTTTGAGAATTTTCTAACATATAGCTCACTTAAGGTTTTGAAGCATGTTAGAGATTTCAAAAAGAATTAAATGATATGGTTAAAAATTAGGTAAATGGAAATTTTATGAATAATTTAAGAAACCATTATTATGATATTTTAAACAAAATATCAATTTTTAGTAAAAATGAACCAATAAGATAGTAAAAATATCCTAAAGACAGTATGCGGTATGAAAAAATTATTCTACGTAGTTTAAATGTACTAAGTACTATTTCTGTTGGTTTAAACAGTAATTTTAAGGGCATTCGAATAAGAAAATGATTTAAAAATCCTACGCGATTGAGAAAACGTATTAAAAATGCTACGCAATTTTAAAAACAGAAAAATATCTTTACCCGATTTTTAAACGTTTGTAAAAACGATGGAATTGTGAAAACGCGATAAAATTTCTACGCGATTGACCGTTACTATCTTTATATTGTCGGGAAAATGTGAACCCGTACAGATTATTTTTGAAAATCTATATGCTGTCGGAAAAATGTGAACCCGTCATGAAGCTTTTGAAAATTTATTTGTCAGGAAAAATGTGAACCCGTCATGACTTTTGAAAATTTATATCTTTGTCGGGAAAATGTGAACCCGTACATGTGCTTTTGAGACTATATCATTGTCGGAAAATGTGAACCCGTCATGTGCTTTCCATCTATCTTATGTGTGCCATGTATTTGGTGGATTGGTTGACGAAACAAATCACATCGTGTTGTCGATGCGATAAACGTAGTGTGGTTCATTGTTCTAATGAACTTGGAGACTTTAGTGTACGGGATCCCACATGTGGACAGTTGGTAGCTCCGCTGGGCCGTGGTAAACCGATAGCGCACTATGGTACTCAACATACACTATATTTAATCGAGATTGGTGAAATCTAGTAGTACATTTGCCTGTAGTGCCACAACGTGAGACCGTGAACTACACCACGCCTGGATTGATGGATTCCTGTGTCGTGGGGCTATAGACGCAACGTGTGACAGCGCAATAGTTGGTGGGGCAGCCGTGGTACTATTAGATTTTGCGAATCATTCCTCTCTCTGATACTTGTGTTTTCTTTAGCTCCATGGAGTAGGATTTTGTTATATTATTTATCTCTATGTCTATTTGTTTCCATCTTATCTATTTATTGTTTATCGTATTTTATTTGTTTATTTTATCTGGTTATTGTTATTATATTTTATTATTATATCTTATCTGTTTATTCTTATCTTTCTTGTTTTATCTGTGAGGTTTTATTTGTGATGTGATACATTGTGATGATATCTAAATTTTACTTCAATCTATTATTATAATTGTTAAAGCTTTATGTATTGCATGAACTGTATATATATTGTTTGTCGTCTTCTTATTGGCCATGTTGTGATGATTTTATGTTGTCTTACCTCTTTGTTATATGTATTTTCTGTTTATTTATTTTACGCGGTAAAGACTTCGAGGAAGAGGATCAGCCTATTGAGATCGTGTACCCTGAGGAGGAGGAAGATCGGCGGAGCGGGTGCACGACCGGTTTTACGATCAAGAACCATCCGATCATCCATATCCTCTGGATTGATTGTGAGGGATGGCGACGCCAGGATTTTTGGGATTCATAGAGCTGGTATTTCATGGAGGTGCTCTGGCTTGGCATCTACGAGGAGATCGTGATTCTGTGACATATGCAGGACGTGTGACCGTGATTCTACGTCATCAGTTTGATGGAGATCCGATTATGACTACGACGTTATTTCTGCACTTAGAGTTACCCTTATCCATTAGGCGTTATTGGGGTGCTGAAAACCCTGAGCCTAGTGAGATAAGCATCGTATCGACTGCGCGATCCCGTTATCGCCGTGTGTCGAGACATCCAGGATATCTATCTCCTGATGATCATTTTCATACTGAGAGTGATCCATCAGAGGATTAGATAATCATGATGTTTTTTTTGGGCGCGTCGGCCGTATGTATGTATATATTAACTCTTTTATTGCTTTCTTTACTTGTTTTTTGTTTAAATATTTGTAGTCTTAGTTGTAAATTATTTGTACAGTTTATAACTTAATCATATGTATATTATTAGTGATGATGTTTTTTTTATTTCGTATTTTTCACATTATTTTTTTATATCATATTTACTGTATCGTAGAATTATTTTACAACCCATAATAATATTTAACAAATGTTTCACAACTTGGGTAGATTTTATTTCTATTTCTTTTATTTTCTTTTATGTGTGACATCCTCCAAAGGGGTGTTACAGAAAAGATGGAAGCACTTCCAAGTAAGAAAAAGAGATCTGGGACACTTGGAAAAATATTTATAGGGAAAGGGTAAAAGAATTGGGGAAACATGTGGTAATTCCTACTCTAAGTACCTATAATGGAGAGAAGCAAGCAAGGCACAAAATAGCACCCCTCAGGTAGTTTTAAGTGATGAAGACCACTCCCAAGTTGTATCCCAGATGACCACCTAGATAGAGAGGTTGAAAGTGCAAATGGCATTTTTGGAACAAGGGAAGGAAGCTGCTGAGTTAAAAGTTTTCATCCATAGAAGCCAATGCCAAAAGTTAGCCAACAAAATTGAGGACTTAAAGGATGCACAAGCTGATGCTGCTGAAGGCTCGAGCCAAGTAAAAAGAGCAAAGAAAGGAGGAAAATTAGAATCAAGTAGGACCACACTAGAGATCCAAGAGTTATGGGAAAAGGTAAGTGTCTAAGAAGATATGACAAAAAAGATTTTATAAGAGAAAGAAGAATTGGAAGCAAACACTAGAGCACAAGATTAAAGAAAACAAGCCCTTCAGGAAGCTTTGACTGAGATAAAACGACGCTTTGATCAAGGACAAGTATTGGCTACAGAATATTATGATTCATTCAAGAAAGCAAATAGGAGAGTGGGCTTTTGGAATTGAAAATTCAAAAGCTAGAGCAAGAAAAGGAAAAATGGAGACTTGAACACTAAAAGCAATGGAAGCAAAAAGTAAAAAGTGTGGAAGTATGGCAACAGGTAGCACAAGTTCAGACAGCTAAAAAAAAAGAATGAATAAAGAAATATGAGGATATGTTTGACAACTTACAATATCACATTGCACGACTAGTTGATCATTTTGAAGAAGCATACCTTCAGATTCGCATGAACCCATTGTTATGGCTACCACAAAAAATAGCCAAATTTATGAAATATTGTCGAAGTCTAGCTAAAGGTCTTAGGACGAAACAAACGAAGTTGTTGATGTAATGTCATTTATGTAACACTTTGAGGAGACTGAGGTCTTATACTAATGAAATTTGAAATGAATATGAAAGATCAATTATTGTGTTATACTTCAAACGTTAATTTTGCAATTTTTCTCCCAGAAACTATTCATTGAGGGGTGAATTCTCCCTTGAATAGGTTGTCAACCATGCTTTCGCCTTGAGACAATTTGTCCTTGAGTGAAAGTACGGGAAACTTTGTATTCAATGAAAGAATAACTGCATTGCTTATAAATATTCAAGAAGATAGCACCCATTGAGGAGAGAATACTCCCTTGGGGTTGCTGTCAACCACATTCTTGCCTAAGGGATGATGAAGCCATAGTGTTGGTTATGGGAATCTGCCTTGCTATTGAATGCACGTGTGAATCTTTCCATAATCACCAAGCATCCTCACAATAGTGCTAATAATTTCTTTATTTTTTCTTTATTTAATGTTATTTTGTTTTAACAAATCAATCTGGTTTAGGATTCATTACGTGACCTAGGAAATAAGAGACTAATCAAACTTGAGTTCACAATACCAGATCTTAGACTAGAATGGCTGATCCTAAGACAGGGAGAAATTTGAGCAGGGAAGCTGATGAAATGACAGGGCGGCTAAATGAGATGTCTGAGACCTAAGCAAGGTTGGAAGCAATATTGCAAGATGTGAGGGAATCTCTCCACTTAATTAATAGAAATAGGGGTGCAAATGGGGTTGAGACATACATAAGTATGCCACTAATCTCCTCCATGATAACAACCCCGACATTCTTGACTATAACCTCAGGCATCACTATGGGGATTTATGAGTAACCACATCAAATAACACCAATAGTCATGCCTATTAGGGAGGGGTATCGTGCCTTGGAAGGTGCTCATAATGAAATCCCTGGTTATGCTGGACCTACCTGGGAACGACCTCATATGTCCATCCTGGGGCAGGCAATAATGCCTCACTTTGGGAATAGTCACGCCATGACCGAGAAAGACAAGATGAAGGAAGAGTGGATAGAGAAAATGGAAGAACAAATCAAGGCAATCAAGGCCCTAGTGTTTATGGACCTCTCAGAATAGAAGAATTGTGTCCTACCACAAATGTCGTGATCCCTAAAGACTTCAAGATTCTTGATTTTGCCAAGTATGATGGGAGTGGCAACCCTCAGTTTTATTTAATCAGTTATGGAACTAAGATGGTTATCTGGTCTAAGGATGATAAGCTCCTCATTAGTTTTTTCCACAAGAGTCTTATAGGCCCCACTTTAGAGTGATATCTTCAATTTGGTCACTCTAAGATTTCTCGTTGGACGGAATTAGATGATCTACTCATGGATCAATACAAGTTCAATCTGGATATAGCTCTTACCCAGTAACATTTGAGCTCAATGCAAAAAGGAAATAAGGAATCTTTCAAACAATATGCACAAACATAGATAGCCTTGGCAGCTCAATTTCAACCCCCATTAACATTGTCCAAGATGTATTCATATTTCTTGGGAACTGATTAGTTGATAATTTTAGTATTTTGAATGCCATATATTTAATCTAATTGGACTCCATATTTGCTCAATTGATAACATTTAGCTAAGTTTCTGATACAGAGCTTAATCGGATGTTTATTGTGAAACTACGCTTAAATATGATTATAAATGCTCATAACTAAATTGTGTTTTTTCGGAGGTTTTTGAGTGTTTGAGACAATTAGCATCCAACCATGCTTAATATCCATTTAAAGAGAGAGCTAAAGACTTTAGAAGATCAATAGTATGTTTAGAAGCAAAGATGGAAAAGCATCTGTGAAGAATCAGGGTTCAAGTTGAAGAAAGCAAGTGACACGATCCGTGTCATCACACATGGGGCAGGACGTGTCCCTCTTTGGTATCACAAGGTTGGGTCCAACCCTGAAGTTTACTCAACACGACTCATATCATCAGACACGAGGTAGGCCGTGTACGTCTCTGACATGACAAGGGAATCCAATTTTGAGCTTTGACTAACAACACGGCCTGTGTCATATGACATGGGGTAGGCGATGTATTTCTCTGGTACCTTAAGAAGGATTCAGTGTTGAGCCAATTCGACAACATGACCCGTGTCATCAGACAAGGGTATGTCAAGTTCTTCTCTGAGTTCCAAATTGCTTGATTTTGTCATAGCAGAGTCAGAAACGGGATAGGCCGTGTCAAATGACATGACCTGTGTCTGTGAATCAGAAACTGAATTTCAAATTTTGATGCAAAATTAGGGATCCAAAGTTACAAATAAAATTGGCTAGGACTCAAAAAGGGAGTTTTGAACTGAAAGCCGACAGAGAGAATAGAAGAGGATTCGAAGAACAAGAAAAAGGGAGACTTAAGTAAAGATTGGAGACTCGGGTTTGAACAATCGGAGATCGATCTACCTCATTTGTTGGAAACTAGGTTGATCTTCAATTTTCTTTCGTTCTTTCATTCTTATTATGTTCCTATTTCGTTTTTCTTTTGATTTTGAATTCGTCATATATGGATAAATTCCTTAATTGGTTAAGGGAGGATGAAACTCTAGTTTTGGTTATGTGAATTCTGCATGTTTCTTTATTTCAATACAATTGTGTTTTTATTCATATGTTTTTTATCTCAATTTAATATAAAGGTTTTTTATATTCCTGCCAATTTCGAAAGTGGTAAAACTAGGATTGCTATGCGCAGTTGCGGTGGTAGAACTAGTGGAACATATAATCTAAGCAATTTAATCCCAGTATGTGATTGAATCTTAGCGTGATTGGTTTTCTATTTCTTAATGCGATTATTAGATAGATATAAGAGCAGTTGCTTTATAGCTAACTAGTGATTAGGGTTAGTTTGAGCGGTTGCTAAATTAACTATTACCAAAGAAAAACATAGATTAATCTCATAATTGAGTAAAAACATAATTAACCATATCGGGATAAAGGATATGTGGATTCGCATGATCATATAAACCTAGTAGTTGATTCTATCTCTTAACCAATATCCTTAAATTGGAAATTCAAATCGTGTTTATTTTGCTATTATTTTATCTTTGGTTTCTATTTTAGTTTAAATTAACAAAACCCTACTTTTTGCTGTTCATTGTCATTTAGAGTTTGAATTAGGATTCAGTTAATAGTGTTAATTGAGTTAGTTCTCTGTGGATATACCTTTGCTAACTACAACTGATTGCAAGGTTTTTATAATTTTGGTGGGACTTGGCAGTTGTTTTTAATCTTAATTTTAATTCAAAATCCACATCACACTAGGAACCTTAGGAAATCCTTTTATCGGGGCAATGGCCAGAGCAGCCTATAAAGATTTTGCTGACTTGATTACTATAGGAGAAAGGATTGAGATTTTAGCCAAAGCTGAGAAGTTGCCAATGAACAATATAGATAATACCATTCCTAAGAAGGGATTCCAGCCGAAAAAGACCCAAAGTGAATTATGCCCAATACCAACAGACCTTTAGACCTCGATATTCGCCACAATACCCAAGTCATCAACCACCATATAACCCTAACCTTCACTTTTCATTCCAAACACCTACGCCTCCTTATTACCTACCCCACCAAAGTGTGCCAACCATAAACATCACCCCAGCTCCATAATTCCAAATCAACAATGTTCCCACACCACAACCATATGTACTAACTTGCCCAACCTATACTTGATATCCACCTATACCTCTGCAAAACTACCCAAACCACCCACAACCTCGGCCAAACTTCCAAAACCAAGGTCATTTCTAGCCTCAAAACCTACCTTTTTCCCAAGATTATCCATTTCAAATGCAAACTTATTCCAAAGGTTATTTGATGCTCACCTCATCTCTGTAAATCTGTACGTCCCCTAGAACCACCATTACCACCGTGGTATAACCCAAATTTAACTTGCAAATACCATAAGGACATCTCAGGGCATTCAATTGAAGATTATGAATCTTTCAAGACTGCAGTAAGGAAGCTAATTGTTTGTGGAAGGCTTCACATTCAAGAGGAGGCTGGACCTAGTATTATCAACAACCCAATTCATAATCATGGTGGAAGGAATAGGGTAAATGCTTTGGAGATAAAAGGATCACTAATAAGAAAGGTCATGAGCTTGCGTACGCTGATGGCTGAAATATTCGAGGGGTTGAAGAAAGTAAGCTATAATATCACTGGCACCAGCTGCAACAATGAAAGAAGAGGAGAAGTACAATGAAGAGTCAAGTTGTACTTATCATTGTGGGGGAATAGGATATGATATCGAGAATTGTTGGAATTTTAAGGTTTGAATCCAAGGATTGCTCACTTTGGGAATAATACAAGCCAGACAAGGGGTGGATTTCTTTAAAGAGGTCAATGTGGTTGAACGCTTTGTACTTAAGGTGCCCCATCTCAACCAAGCTTTGATGTCAGGAAAGGTAGTAGTGATAGTAAAAAAGACAACACCATATGCTTATAGTGATACCCACACATTGCCATGGAATTATGAAGCTAAGGTAGAGACAAAGGGAGTCAGGAAAGAGACTTCGAGGGCCTGAGTTGCTAAAATACATTAGGAGGAAGAGTTAATGACTAATATAGTTTGAGTATGAGGGATTACAAGAAGTGGGCGATGCTATAGCCCATAGAGCAAAGGAAGAATGTTAAAGAAGAGAGTAAGGAGGAAACCTCAAGAAAAGAGGAGAAAAAGAAGGAAGAAAAAGAAGAACTCTTGAAGATCATGAAGCAAGTGAATATGACATGATGGAATAATTGAAGAAGACTCCATCCAGAATATCTCTATTGTCATTTCTCCTGACATATGAGTTGCATCGGAAAGCGTTACTAAGAGTTTTGAATGAGGCTTATGTTAAACCCGATGTTACCCCTAAAAATGTTGTCAACATGGTGGACCCAGTGAAATGTGTCAACATGATAACATTTACTGATGAAGAGATCACCTCTCGGTTTGAGAAAAATCCACGGGCCTTGCACATAACCCTCAAATGTGAAGGGTGGAACATCCTCTTTACCTTAATAATGTTAATCAGGGTTATATGAGCTTAACACTATAAGTATAAGTAGGATATTAATTTCGGTAATCTTTTGAATTAGTTTGAGCTTAATCCTACAACACGGAATGTGTAGAATAACTAATAATTTAGCAAATGTGGCTGATATGGTAGAAATAAATGTGGGAAATTTATTTCTAAAACATAAGCAGTAGAAATGAGTTATAATAAAATTTTGAGGATCAAATGAATTAATGTGATATTTTCAGTAACACTAGTGAGTGTCTAAAGGCCAAATTAAATAGGAAAGTAGCACAGAAAATTATGAAACTTTGAGAAAATGTCAAAAAGAGGATGAGGAGTAATCTGGTGATGAAAACAAGTTAAAAGGAATATTTCTAAGCTTCATAGTTCAATTTCATAGGTTTAATTGAACCTAGAAAAGAACATTGAAGCTTAGTGAATGATAAAGGTGCATATGAATAGTTGATAAATGAAGAAACTAAGAAATGAATGGAATCCTAAAATTTTCTGTAACACTAATGAAGATTGGAAAATTCATTAAAGAAATATTGAAGTATCCTTAAGAGATACAAAGTTTCAAGATATCCTCCTTTTGTTTTATGCCTCACCTCATTTGCTCTCTCTCTTTTTATCTATCTTTTATTGACTTTTTGTGATATTTTTCTCATTCACCTTCGTCAATCTTTCTCTCTCTCCCGTTCTTTATGTGTGTGTTGAAAGAAATAGAAGAAAGGAAGAAAATAAAAGAAAGGGGAAAAGGGAAAGAAAAGGAGGAGATAATGTTCAAAGAACTAACTTAAGAAGGAAAAAGAAAGAAGAATAAAGGAAAAGGCATAAAAATATAGTAAGGTAGGGGGATTTTTTTTTCTTCATTTTTTGAGTATACAATTTGTTTGTTGGATTGAAAATGGAATCTTGATGGTTTCTTATACTTTGTTCTTAATAGATGTGGATTTGGTCTGAATGGGTTGACTATTGTTGTTGATTGAAAATTTTCTATGAAAATGTTTGGAAAGTGTTTATGAATGTTTTTTTTAACGATGTTGGAATCTTGAATAAGCTTGGAAATGGTTAACAATGGAGATTGATGTGTTTAGTTGTGGATTGGAAGTTGTTAGCACAATAGAGAATGCTTTCTAGTGCATCAGTGCTTAGGCATGGAAGTTTAAGCGCCTAAGCGCTCGGTGTCTAGAACGTATTCTGTTGAGTATCGTGCGCTCAATGCTTAAGCATTGGGAAACAAGCACATAAGTGCCCGTCGCTAGACTGAATAGGGAAAGAAACATGCTTGGATGGAAATGTTTTCTCTTATGCATTTTGGGATCCCTTGTGCTTATTTCTTAAAGTATGTTATAATTTAATTGTGAAAACATTTCCTATGTATTAAAGTGATTGCATTAAAATGTAGTTTTCTCCATGGATTAATTGTTATATTGTATGAATGAATATATATATATATATAAGAGTGTGCTTGGAAGCACTCTAGAATTTGAATTTAGAAATTGGAATTATATTACTCTTATCATCTAAGAGTTTTTATTGAATGGTTCATGAATTTGAATATATTTGAATTTATGAATTGAGTTGTGTGATCTGTATTTGAAATTTTGTTCCAAAATTTTGTATAGAATGAGTGCTTGCTTGATCAGTACTCAATGTATCTGTGTCTGAATTAAGAATGAGAATTGGACAATTATCCTTGAACAGGAAGATAATTAGTCCATGCTTCCTGTAACACCCTAATACTAGTACTAATAACATGTCCAAAATCATGTATTAGTAGTTAGGATTAGGTATGCCACTTTGATACAAATAACAAAAACTTATGAAAAACATTTATAATATATACAAAATTTGAGCTTGTTACAGGTGTAATATCATACATATATCGAAAGAAGCTTTATACAAATACATTCATAATAATACAAATTCTATAATAAATGCCTCCATAGCATTACTTATATAAATTCTACTCAATGCTTTTCTAGTATCTATGGTTAAACCATTTCTTCCTGTACAAGATCTTTACTTCTGCTCATTGATATCTTCATCATGCCTGGAAATAATACGAAAAATACAGAGGTTCGGGGGTGAGAATTCAAAGAATTCTTAGTATTTTATAAAAACGTGACATCATAGTATTTCCAGCTGTTTCGGGGAAAAACACATTTTATAAGCTCAATACACATATACATGTTCATAAGATGAACTGCCAAAACTACTCCTCTCTTTTCCCGAAATAGAGTTTTAATTATTATTTTTATAAAAATCCTTTAAATAATCCAATACGTCACACAAAACCAATCCAGCTCTTTCACAATTCATTTGTATATTCAAATGAATATAATATCAATATATATATTTATTTCCTCATAACATATATTCATCATGTAACATCCTCTTTCTACACATGTTAGGCTTGTATGAGGTTACAAAGATAGTTTAATACTTGTTTAACATGTCCTCTAAATTTTGTGACATTTTGAGTTAATTTAGGCAATTTGTTGTGTAACACCCTCCGTAAGACATTATATTTCTTACTAAAAACTTAAAATCCGAAAGTCATTTCATAAAAGCTTTGAGTTATAAAATATGGATTCTAAAATTTCTTTTAGTTGACAATATAAATTTACCAAAAATATAAGTAATACAGAAAATAGATTGAACTGATTAATACACATGTTACTTATACCACATAATATTCAACAACATTTAAAACATAAAACTTACAGACTCAAGAAACAGTAGCAAACCGAATGACAAGTCCTACTCAATGTCACGGTAACAACACTAATGAGAAAACTCAACATACTTGTTCCGTTCCTCCACCAACTGCATACTGTCGAAACTGGGAAGATCATTCCTCGACGCCGTCACCAATCTCAGAACACTGCCTCTAGTTAAGTCTAAGAAGCCTATTATACGAATTTTAACAATGCAAACATAACAAAGTAGTACATCAAAGAGGTGAGATCCCCTTTCATCAATACCAGTATGGTAGCAAAGAATGATACGAATGACAAAGTCATTCCATACACAAAGATTATCACAAGTATAATCATATTATCAATTTATAATTATGTTCAGAAAACACATTTCACAATAACATAAACATTAATGGTACTTTAATAACAGATATTAACAATATATATATATATATATATATATATATATATATATATATATATATATATATATATATATATATATATATATATATATATATATATATATATATATTGATTATGCCACCCTGATATACACCTTGACAATGCCACAACAATATGTATACCAACTATGCATATGCACAATGAATCATCTTCCTACTCCATGGAGCTAAACAACTTCGGATGTGAATGGCCCAGAAGATCTGCCCACCTCTATGACAGTCTACATGGACGTGAAAAGCAATAGTATTTTATCGGGACATGCGCCAGTGCGTTGCAACGATTTATCATGGCCAGAGATATATAAAGTGACAAACAGGTCACTATGAATCACCGCGCCCTAACGCCCCCAGTAGATCCCCCACTAGATCACAATATTCAATTCTCATTCACTCCTAAGCAATAAAAACCATAACAGCCATTGACTATATAATGTCCATTGCATGACAACTCAATGCATAACTCAAGCCACCGTTATACTGTTCACAATAATATTAGAACAACTGCTCATTCAATTGTCTAATACTATTAGTATCAATGATATTATATAACTGCTCATTCAATTACATAATATCAATTATCCACCTGGGTCTAGTATATCGGCCCAAAAGTAATCCGCTGTTTTTCTTAATCGCGTAACTTTTTTATCGCGTTTTCACAATCGCGTGACGCTTTTGTCATATTTTCAAATCACGTAAATATTTTTCAACATTTCCTAATCGCGTAAAAATATTTAAACGTTTTCAAAATTGTGTAGCTCAAAAATCATTATTTTTGAAATGTGTAAGGTTTTTCTACTGTTTTTCACTATTTAAAATATTTTTTGACGTTCAAAATTAAATTCTGAAACTTTCCAAACTAAAAATATTATTTGGACATCATTTTCTATTTTTCTTATAAAAACTACTGTAAGTACTAATTTCTGATGTTTTTCTCAAAATATGTATTATTTGAATTTAATAAAATCTTCTACTGTTACCTTTACAAAAATCCTTTTAAATAGGATACTTTCTAATATTTTCTTCACAAAAATTTACATTACCATAATTTAATCAAATCTTATAGATCAAAGTCCCCCAACGCGCTTCAAAACCCAAATGGGTGAGCTATACATTAGTAACTTCAAAGTATAAATTTATTTCCCATCATAACCTAAATTCATTAATTTAATCAATTCCAAAAACTAGTTTACTTTCTTTTTATATTTCAAAATTCACTAAATTGAATTCCTGTTAATTAATTCTTTAATATTACACTGAGAAAATATTTTTGATCTAGAATATCAATTCTTGGCATGTTGGCCGAAAATCAAGCTTTGCTTCATCATTGAATATTTATTCATTCTTTATCTCATTTTTCTTTGTAAAAATCTTTAATCCAACTACTTGTTACTAAATCATCTAAATTCACACTTAGTAAAACATTTTCAATTGGTTTGCTCTAAAACAAGAGTGAAGGCTGTGAGCCTCTTTATGGCCATTGGGACTAAAATTCTTTTCTTTGCAACATATATCATAATATACATATATAATTTAATCATATTTATACTGCCACATGTTCATGCATATTATTAAAACAATAAAACTCATACTAAGCAATTTATAGCAAGGCAATCAAAATCATACTATCACACATAGTAATCAAGCAATAAAATCATGTATAGCTATCAAAGAAATAAAATAACATATAACATAACATAGAACACTTAAGCAGACACAACCAAGTGAATAAATCCTTATGGATTTTTCACCACACATAAATCCACTCCTCATCACCAACACATGGTTGATGAGGGTAATCTCCTTCTTACCTTGTTGTGAAGCCTCCAAAGCTCCTTGTATGCCCCCTTGTTGTCTACTTTAAGATGAACTTCAACCACCAAGTGAACTTAAAAACAAAGAAAACATACAATATTAATATCTAAGGCTTTATCTAAGATAACCATGGATTAGAATCATGGTTAGAACCTTGAAAGTCAAAAGAAAAGTGAAGATTAATGAACTTCACCTATAAAGCTTCAATCTTTAGCTTGAAGAACAATGTTGAAGATGGAAGAATTAGATAATGGTCACAACATGAAAAGGTCTTAGAATTATATGTAATTCAAGATCAAGGGTTGGTATGAATTAAACAAACTTGGAAGGTGATTTCATGGTGATTGGCCGTGAGCTTTGTGAGAGAGAAAGGTAAGAGCTTTTATGTTCTTTACTTGATGGGAAGATGAAGATGAATGAATCTTAAGAAATTCCTAACATGAAAGTGTCTTGAATTAATGAGAGGATTTAAGAAATGATATTGGTAGGAATTATAGAAGTTTGGAGAGTGTTTAGTGGAGCTTGGCCGAAACCATGAAGGAAGAGAAAGTGAGAGAGTTTTTGTTGCTTGTTCTTGGTTCTTTGGAGAAAATGAAGTGCAAGAGAGTAAGTGAATTGAATAGATGGATATTGTCCCCTATGTTGAGTGTTATGGCCGTGGAAGACTAAGAGATAAAAGGTGAGATGTATTTTTGTTTTGCTTCTTGAATTGTTGCTAGAAGGATGACCAAGTACATTTAATGTAGATTTCTTGTCCTCCAAAATTGCTTGGCCATGAGTTGCTCTTCAAGGAGGTGGCCACTTTTTGAGACTCACCACCACCATTGATTCTATCAAGGGTTGAAATCAAATCCTTCTCCTCTAAGTCTTGCCATCCAAGGGTGCAAACAAAAGTCTATGCCACTATTGTTGACTCCATCTTGCTTCATTAGTAAGCTTCCTTTCTATTAGTCCTTCCTAATGGTGCCTTAACCATTGATTAAATCAAGGGTAGAAAATCAAAGCCTTCACCTCTAAGCTTATTTCCTATTGGTTCTTCAATGGTTGTCATAACCATCAAAGTAGACTAACATTTTCATTGGTTGGGTGGTTACTAACTTGTTTCCTATTGGTTATCACATTTGTTGACTATTTTCTATTGGTTCTTGGAAAGTCCAAGCCACTAAGTTGGACTCATCATCACCATTGGTTTGATCAAGGGTGGAGATTTGAAGACTTCATCACTAAGCTTGCACTAGATATTTTCTGGTAAATATCAACCGATTGACAATAACTACTGTATTTTTATTACCCAATAAATAAAACAGTAGAATATATAGTAAAAAAAATTTCAAAAACTATTTTCGGATTTAGGTTTAATAAGATTCCCTTACCCCATATCAACAGTACAAAATTTTTTAGCCATAGAAAAATTTTCATTTTTCCGGGCCCGCCTCGGATCCGCATACAACCTAAGAATGCTATTAAAATAATCCAAAATATAAAAACATACAAGAATTCACAAAAATCATAATAATTATGAAATTCATGAAAATCAAATTAGATTAGCAAAAATCATTAAGGATTGACAGAAATAAATAAGATACGAAGACTCATATACCACCCAAAATAATATTAAAATAATAAAAAACGTAAAAACTCCCAAAAATTCTTAAAAATCACAACAATCATAAAATTCATGGAAGTCAAATCGGATTACTCAAAATAATTAAGAATCAACTAAAATAAATAAAATACGAATTTTCGGGGTGTTACATGTCGCAACACAAAATGTGCAAAATGACTATTTTAACTCAGAAAAATAGCATAAATATGTAATTAAAGGAAATAAATATGAAAAGTTCATTTCTAGGTCGCAAATGTGTGGAAGAGGATGTGGTTAAATTTTTAGGGCAAACAAAGTCAGTTTGGTATTTTTAAGGAAACCGAGTGAGTATTTAAGTACTGGATTGAGGCACAGCAAATATGGAAAATTATGGAAATGATGAAACAAGAATTTATATGGATCTTATAATTTATTCTAAGGTTGTTGGAAGTTAGAAAACTTGATTTAGTTAAATTAAAGTATTCTTAACAGATACGAAGTTCAGCAAAATCACCATTTTGCCCTTAAAACTAATCTTTTAAAAGATGAGATTTCTCTCACCTTTCTCGCTTTCTCTCATGCACGTTCAATAGAGGAGAGGAAAACAGAGAAAGAAAAGGGCAAAGAGGGAAGGAAAGGGAGAAAAAGAAAGAGGAAGAAGAAATAGAAGAGGAAGGAGAGCTTGGAGCCTTCATGGCGATCTTCAAGACCTTAAGGTACGGGGATTTTCTCATCTCTTTTCTTCTTCATCTTTGTACTTTCAAATCTGAAAATTTGATGGTTAGTTGATATTATGGTTGATAGTGGATTGTATAGTTGTTAATGATTTTTTAATAAGTTTTGATGGTTGTTTTGGTTGAAATTTGATAAATGAGTGTAAAACCCTATTTGTTTCTTAACCTGGAAGTGGATCTTTGGATACTTGTTAATGAAAACTTGATAGTAGGATGAGATGATGAGTTGATGATGAACTATACATGACTTAAATTGGATTGTAGTGGAAAAATAGCTTATGGGATGTGTTTTTCATGTTTATGGAAAAACTAGAAACATGAAGGGAAGCCACAACACTCCAAGGGTGGAAATCGCGGCACTCCCCTTGCAGGAATCAGAAAAACATTTCCTGAGAGCCTGGAGCCGCATCATTGAAGAATGGGAGCCGCGACCCTCTATAAAAAATAAGCCAAAATGCTTGTTTTGATGGATTTTGCTATATAATGCATTATGTATTGTTATTAAATGATGTAATGGAATATAATATGGTTTGATTAAGGATATGATGAAGGTGTAATATGAACTTTAATTTGTTTGATTGGGAAATTGATTTCCAATGCAATGTTATGTTAAAATTGATATAGTTAAAAGATGTGTATCAATGATAACTCCATAGAATGTAGTTATTTGTGCCCTATTCCTGTGCGTTATTGATTGCGTTGTCCTTATTGTTATACATTGTTGGAAGGCTTTAACCCCATTTTCATGTAAAATCCATGTTGGGGTCTTCCTTCTTATCAATCTTATCAAAATTCTTCATAATCTTTGATTGGATTGAGCTTGATTGCATTTGTATTTGACTGGTTGATTTCTCAATTGTAAGATAGGCCCAAAAGAACTAAATTGATGCGAGCCAAACCAAGGCCCTGCATTGGAAGAGGAATCACAAGAAAAGCTTTAGTAGCTCATACAGTAGCACTGGCACATTTATATCATGATGTGCTGCTCTGTACCTGTGCACCCTGATAACCCGAGGCCTTTGCGCTGTGGCACGAGGAAATTGAAAGCCGCGGTGGTGGTGACCTAATTTTTGCATGCTGCGACACATGTTGCATAATGCTACAACGTGAAGCACAAAATTTGTGGGCCTATAAATACTTTGTACGCAGATTTTAGAAGGGAGCTTTTTAGGACTTATACTTTACTATTTTAGCTTATGTCTCTCCTAGAACCCAACGGCTAGGACTTCATTTTCGAGATGAAAGAGAGTTGAAGGAGCCAAGATTGGATGTCATCTTCATCTTGGAGGGAGAGTCAAGCTTCAAGGCTCACCCTATTGAGCTTCTTCATTTGTTTCTTCTCCTTTCTCTCTTCCCTTTATCTTGAATATGAATTTTTGTAATGCATTTTTGTGTTAAATGAGTACCTAAGCTGTGTTTAGGGTATTCTTTGGATCCCCCTATGGATATTGAATGATTTGTACTCTTCTGAGTTTATTGAAATGATTTGAGTTTTGTTCTATCATATGGTACTTAATGCTCTTATTTGTTTGAATAGCTTTTAGGTGATTTGATGAAATCTAATGAGCCTAGACATAGGACTTTGGGTTTTAGATCATATATATGGTAGATGCATGTTCGATTTCATTCCAATGGCGGGATAGATTGATTTGCTAATGGGATAGACATATACCTCTTAGCCATGCATAGTCATAATTAAGAATCAATCTTAACGCTTGTTTTGCTTGGGTTCTCATGGACGCATAGTGAACTAAGTAAGTGACATAAGGTTAATCAACCTAGACATAGGCTTTTAACTAAGTTAGTTTCTCAGGCTAACCTAATCTAATTATTTATATTTCTTAAACAATTGCATGTTATCAATTGAAGTAGAGGTGAAAAAGGATTCCCTATTTTCTCAACCATATCTTTATCTTTTCTTTATGCTTTGTAGTTTAATTAATCAACTCATTTTCCAATTTATGTTGCTTGAATAGAATTAGTTAAGTTGTAGGTTAATATTTAGCTTTAGAAAGTAATGATAGTCCTCGTGGGAATGATCTCTACTTATCATTTTTATTACTTGAGCGACCCATGCACTTGCGGTTAGCAAAAGAGTTACTAACAAGTTTGGCAGCCCAAGAAATTTTTAACACTGTTGCCGTGGACTACGGTTAATTTCTGTATTACTAATATTGATAAACAGCTTCGTTAGTTCTAATTCAAGTTTTTTCTTTTGTTATATTTTGATTTAAGCTTTCATTATTTTGTGATTTAGTACCATCAATGGCAGAACACAACGATTATACGAGGCCTCTGAGGGAGTTTGCTACTTTTCAAATGGAAAATCTTCAATCAAGTATCAGATGGCCTCCTATCCGCGCAAATAATTTTGAGATCAAACCGGCCATTATCCAAATGATTCAAACATCTATACAATTTGGCAGTTTGTCAAGCGAAGATCCTAATGCGCATTTGTCAAACTTTTTGAAAATCTGTGACATCTTCAGGCACAATAGAGTCTCAGAAGATGCCATTTACCTCAGGCTCTTTCCCTTCTTTCTCAAAGATCGAGCCAAGAGTTGGTTGCGGTCTCTGCCTACAGGATCTATAAGCACTTAGGTGGATGTGTGTGGAAATTTTCTCAACAAATATTTTCCTCCGGCCAAGACTGTAACACCCCAACTTTTGGAAAAATGTCCCGAATGTTCTGTTTGCTGTTTTCAAACTTTTGGGTGAAAGACCGTTGTGTCCCTATTTTACTGTTTCTTATTTTTCTGTATGAAATACAAAAATATATTACAGTCTAAGATTTTCTTTGGTCGTTTTGCATATTTTACTTCGAGACCGTAAAATAAAATTTTTCTCAAACTACTGTTTTAAATTTTTCTGTGTGATATACTGATATATTTTACTGTCTATAATTTTATTTGAGTGTTTTGAATGATTTGCTTCGTGGTGGGAAAAATAGGAAAATGACCATTACGTCCCGAATGTACTGTTTTTAAATTTTCTATATGATACAGTGTTTAATATTACTGTCTGTGATTTTATTTGGACTTTTTGTGTGATTTGCTCCAGGACAGGAAAATAATGTTTTTTCGGGCCGGGGAAATCTTATTTTAATTATTCAGAGCTGGGGGATCTTACTAAACCCAATTCTGAATGAGACAGTAGATAATCTTTTAATTTTTAGGATTTAACTGTAAAATAAAATAATTTTATATCATTATAATATTATTTTATTTGTCAGTATAATTAAATGACAGTGGACTCAGAAATGTCTTGCGGGACCCACGTTTAACAAAGCAGTAAGCGTTTTGAGCTAGAACAGATAGCTAATGACAAGGCTAGTGACTAGGTTAGTGACTAAGCTTAATGACTAGGCTTAATTAGTGACTAAGCATGATGACTAGGTTAAGTGACAAGGCTAGGATGAACCAATGAGAGCTAAGCTTGGAGAACAAGGCTTAATCCTCACCATTGATCAATTCTAAGGCTTGGATGGAGCCAACACAAATGGACACCTCCTTGCCCATTCATGTCTACGGCCAAGTGACTTTGGAAGGCCATAATCACTTAGTTTTTCATGCATTTTCTCTCTTCTCTCTCTTCCAAGAACACCAAACTCCATTGTTGTTTTCCTTTCAAGCTATTCGGCCAAGCACCCCTATACACCATCCATTTACCTAAAATTTTATTCAACCTACTTTTCTAAACCTAAACACAATTCTAAGAACATCTCTAGTTGAGAGTTCTTGCAAAATCATTTATTTGAGGCTTGAAAACCTACTTGGAAGATTTTACCTAGAAGGTGAAATTTCTTGTTTTCCATTTCTAAACTCTTTTTCAAAGTTCTAAGCTATGATTTATCCATGGTTTAAGCTCTCTTTAATGTTAATAACTTGTAGAAATTTGTTTAAGCTTGTTAGGTGATTTGAAGGAGAAAACCGAAACCTTAGGAAAGGTGTGAAAGCATATTTGTCTTTATTTAAGGTAAGAGGAAGATTAAATCTTAGCATCCTTGGGTGGTGGTAAGAAGATGGAATTTGTTTGTGGTTGTAGAATCCATAAGGATTCATTTGTGTGTTTGTTATAAGCTTTGCTATTTGTTATTTGTATTAATTTGCATGTCCACAAGCTTTGATAATATTGTATGTGTTAGAAATGCATGATAATTTATAGGATGTGAATAATATGTCAAGGATTGCATGAGTGTTCCAAAGAACACATCAACAAGGCTCACGGCCATTGACCAAGAAATGGGAACCAAAATGTTCTCAACAATTTTCTAAAAGTGTGATTTAATTAACCTAGGAAAATTAATAGGTTACAAATGAATTTAAAGTAAGAAAAATGAATTTATGGATCAAAGGAGGAAATTGAAGCATTTCGACCAACATGCCTAAGCCATGTAATTATGATTTCAAAAGTTGTTTTCCAAATCATTTTCAATTAAAGAGAAGTAAACAATACTAAAAGGATTTTTTATAACAATGATTTTGAAGAAATAAAAGGATTTAGATTAAGTTTAAGTAGTTAAAATTAAGAATTTAATAGTTGGAAATAAAAACAGTAACTCCTATAAAATTTCTAACGTAGAGCTCATTTCACATTTTGAAGCACGTTAGTAATTTTCAAGGAAGTAATTATATGGTTAAATAAATAAAGAAAAGAATTTTTTGAAAAAATTAGAAAACCATTATTATGAATTTTCTAAATAAAATACTGTCAATTTTTATTAAAAACAGACAAATATGATAGGAAAGATGTCCAAAAGATAGTATACGGTATGAAAAATATTCTACGTAGTTCAAATGTATTAAATATTATTTTCTGTTTATTTAAACAGTAATTTTTAAGGAATTCGGATAAGAAAATAATTTAAAAATCTTACGCGATTGAGAAAATGTATTAAAAATCCTACGCGATTTTAAAAACAGAAAAATATATTTACGCGATTTAAAAATATTTGTAAAAACGATGGAATTGTGAAAACGCGATAAATTTTCTATGCGATTGATCAAACTGTATATTTTTGCTGTCGGGCTAAGTGGTGAACCCGAACAGGCTTTGAAACAGTATTTGTCTGGTGAGACTTACTGTATATTTTTGCCATGAGGGCAAGCCTTGAGGGCAACTTTTTTATATGCTATTGAGGGCATTTGCGTAAATACTCATATTTTATACCATTGAGGGTATTTTGGAAATTTTGGAAACAATTTTAAGATCATATATTGAGTTTGTGCCAATTTAGTTGATAATTGGTGGATTGATTGACGAGGTGAATCACATCGTGTTTTCGGTGCGATAAACGTAGTGTGGTTCAGTTTCTTTATGAACTTGGAGACTTTAGTGTGCGGTATCCCATATGTGGACAGTTGGTAGCTCCGCTGGGTCATGGTAACCGGTAACACACTGATGGACTCGACACGCACTATATTTAATCGAGATCTTGTAAAGTCTAATAGTACATTGCCTGTAGTGCCACAACGTTAGACCGTGAACTACACCACGCCATGTGCCGTGGGGCTATAGACGCAACGTGTGACAATGCAATAGTTTGGTTGGGCAGCCGTGGTACTAATAGATTTTGCGGGTCATTCTCTCTGATATCTGTATGTTTTTAGCTCCATGGAGTAGGATCGTGTCATATTGCATATTTATATATACATATGGTGCATTATTATATTCTTATCGGTGATTTTATATTTATATTGTGTATGGATATATGTTTATCTATGATATTAATTCTTATATTATATCTGTGTTGATATTACACTTTTATATTGTATCTATATTGATATTAATTCTATGTTGATATTAATTCTTATATTGTGTTTGTGTTATACTGTATTTATGTTTATGTTTTTATAGCATGAATTGTATAACTGTTGTATTGTCGTTTTCTTATTTACCATGTTTGTGATGATTTAGATTGTCTTACCTCTTTCTTGTATATGCTGTTGTATTTTTAATTTATGTGGTAAAGAGCTTGAGGAAGAGGAGCAGCCTCTTGAGTGTGTGCGCCCTGAAGAGGAGGAAGAACAGCAAGTCGAAGATCAGTACGATGATCAAGAACCATTCGATCATCCATACCCGTTGGATTGATTGTTTGAGTATGGCGGTGCCAGGATTCCTTGGTTTTGTGCAGCTTGAGTTTCATGGGGGATCTACAGCCTGGTGACTACGTGAAGATAGAGACTCAGTGACTTACGTGGGATGGTTGACTGTGTCCCTACGTAATGAGTTTGAGGGAGAGCTAGTCATGACGACTACGGTGTTTTTGCTTTTAGAGTTGTCGTTATCTCTTAGGCGTTATTGGGGTGGTATGTTCACTGCGTCTAGTGAGATTAGCAGCGTGTCGACTGTGCGGTCTCGTTTCCGCCGAGAGTCGAGACATCCTGGATATTTATCTTCTGATGATCTTCCTGAGAGTGATCCTTCAGAGGGTTAAATGTTTATGATGTGTACTTGGGCACATCTGCGTTTGTATATATTGACTCTTACTGTTTTATTTACTGTTTCAGTTTAAATTTTTTTTTTAGTTGTAAATTATTTGTATAAGTTATGACTAAAACCCTATGTATATTATGTGTGATGTTATTCTGTTGATTTTGTGTTTCCACATTATTTTATTTAATAATATTCTGTTTAACATGAAGAATTTTACAACCCGTATAATTATGTAACAAATGTTTTACAACTTGGGTAGATTTTATTTATCTTTCTTTTATTTTTCTTTTTAAATGTGACATCCCCATAAGGGTGTTACATTAGTTGGTATCAAAGCCCAAGTTAGAGTCTTTTAGGGTTGTGGTTGGGTTCGTTTTTGTTTGTGCTGTGTGATTCTCTGTGATTTACTTCCGAAAGCATGTATCTGACTTTGTTTTGTTATGCTTGAAGAAAGAAGATGTCTGGTAGAGGCAGAGGACGTGCGAATGTGAATCTGGCAGTGGACCCAATGATTGCGGCTGCTGAAGCTAAGCAAATGGATGGTCAAGTAATTACGCAAAGAAAATTTAAGAGCAGCGGCTCACTCAACAAAGAAGATGCTACTGCTGATGCCCTAAATTTATCCGAATTTAGGCGCCACAATCCGCCACAGTTTAGAGGCGAGGTTCATCCTGAGAAAGCAAGTCAATGGATACAAGACTTGGAGAGAATCTTTGAGGGAATGAGAAGCACCGACGAGAAGAAGGTAACTTATGCAGCCTTTATGTTAAGGGGAGACGGAGAACATTGGTGGAGAGGAACCCGTCGATTATTGCAGACTAAAGGAACGGAAATTACATGGGAAGTATTTTCCAATGCTTTTCTGGAGAAGTATTTTCCTGCGAGTGCTAGACATGCCAAGAAAATGGAGTTTCTTGGTTTATGTCAGGGTAATATGACAGTGAATGAGTATGCCGCAAAATTTGAGAGCTTGTCTCAGTTCTCAGATTATGCTCAAACACGACCGGATGATGGGTGGAGATGTCGGAAGTTTGAAGCAGGGTTAAGAGTGGAACTGAAGCGAGGAGTGATATCCTTAAGAATGAATCAGTTTCATGCTTTAGTTGATGCGTGTGCGCGACTCGAAGAGTTGGAGCCGTCGCGAGATCAGAGGAACCGTAACTTTGGGCCAACAAGATTTCAGAGAGGTGGTGGCAATAATACTACTCAGTTTCAGTGCAAGCCGTATTCCAGACCACCAGGAAATCAACCTCAACGACCACCAGTTGGGGGAAGTGCTAGTGGTAAGGGAGCTGGTCGAGAGTGGCGTTTACGCCAACATGTTTTAAGTGCGGAAAGAAGGGCCATATTTCTCCGGAGTGCACAATCAAAGGGACGGTTTGTTTTAACTGTGGACAGCCTGGACATATGTCAAAGGATTGTACTCAGCCAGAAAGGAAACCTGCAGTTTGTTATGTACGTGCAAATCAGCAAAAGTCAGGAGGTACTCAACCGAGATCTAGAGAACGAGTATACACTATGACTGGAACTGAAGTTTCTAAGTCTGATGACCTTATTCAGGGAGAAGGAGTCATTGAAGGTAATCTTCTGACTGTGTTATATGACTCTGGTGCAACACATTCATTTATTGCATATGATTGTGTAGAAAGATTGAAGTTGCCTGTGTCTTCTTTGAATGTTAAGTTGAGTGTTTCTACGCCAACTGCTAAACCTGTAGTTACATCAAAGATATGTTTGGATTGTCTTATTGTTGTGAAGGACCGTAAGTTTTTGGTCAACTTGATTTGTTTGCCTCTTGTTGAGATAGATGTGATATTAGGGATGGATTGGTTATCTTCTAACCATATCCTTATAGACTGTGCAAGCAAAACCATAGTTTTTCCTAAGGAAGAAAAGTCTGGATTTTTTACTGCGGTTGAAGTCAAATCTTTGTTGAGAGAGGGAGCGCAGGGATATGTGATATTGTCTCCTCTAGAAGTTAAGAATGAGAAGGATGTGAATACTATTCCTGTTGTCAACGAGTTTCCAGAGATTTTTCCTAATGACGTACCTGGTTTACCACCCGAGAGGGAGATCGAATTTTCAATTGATTTGGTACCGGGAGCAGGTCGTATCTCAATTGCACCTTATCGTATGTCGCCAGCAGAGTTGGTAGAGTTGAAAGAGCAATTGGTGGAACTGTTGGAGAAACAGTTTGTGCGACCTAGTGTTTCACTATGGGGAGCGCCAGTGCTTTTAGTCAAGAAGAAGGACGGAACTTCTAGATTTTGCGTGGATTATCGTCAGCTGAACAAGGTGACTATCAAGAATAAATATCTGCTTCCTAGAATTGACAACCTGATGGATCAGTTAAAGGGAGCAGTGGTATTCTCCAAGATAGATCTGAGATCGGGTTATCACCAGATTCGTGTTAAGGGGGAGGATGTACCGAAAACAGCTTTTCGAACTCGTTATGGACATTATGAGTATCAAGTAATGCCATTCGGGGTGACGAATGCTCCTGCCATATTTATGGATTATATGAACAGGATTTTTCGTCCGTATCTAGACAGATTTGTCGTTGTCTTTATCGATGACATTCTGATTTATTCTCAATCTAAGGAAGAGCATGCTGAACATTTGGGTATTGTTCTTCAGATTTTGAGGGAAAAGTAGTTGTATGCGAAATTGGCAAAGTGTGAGTTCTGGGTGGAAGAAGTCTAATTTTTAGGTCACGTAATTTCAAAAGAAGGTATTGCGGTAGACCCTTCGAAAGTGGAGACTGTTTTACAATGGGAAAGGCCTAAGACAGTGACAAAAGTTCGAAGTTTTGTTGGACTTGCTGGATATTACCGGAGGTTTATCGAAGGTTTTTCTAAGATTGCTGGACCGCTTATGCAGCTTACGAGGAAAAGTCAAGCTTTTGAGTGGACAGAAGAATGTGAAGCCAGTTTCCAAGAATTGAAGAAGAGGTTAACAACTGCACCAGTGTTAATTTTGCTAGATTCTAAGGGAACTTTTGATGTGTATTGTGACGCTTCTTACCAAGGGTTAGGATGCGTATTGATGCAAAATCGGAATGTGGTGGCATATGCTTCTCGACAGTTGAAGGTTCATGAGAGGAATTATCCAATGCATGATTTGGAATTGGCCGCAGTGGTTTTTGCTCTGAAAGTGTGGAGGCATTTTCTGTATGGAGCGATGTTCAATGTCTTTAGCGATCACAAGAGTCTAAAGTACTTGTTTGATCAGAAAGAATTGAATATGAGGCAGAGGCGATGGTTGGAATTCTTAAAGGATTATGATTTTCAACTCCAATACCACCCAGGAAAAGCTAATGTGGTAGTTGATGCCTTTAGTAGAAAGGTGCTTAGTGTTTCGGCAATGATGATAAAGGAGGAGGAATTGATTAACAAGTTCCGAGATCTATGGTTGTCTGTGGAGTTTCTGCCTGAAAGAGTTCGCCTATGTAAGGTCGTGATCATAAATGAATTTCTCGATGTAGTCCTAGATAAACAAAAGGAAGATGTGTTTTTGCAAAATGAGAGGGAATTGTTAAAGCAAGGTCATAAGGCGACGGTAGAAGAAGGAGCAGATGGAATCTTAAGGTTTAAGGGAAGAATTTGTATGCCTGATGATTCTGGATTGAAGAAGTCGATCCTAGATGAAGCTCATACTAGTGACTTGAGTTTACATCCGGGGATGACCAAAATGTACCAAGACTTGAAAAGGTTGTTTTGGTGGCCTAGGATGAAAAGAGACGTAGCAGCATATGTGGAGTCTTGTCTGGTTTGTCAAAAGGCGAAAGTGGAACATCAAAGACCAGCTGGTATATTGCAACCATTAGCGATTCCAGAGTAGAAGTGGGATAGTATCTCTATGGATTTCGTTACTGGATTGCCGAAGACAAGGAAGGGTCATGATTCGATATGGGTTATAGTTGATAGGCTTACGAAGTCGGCTCATTTCTTACCAATTAATGTCAAGTATTCATTGGAAAGATTAACCCAGTTGTACATCGGTGAGATTGTCAGACTGCATGGTGTGCCTACATGTATAGTTTCTGATACAGATCCGAGGTTTACATCAAGGTTTTGGCGAAGTTTACAAGAAGCAATGGGAACTAAGTTGCGACTGAGTTCGGCGTATCATCCGTAGACTGATGGTCAGACAGAGAGAACTATACAATCTTTGGAAGATCTGTTACGTGCTTGTGTTTTGGAACAACGAGGAAGTTGGGATGAATTTTTATCTTTGATAGAATTCACCTACAACAATAGTTTTCACTCAAGTATAGGGATGGCACCCTATGAGGCATTGTATGGGAGATGATGTCAAACGCCGTTATGTTGGTATCAAGATGGGGAAAGTATGACTATTGGACCAGATCTTGTACAACAGACTACGGAAAAGGTAAAGATGATACAAGAGAAGATGAAGACGACGCAAAGCAGACAGAAGAGTTATGCGGATAAACGAAGATGACCTCTTGAATTTGAGGAGGGTGAGCATGTGTTTCTAAGAGTGACTCCTACGACTGGTGTCGGAAGAGTTATTAAATCCAACAAGCTTACTCCTAAGTTCATTGGACCGTATTAGATTATCCGACGTATAGGTCCTGTGGCGTATCAGATTGCTTTGCCGCCTTTTCTATCAAATCTGCATGATGTATTTCATGTATCTCAGTTACGGAAGTATGTTCCGGATCCGACGCATGTTATACAACCTGACGAAGTGCAGCTGAAGGAGAATTTGATTTATGAGACTTTACCTGTTAGAATAAGAGGACAGAAAGGTAAAGCAACTTCGAGGGGAAAATGATCGAGCTGGTGAAGGTTATATGGAGTAATGTGACAGGTGATGCTACCTGGGAGCTGGAAGATAAAATGAGGGATCAACATCCTCATTTGTTTTGATGAGCAGCGAATTTCGAGGACGAAATTTTTATTTGTTGGGGAGAGTTGTAACACGCCAACTTTTGGAAAAATGTCCCGAATGTTCTGTTTGCTGTTTTCAAACTTTTGGGTGAAAGACCATTGTGTCCCTGTTTTACTGTTTCTTATTTTTCTGTATGAAATACAAAAATATATTACAGTCTAAGATTTTCTTTGGTCGTTTTGCTTATTTTACTTCGAGACCGTAAAATAAATTTTTTCTCAAACTACTGTTTTAAATTTTTCTGTGTGATATACTGATATATTTTACTGTCTATAATTTTATTTGAGTGTTTTGAATGATTTGCTTCGTGGTGGGGAAAAATGGAAAAATGACCATTACGTCCCAAATGTACTGTTTTTAAATTTTCTATATGATACAGTGTTTAATATTACTGTCTGTGATTTTATTTGGACTTTTTGTGTGATTTGCTCTGGGACAGGAAAATAATGTTTTTTTGGGCCGGGGAAATCTTATTTTAATTATTCAGAGCGGGGGGATCTTACTAAACCCAATTCTGAATGAGACAGTAGATAATCTTTTAATTTTTAGGATTTAACTGTAAAATAAAATAATTTTATATTATTATAATATTATTTTATTTGTCAGTATAATTAAATGACAGTGGACCCGAAAATGTCTTACAGGACCCACGTTTAACAAAGCAGTAAGCGTTTTGAGCTAGAACAGATAGCTAATGACAAGGCTAGTGACTAGGTTAGTGACTAAGCTTAATGACTAGGCTTAATTAGTGACTAAGCATGATGACTAGGTTAAGTGACAAGGCTAGGATGAACCAATGAGAGCTAAGCTTGGAGAACAAGGCTTAATCCTCACCATTGATCAATTCTAAGGCTTGGATGGAGCCAACACAAATGGACACCTCCTTGCCCATTCATGTCTACGGCCAAGTGACTTTGGAAGGCCATAATCACTTAGTTTTCATGCATTTTCTCTCTTCTCTCTCTTCCAAGAACACCAAACTCCATTGTTGTTTTCCTTTCAAGCTATTCGGCCAAGCACCCCTATACACCATCCATTTACCTAAAATTTTATCCAACCCACTTTTCTAAACCTAAACACAATTCTAAGAACATCTCTAGTTGAGAGTTCTTGCAAAATCATTCATTTGAGGCTTGAAAGCCTACTTGGAAGATTTTACCTAGAAGGTGAAATTTCTTGTTTTCCATTTCTAAACTCTTTTTCAAAGTTCTAAGCCATGATTTATCCATGGTTTAAGCTCTCTTTGATGTTAATAACTTGTAGAAATTTGTTTAAGCTTGTTAGGTGATTTGAAGGAGAAAACCGAAACCCTAGGAAAGGTGTGAAAGCATATTTGTCTTCATTTAAGGTAAGAGGAAGACTAAATCTTATCATCCTTGGGTGGTGGTAAGAAGATGGAATTTGTTTGTGGTTGTAGAATCCATAAGGATTCATTTGTGTGTTTGTTATAAGCTTTCCTATTTGTTATTTGTATTAATTTGCATGTCTACAAGCTTTGATAATATTGTATGTGTTAGAAATACATGATAATTTATAGGATGTGAATAATATGTCAAGGATTGCATGAGTGTTCCAAAGAACACATCAACAAGGCTCACGACCATTGACCAAGAAATGGGAACCAAAATGTTCTCAACAATTTTCTAAAAGTGTGATTTAATTAACCTAGGAAAATTAATAGGTTACAAATGAATTTAAAGTAAGAAAAATGAATTTATGGATCAAAGGAGGAAATTGAAGCATTTCGACCAACATGCCTAAGCCATGTAATTATGATTTCAAAAGTTGTTTTCCAAATCATTTTCAATTAAAGAGAAGTAAACAATACTAAAAGGATTTTTTATAACAATGATTTTGAAGAAATAGAAGGATTTAGATTAAGTTTAAGTGGTTAAAATTAAGAATTTAATAGTTAGAAATAAAAATAGTAACTCTTATAAAATTTCTAACGTAGAGCTCATTTCACATTTTGAAGCACGTTAGTAATTTTCAAGGAAGTAATTATATGGTTAAATAAATAAAGAAAAGAATTTTTTCAGAAAAAATAGAAAACCATTATTATGAATTTTCTAAACAAAATACTGTCAATTTTTATTAAAAACGGACAAATAAGATAGGAAAGATGTCCAAAAGACAGTATACGGTATAAAAAATATTCTACGTAGTTCAAATGTATTAAATATTATTTTCTGTTTATTTAAACAATAATTTTTAAGGAATTCGGATAAGAAAATAATTTAAAAATCTTACGCGATTGAGAAAACGTATAAAAATCCTACGCAATTTAAAAATGTTTGTAAAAACGATGGAATTGTGAAAACGCGATAAATTTTTTACGCGATTGATCAAACTGTATATTTTTGCTGTCGGGCTAAGTGGTGAACCCGAACAGGCTTTGAAACAGTATTTGTCTGGTGGGACTTACTGTATATTTTTGCCATGAGGGCAAGCCTTGAGGGTAATTTTTTTATATGCTATTGAGGGCATTTGCGTAAATACACATATTTTATACCATTGAGGGTATTTTGGAAATTTTGGAAACAATTTTAAGATCATATATTGAGTTTGTGCCAATTTAGTTGATAATTGGTGGATTGATTGACGAGGTGAATCACATCGTGTTATCGGTGCGATAAATGTAGTGTGGTTCAGTTTCTTTATGAACTTGGAGACTTTAGTGTGCGGTATCCCATATGTGGACAGTTGGTAGCTCCGCTGGGTCGTGGTAACCGGCAACACACTGATGGACTCGACACGCACTATATTTAATCGAGATCTTGTAAAGTCTAATAGTACATTGCCTGTAGTGTCACAACGTTAGACCGTGAACTACACCACGCCATGTGCCGTGGGGCTATAGACGCAACGTGTGACAGCGCAATAGTTTGGTTGGGCAGCCGTGGTACTAATAGATTTTGCGGGTCATTCTCTCTGATATCTGTATGTTTTTAGCTCCATGGAGTAGGATCGTGTCATATTGCATATTTATATATACATATGGTGCATTATTATATTCTTATTGGTGATTTTATATTTATATTGTGTATGGATATATGTTTATCTATGATACTAATTCTTATATTATATCTGTGTTGATATTAAACTTTTATATTGTATCTATATTGGTATTAATTCTATGTTGATATTAATTCTTATATTGTGTTTGTGTTATACTGTATTTATGTTTATGTTTTTATAGCATGAATTGTATAACTGTTGTATTGTCGTTTTCTTATTTACCATGTTTGTGATGATTTAGATTGTCTTACCTCTTTCTTGTATATGCTGTTGTATTTTTAATTTATGTGGTAAAGAGTTTGAGGAAGAGGAACAACCTCTTGAGTGTGTGTACCCTGAAGAGGAGGAAGAACAGCAAGTCGAAGATCAGTACGACGATCAAGAACCATTCGATCATCCATACCCATTGGATTGATTGTTTGAGTATGGCGGTGCCAGGATTCCTTGGTTTTGTGCAGCTTGAGTTTCATGGGGGATCGACAGCCTGGCGACTGCGTGAAGATAGAGACTCGGTGACTTACGTGGGACGGTTGACTGTGTCCCTACGTAATGAGTTTGAGGGAGAGCCAGTCATGACGACTACGGTGTTTTTGCTTTTAGAGTTGTCGTTATCTCTTAGGCGTTATTGGGGTGGTATGTTCACTGCGCCTAGTGAGATTAGCAACGTGTCAACTACGCGGTCTCGTTTCCGCCTAGTGAGACATCCTGGATATTTATCTTCTGATGATCTTCCTGAGAGTGATCCTTCAGAGGGTTAAATGTTTATGATGTGTACTTGGGCGCGTCTGCGTTTGTATATATTGACTCTTACTGTTTTATTTACTGTTTCAGTTTAAATATTTTTTTTAGTTGTAAATTATTTGTATAACTTATGACTAAAACCCTATGTATATTATGTGTGATGTTATTCTGTTGATTTTGTGTTTCCACGTTATTTTATTTAATAATATTCTGTTGAACAGGAAGAATTTTACAACCCTTATAATTATGTAACAAATGTTTTACAACTTGGGTAGATTTTATTTATCTTTCTTTTATTTTTCTTTTTAAATGTGACATCCCCACAAGGGTGTTACAAAGACTGCTGGGTTGGTGAATGACATCACTTCATTCACCCAATCAGAATCTGAATCCTTGTACGAAGCCTGGAAGAGGTACAAAGATCTGCTTAGAAGGTGTAACATCCCAAATTTAATAACCATAATATAATCGCCATTATACCACAATCACTAAGTTCAGGCCTGCTACTTAAGAACGACGCATTTCCAAATATAACCATTATGCATATAGAGAAAATATAAACCACAAATGAATATATTTAATACACAACTCTAGAACTTCCTCCAAAGGAAAATACATTATATATATATATATATATAAAAAATATAATTTACTAACCACATAGAAAGCATAAAACTTACTTACTCAAAAACATATATACAACTACTATAACCAAGCCTAAACTGGCCTAAGCCAAAACGTCTAGAGGGAAAGATCCTTCACAGGATCTTCCTCTGGATCCTCCTTGGATTCGCTATCAGATAAAAGCTCCAGCTACGCAGTAGCATCGAACGAAGAAGATTTTGACTGGCCGCCATCACGGTCTTCATAGAATATAAATATAAAACAGAACTAACAGAACAATACAATAAAGAGGTGAGATCCCCAACATCGCATACCGGTATGATAGTAAAGAAACGATAAATACAACAATGTCATTCAATACAGAAACAACACATAAAAAATAGGTATAATCATGATATCAATTAATAGATAATTCAATGAACATATATCACAATAATATATATATTGAGTGTGCATATGAACAATATATATACTGACCATGCCACGATAATATGTATATTGACCATGCATATGCACAATGGACCAAACCCCTACTCCATGGAACTAAAACCAACCTCAAAGAGAATGATCTAGAAGACATGTCTGTATATCATCAGCCTCAAATCAAGTGTTATAATTTTCTCAAGTGCGTATCATGGCTTATACAAGACATTCTACACCAGATCGTGAATAGGAATAGTGTGTCATCGAGATCGTCGATGTGTTTGTATCGAGAACCATGACACAGTAGCACTATTTAACTGGCCCCTTGTGGAATTACTGCGCCCTGACGTCTCTAAGATCAGCAATTGACCTTCACTATGCAATTCGCACCCGCACTAAGGTGTAAGTTCATCTCCTTGGCAAACAGCCTCAATAAACACAGTTTACACGACTTTCAATGCATGATTAATGACTCAATGCATAGATAATTATCAATAACATGATTTTTCATTAAAACAAGCTACCACTGGCCAAGACCATATACCAACATCTCTAGGTCCAATACGTTGGCCTGACAGCAAACTGTTATTTTTCACAATCGTGAAGTACTTTTATCTCGTTTTAAGAATCGCGCAACACTTTTGTTACGTTTTCAAATCGCGTAACCATTTTCAAACGTTTTCTCAATCACGTAGTTCAAAATTCAACATTTTTTAAATACGCAAGGTTTTATCACTATTTTTCAATATTTTCTTACCAAGTCTTCTCTAAGTGATATTTTCTAACCTTTTTCACAAAATTTTATGTTATTTGAATTTAATCAAACATTTTAGAACAAAATCTCTTTCTTTTTCCATTGCGTTTACTAAAACATCTCTTAAATAAAATACTTTAAATTTAAAATCATCTTTCAAACTTATTTCCATTTCTTTTACTAACAAACTCTTTTAAATAAAATATCTTAACTTTCAAACTTTCTTTCAAACTCACTTTCTTTAATAATGACCAAAATCAGTTCTTTTCAATTGATAGAACTTTGTTCATTTCTTTTTTTCATTTTATAAAACCTTAATTTATCTTATTGTCACCTAATAGCTGAAATTCCATTCCTTTTCCAATAATAAAATTTGTTCATTTCCTTTTTAATCTTGAAAATCTTTAACTTATATTCTTGTTACCTAATCCTCTAAGTCCTCAATTAATAAAAATAGTTTCACCTCGGATACCCTATTTTGGGCAAAAAGGTCATGAGCCTTATATGGTTCTTAGAACCAAAACTTTGTAATTTCTCACATAGTTCAACACATGCAAAACATTTCAATCATCAATTCTTATCATAACAATTTCATGCATACTATCAAAATCACATCATCACATATAGCCAATAAGCAATCATAGCAATTTTATGCATACTATCAACATCATATAATCACATATAGCAAACAAGCACAAACCATTTAATTCATACAATGAAGTGAATAAATTCTCATGGATTTTTCACCTACAACCACAAATTCCATTTCTCACCACCAAGTTTGGTTGATGAGGTTAATCTCCCTCTTGCCTTACATGATGATTAAAAAGCTCTTTTTATTGCTTCCTTGAGTAAACGTCCACCACCAAACAAACCCTTAAAACAAACAAGCAAACAAACATTAAATCTAAAGCTTGAAACAAGATGACCATTGATCAAGATTATGGTCTAGGACTTTGAAAATAAGATTAGAAGTGAATATTAAGAACTTCACCTAGAAACCCTCAAACTTAGGCTTGAAGAAAAAGGTTGAAGATAGAAGAATTTAAAGATGGTCTCAACACTAAAGTGTCTTGGAATGGTGTTTAGATTCAAGATCAACGGATGATTTGAATTAAACAAGGTTGGATGTTGTCTTGGTGGGTGTTGGTCATGAGTCTCAAAGGAGAGAAAAAAAAGAGAGTTTATGGTTCATAAAAGAGAGAGATGAGAGTGGTCACAAAGATGCATGAAAGAAAAGATGAGAGAATGTTCAAGAATCCCTCTTGGTCGTGAGCTTCAAAGAGAAAGAAAGGAGAGAGTTTTGGTCACTTTGGTTGCATGAAAGAGAGATAAGATGAGCTTAAGAGATTAAGTAACCAAATTGGTCTTCTATTCTTGATTCTACAAGCTTCTAGAGGGTGCAAGGTGGCGAAACTTCTCCAACAAGCTTATTTCCCATTAGTTCACAAAGATGAGTCATGGAGGTGAGTCACAACATGATGAGTCACATGGGTGTGAGTCACATGGTGAATCATATAGTGAGTCACAAGGTGAGTCACATAGCCACTAATGTTGACTCTATCCAATTGGTTCACCATAAAGCATTCATTAAGAGCTTGGTGACTAGGTTCATGACTAAGCTTATGACTAATCACCTAGCTAGATATTTATCGATAGTTATTAACTAATGGACAAAAGTTATTGCTAATAAAACGAATATTTATTGTCCAATGGATAATAAAACGTGCTTAGATTTCATTTTCAAATAAAATCTCAAAAAAAGAAAAATTTTGAAAACTGTTTACGGTTTCGGGTTTAGTAAGCTCCCCCAGCCCCACATGACAGTCCAAAATTTTTCGGCCTCGAATTTTTTTTTATTTTTTTGGCCTAGCTTCAATCACACAAAAAGTCCTAAAATAATAATAAAATAATCAAAATAAATCAAACAATTCACAAAAATCGCAAAAATCATAATTAACTGAAAACAAGAATTTTGGGGTGTTACAGAAGGCGCCCACACCATGAAATTCCTTCTTGGGACCAGATTTACTCCTTTCACAAAGGCCTACTACCTCACCATCGTCTAATTATGGATGCACCTACAGATGGTTCATTATTGAGTAAATCTTTCGATGAAGCATATCAACTGTTGGAAGAATTGGCCGCCAATAGCTACTAATGGCCTTTAACAAGAAACACTCAATGGAAAGTAGCTGGAGTTCATGACATTGATGCACTTATATCTTTATCAACTCAAGTGGCATCATTAGCAAACAAGTTGGACAGTTTGACTACAAGCCCTCATCAAAGCCCCTTCATGTTGTGTGACTGATGTGGGGACAATCATGCCACCGATAGATGCCCATCCACTTTGGAGAGTGTTCAATATACGGGAAACTATCGATTACCTTAGAACAACCCTTACTCACAACAATATAATCCTGGGTGGAGAAACTACCCTAATTTCTCATGGAGAGACAACATCTTCATCTACTAGCAATGAGAGACCACCTTTTCTTCTTGGTTTCTCATCGCAAGTAAGGCCACCTATGCAAGAAAGGAAGCCAACATTGGAAGACATGTTCATGCAATTTATGGTTAAAACTGATTCGTACATGACTAAAATTAATGCTCATCTGGTCAAAAACAATTCTCTTCTTCAAAGCCAAACATCTTCAATCAAGGCTCTAGAGACACAAGTGGGGCAGTTAGCCAATGCAATAAACAATAAGCCCCCGGGACTTCTTTAAGTGATGATACTAATAATCCTAAGGGTAAGGAGATTTGTCACGCCATATCACTGAGGAGTGGCAAAGACATTGAAGGGAACCCCAGGACAAAGTTGTTTCAAGAAGAAGTTGAGAAAAAGATGGATGAAGAGGTTGTAGTGAGTAAGGAGGATGAAGGGAGTGAATAAATTACCAAGAAAGAGGGTGAAATCCAGAAAAAGGAAGACAAGCATTATGTGTACCCTCTACCTTTCCCAACCAGTAAGCTAAGCAGAAGTTAGATGCTCAATTCAGTAAATTTTTGGAGATTTTCAAGAAACTTACATCAACATACCATTTGCAGAGGCATTAGAGTAGATGCTTGCTTATGTGAAGTTTATGAAGGAAATTTTGACCAAGAGAAAACTTGGTGATTATGAGACTGTGGCACTGTCTGAGGAGTGTAGTGCCATCTTGCAGAACAAGTTTCCTCCTAAATTACAAGTTTCGAGAAGCTTCATAATTCCTTGCATTATTGGAGAGCAATTCTTTGGGCAAGCTTTATGTGATTTGGGGGAGTGCAAGCTAACTTCAGTTACCCTCTAGCTAGTTGATCGCTCATATGCTTACCTGAGAGGAGTTGTGGAGGATGTGCTGATCAAGGTTGACAAGTTTATCTTCCCTACTGATTTCATTATCCTTGATATGGAGGAAGACAGGAATATTCCATTGATCTTAGCCCAACCACTCCTTGCCACGGGGAAAACTCTCATTGATGTGCAGAAAGGTGAATTAACTATGAGAATGCATGATCAAGAGGTAACATTTAAGATTTTTAAAGCAATTAATATGCCTAATGATCATAAAGTATGCTGCTACATTGGTGAGGTTAGTCAAGTTGCCAACCATGCATTTCAACCTAGTGTTATTGAAAATTCCCTATCTTTAAAATTGTCATATGATGCTAAGAATTTTGATAGGGATGATAGTAGGAAACGCATTTGGCCACTTGATTTTTCTCTTGAGTTTTGCAGGTTATCAAAGTTTAAGCCTTTGGGGTTCCAAGCATCTAAAAAGGCATCAATCCCTTCCATTGAGGAGCTTTCAAAGCTTGACTTGAAGCCCTTGCCCAAGCATGTACTGTAACACCCCGAAAATTTATAATTTTAGGATAAATGGTCATTTTACAATATTTAGGATTTTTAGGAATTTTTTTGGATTTTTCTGGGAACGCGAAATATTTTAATATTATTCCTCGTTTTGCGCGCACATTGGACAGAATTGGCAGAACGACTGTAACGCTTCCAAAGTTGGAAAATTTTATTACGAATAGTCATTTTCTAATATTCGTGATTTATATGAATTCTTTCAGAATTTTTCGGAAATGACGAATATTTTAATATATTTCTCATTTTGCGTGCACACTGAGCCGAACCGGGGAAATGAAATATTTTTCCCGAGAACCTTGAACTATGGAAACGTCGACGGGGGATCTTACTAAACCCGAGGCCGGACACAGTTTACAAGGTTTCACATTTTTCGAGAAGATTCAACAGACGAAATAATAAAACGTCAGTATAATTTATCTCGTCGATAAATTAATACGACTTCTCCAACTCAGTAACTATTGTCCAATAAATAATAACATGTAATAAAAATCCTATCATATTATTCAAAAGTTACCTTGTGTCAAATCCATTAGCTTTATTTTCAAAATAAAGATTAAATTAATTTAAGCTTGCCAAGTAAAGCTTCCTAGAAATTTCCTAACTAATCACATTTCTCTCTCTTCCATCCTCACTTTTCTCCACAGCAGAGACCACGTTGGAAGCCAAATAATTACTTTCATCTTCCTAATATTTCCTCTCTTCTCATTCTCATTCTCTTCTCTTTCGTCTTCTTCTCCTCTTTCTCTTCTTCTTCTACGTTTCTTTTTCTTCTTCTTTTCTTCTTCTTCCTCCTCCACCGTACACCCTCAACATCTCCCCCTCTTTTCATTTCTTGCCTCACCACTTCCATATCTAGCCTTCTTCCATCATTTCAAGGCCATTTTCCTTGTGGCCTTCCTGGGTTCTTCTTCCTCCTCTTCTTCTTCTTCCATTTTTCACCATTGAAGCTAAAGCTTGGAGCTTTTGAGGTAAAGTCTTCAGCTTTCTTCTATCTTCTTCTCATTTTCGTTTTATTGGCCACCTATGTGGCCAAGGAGTCATTTTTCTATGATTGGAATGAACACATTGGGGATTTCTCACCCTATGGTTTTTCTTGAAGGGGAAAACGAAAATCAAGAGCAAAAAGGGGAAAACATTCTTGTAATTGTCTTCATTTAGGTAAGAGGGAGATGATCCTCTTCAACCAATCTTGGTAGTAAGGAAATGTCTTGTGCGTTGTTGTTGATGAGGGAATCCATGTTGGATTTCTCTCTTTGTTATATTGAGTCATTTCTATAATGTTGTAGTTGTTTGATTTGTATGAACGTATGGATGTATATTGTGTGCTTTGATGATCATGAACTTATATATATTGTTATTTTGTATGTAGAGGACATGAATCATAATTTGGATTGTGGAAAATAAATGAGAAACTTGATAAAGGATGGGCCGTGGCTCGTAAACGACCCCGCAGACTGCGGGACCCTGTTAATGCACTAAGCGCCAAGCGCTGTAGCGCATGCGCCAGTGTGCGCCGTGCGCCAGCGCCAGTGCGCCGTGTGTCCATAGAAGTTTTCCCTGTGACGCGGCCTGGTGAGCGCTCAGGCGCTTCGTGGTCAGCGTCCAGGCGCTCCACCAGCGCTCAGGCGCTACAGATATGGCGCCTAGGCGCCCATGACAAACCGAGGGAACTGAGAGATGAAGCCTATGTAATTGGAAATATAAATGTTAATGTTGGGATGTGAGATGGAGAGCTTTAAGGGTTATTTAACTCAATTTGAAGCCAGGATAATAGATTAAAACTATAAGGGATTAGAATGAACGTGGTGAACAAAAACTTAAGTAAAGGATATCAAGAAATCAATGCATAAAATGAGAGAAATTGATGTTAGCAGTGGACTTTAGGAAGCCACGATTTTGATCATGGATTTTAGGAATGGGATTGACCCCATGAAGAATACAAACTAAATGATTGGTATCGAGAGACTTGAGCATAACGCGAGATGGAAACTTACTTAGTTATGGATTCTTGTAAGAATGGAAAATCTTGAATAAGAACGCATAATGGACCTTAAAAGTATATTACCTTATTTGATTTCAATATTATGATATTGTGGGTTCATATGAGTGACCAATGTTGTAATAATGCTTATTTGAGCCAATTGTGGCATATTATGGAATAGTATGTGATGTTGATCATACATATTCATGCATAGGGTCTTATGCATTATGAATGTCTTGTGGACTGTTGTAAGGCCGAGTTGCCTAGGAGATTGAACACACCCTGGGTGCGGGTGCGAATAGACAAGTGTAAGTCGTGTGATGACCTTGGGGGCGTCGGGGTGCGGGTTCCTCGCAATGGGAGGTTGGTAGCTCTCCTGCCCGTGGGGTAGACCCATGCAAACGCACCGACGATCCGGACCGAGACACTGTCCTATATCGTGATCGAGCGTGGACTGTCTGTATAATGCCTGATGTGCACGTAGAAAACTGTTGAGTTTTAGCACCTGGCCGCGGCAGCCGAGTTGCTGACACGTCTCCTGATCTTTCTCTCAGCTTGTTTGAGTCTAGCTCCATGGAGTAGGAATTGGGAAAGCATGCATTGTGCATTGTTCATTATTGGTCTTATAAACTGTTGAGCATGAACACCTGTGAATGTGAAGATAACTGTTGTACTTCTATAAATGGTTATCTGATTATTGTGCTGATTCTTGGAAAAACTATTGTGATCTGCCTGCTATTGCTTACTATTGTTCTACCTTTACTATAAATATCACTATTATTATTGACTCTGATTATTGCTCTTATTATAAATTCCGCTGTTGCTATTGATGCATATATGAACTGTATTGCTCGGTGGGCGCTTTGCACCGTGCTATTTTCTTACTGCCAATAGTGGTAATGAATGACGGGTATCTCACCTCTTTCCTATATCACTCGGACAGACTGTGGTTCTATCTCTCTTTCTCAAACTCTCGCGTTCTCTGTTTTATATTAATATTTGATAAAAGATCGTGAAGAAGATGATGAGGAATCACACCTTGCCAATGGGGTTGGGAACCTGGACAATATTTCTTCGATTTTCCTAGGAGTGCATCAGATGGAGGCATTGATGCCTGTTGTATCAACCGGGACGCTGAATGTCATGCGCATATGGGGTTGCAGACTTGTCTGCTGGTAGTACCCATCCCTGGGTCACTACTTCTCCCCTTTTATGTTTTTTTTATTCCCGCTGTATTTTACTTGACTTTGTAATTATTATATTCTATGTTATCAGTGATTGTGTAAGTTGGCTATAAAATATATATGTATAAAGAATATGATTTCATTTCAATGGTTGTATTAAGGTTGAATACATCTATAATTCATTCATGGCTCGTATTTTCTACTTATGCATAAATGCGAAGAAATAAACTTGTTAATTTTTGAAACTACTGTTATCATGACTGTGACACGCCTGGATTTAGTAACTGTGGTATAATGACGATTGCGCTGCAGTTGGTATATTTAGGTGCGTTACATTAGGTGGTATCAGAGCAGTTCATCCTATTGAGCCGGGGTATGGACTTGCTATGTTTAGGCATATTAGAATTTAGTCTATTGTGTACTTCCTTGTCTCTTGATTGAGATGATGGGAAAGGAATGCATAGTGTGCCGTAGGTTGAATGTTGATGGCTAATGTTATACAATTGCATGATATTGAGGACTGACCTACTCAATATGTAATGTTCTGTGTATACGGGAAACTATGACTTCACCTAGGCGTACTGTGTTAGGAAAATAAGAATTCTTTTGTGAGGAGATCAAAGGGTTTTAGAAAACCGATATTCTAGAGAAAGAAATAGTTGGTGTAAACTAGGTTTGAGAAGCAGTTTGGAAGTTGACGACTTATGAAGGATTACGCTGTGGAAGCATAACGAAGAAGTTCGAGCTAGAGATCGTTAGGATTCGTGGATTGACTTGTCTTGTTTGAATTGTGTGATTTTGTGGGTTTAGTTTCCGAGAGGAGACAATGTTGATTGAAATAATTATGTTTGTTTCGTTGTGTCATGTTTTGTCCGTCTTCGAAGAAAGTCAATGGCTCGCAGTAGACATGCAAGGGCGATGGCTCGTGACAGACATATACATGTGAGCACAGGACAAGACAATAGGAGTATGGCTGCAACTGCAGAAGAAAGGCAAATGATAGCTAAGATGACAACTCGCCAGGATCAGAGGGCCACGCAACAACGAGAATTGGAAGTTGAGGTTCAGAATCTGTTGGAGGAAAGTTAGCTTTGGGGCAACCTCGGATTGCCTAGATTCCAGAAGAGGAATAATAGAAAAGTTAACCAGTTTAAGTGGAAACCATACGCACGGGTATCAGAGAAACAACAACAACAACTAACTCCTAGACAAAGTACTAGTGGTGGTGTATCCAGTCAGACCTCGACATCTTCACCAAGATGTAGGAAATGCATAAAGAACCACTTCACGAGGGAGTGTAAAATCGAAGGGATAATCTGTTTTAAATGCGGAAAGCCTGGACACGTCTCCCGCAACTGTGACCAAGTAAAGGCAAATTCTTCAATCAATGCTGTAAGGGCTGTGGAACCACAAGCAGAAGCCAGAACTTATACGTTGGGTGGTGCAGAGACCTCAACATTTGGAAATCTAAACAAGGGAAATTACGCCTTAAATGACGATCCTGTAATCGTGTTGTATAATTCTGGGGGTAACCCCTCCTTTTACAATTTGTAACCGTATGGATCATTTGGATTCATCTGTATCCTTCTCATCTTTAACTCAAGTTATTTCCATTTCTGCTACTAAGACTTGTCGTGGACACCTAAGTTGTGTAATCTATCCTATTTCTACTAAAGATCGAGTCTTTTGTTGACCTATCTTACTTACCTCAAATCATGTCTATTAGGGTTCATGATTTTAGAAGTTGACCGGTCGTTTTCTGGTTGTTATCTGCTTGAGCATCCTGATAAAAACCCCCAACGATTTTTTTTTTGAAAGCTAAGACTCTTAGGTTCGTAATGGCCAACAAAATGAAACTTCGTGAGGAAAGAAGCTCAAGGGTGCATGTTGGTGTCTTCCATAAAGGACCAAAAGTAAGGAGAATGTAAATGCCACTCTAATAGCCAAAGAGTTCCACATGTCAAGCTACGATGCAGTTAGTTAAGGAGAAGAATGAAATTTCTCGGTGAGACGAAGACCATCACAAAATAAACAAGGCTTCAATCAAGGATGAGTGTCCTCGGGGAAAGATGAGCAATTCAATGGGCTGGTGAGGAAAGAGTCGTTGTTCTCTCCAAGATCGATGTATGACCTGGTCATCAATGGATTCATGGAAATTGAGAATGTTCCCAAAATGATTCTTTCGAGTGTGCTTTCAACATTATGGGTATCCCGTGATGTCAATCGGAGTGACAAATGCTCCTATTGTATTCATGGATAACATGAATTGTATTTTCTATCCTTACCTAGAACAAAATTGTTGTTGTCATTAATGATGACATTCTGATCTATTCTCGAAGATATGGGGAGATACGTCGGATATCTCGGTATAGTTTTCCTGACTTTAAAGAAGATGAAGTAAATGCTAAAGTATTAAAGTACGATTTCCCGTTTGAAGAGATTCAGTTTTTGGGTTCTGAAATTCCAAATAGAGGAATTGTTATGAATTCACCAAAGGTTGGAGTAGTTCTTCAAAGGGAAAGACTGAAAATCGTAAAGGAGACTTGTAGCTAATGGAATTAGTTGATTTTATCGAAGGAGCACCGATGAGTTCTCTAAGATGGCAGAATCTCTTACGTAGCTTACAAGAAGAGGATCAAATTTCTACAAGCTGGCACAGGTAAAGAAGGTTTTCCAAGAATTGAGGAGATATTTCGATGCTCACTAGTTTTGATTCTACTTAATCTCGAGAAACCGTTTGAAGTACCTGGCGATACTTCGCATGAAGGTTTGGGATGCGCGCTCATACAAAGCTGGAAAGTTGTGGCTTGCGCCTCCAGATTGTTGAGGGTGCGTGAGAAGTGTTACCCGATTCGTGACTTGTAATTAACCACTGTTGTATCCGCTCTGAGAATATAGAGACACTTTCTATATGGAGCAAAATTCAATGTCCTTAGCTGTCACAAGAACCTGAAGTACTTAATCGACGAGAAGGAACCAAACATGAGGTAGAGAAAGTGGCTAAAGATTTTGAAGGAACATGATCTCTAACTTTAGAGTCATCTTGGAAAGGAAAACGCCATGGCGAACTTTTTGAACCAGAAACTGCCTAATACCTTCATTATGATGGTTGAAGAGAAGGAATTAGTAGAGTAATTCGAGGACAGGTGGTTGTCATTGGAAATGACACTGGATGAGGTATGTCTAGATGTAGTCACTATTTCGAATGATCTGTTGGGAAAGATTCAAGAGAAGTAGAAACAATGACCAATTTCTACAAGACAAGAAAAAGCTATTAAGACAAGGCATGGCGTCAGAATGTGAGGAAGGAATTCGACAGAATCTAAATGTTCATGAGTGAAAGTTGCATACTAGATGATTCAGAACTTAAGGAGTTTATTCCCAATGAAACCCACGAGAGAAAAACCGAGTTTACACATCAAGGTATATCAAAATCTAGAACAGAAGTAATGGTAACAAGGGATGAAGAGGGACGTTGCTAAACGTACGTCATCTTGTCTAAGTTGCCAGCAAACTCACTCTTGAATTCTACGGGCTATATCAAATTCTTTTCGGATTGGTCCAGTGGCCATAACTAATCTTTGCCATCTCTTCTTTTCAAATCTTCATGATATCTTCGGTATGTCATGATCACGAAAGTATATCCTTGGACCCAGCCGTGTCATCGAACGGGACACAGTACGATTAAAAGAGAGTTTAACCTATGGAATGCTTCCTGTGAGATCGAGAATAGAATAGCAAAGCGACATGGAGGTCAGAAGATAAGGTGAAGAAACAACGTCGATATTTATCCTAAGGAATGAAAATTTTGAGGACGAGATTTCTATTTGAAGGGGAGTGTTGTAACATCCCAAAAATTTATAATTTTAGGATAAATGGTCATTTTACAATATTTAGGATTTTTACGAATTTTTCTGGATTTTTCTGGGAAAGCGGAATATTTTAATATTATTTCTCGTTCTGCGCGCACATTGGACAGAATTGGCAGAACGACTGTAATGCTTCGAAAGTTGGAAAATTTTATTACGAATAGTCGTTTTCTAATATTCGTGATTTATGTGAATTCTTTTAGAATTTTTCGGAAACGACGAATATTTTAATATATTCCTCGTTTTGCATGCACACTGAGCCGAACCGGACAAATGAAATATTTTTTCTGAGAACCTTGAACTATGGAAACATCGACGGGGGATCTTACTAAACCCGAGGCCGGACACAGTTTACAAGGTTTCACATTTTTCGAGAAGATTCAACAGATGAAATAATAAAATGCTGTATAAATTTTATCTGTCAGATAAATTAATACTGACTTCGGTCAACTATAACTATTGTCCAATAAATAATAACATGTAATAAAAATCCTATCACATTATTCAAAATTTACCTTGTGTCAAATCCATTAGCTTTATTTTCAAAATAAAGATTAAATTAATTTAAGCTTGCCAAGGGAAGCTTCTTAGAAATTTCCTAACTAATCACATTTCTCTCTCTTCCCTCCTCACTTTTCTCCACGGCAGAGACCACGTTGGAAGCCAAATAATTACTTTCATCTTCCTAATATTTCCTCTCTTCTTATTCTCATTCTCTTCTCTTTCGTCTTCTTCTCATCTTTCTCATCTTCTCTTCTACGTTTCTTTTTCTTCTTCTTCCTCCTCCACCGTACACCCCTCACCATCTCCCCCTCTTTCATTTCTTGCCTCACCACATCCATATCTAGCCTTCTTCCATCATTTCAAGACCATTTTCCTTGTGGCCTTCCTGGGTTCTTCTTCTTCCTCTTCTTCTTCTTCTTCCATTTTTCACCATTGAAGCTAAAGCTTGGAGCTTTCGAGGTAAAGTCTTCAGCTTTCTTCTATCTTCTTCTCATTTTCGTTTTATTGGCCACCTATGTGGCCAAGGAGTCATTTTTCTATGATTGGAATGAACACATTGGGGATTTCTCACCCTAGGGTTTTTCTTGAAGGGGAAAACAAAAATCAAGAGCAAAAAGGGGAAAATATTCTTGTGATTGTCTTCATTTAGGTAAGAGGGAGATGATCCTCTTCAACCAATCTTGGTAGTAAAGAAATGTCTTGTGTGTTGTTGTTGATGAGGGAATCCATGTTGGATTTCTCTCTTTGTTATATTGAGTCATTTCCATAATGTTGTAGTTGTTTGATTTGTATGAACGTATGGATGTATATTGTATGCTTTGATGATCATGAACTTATATATATTGTTATTTTGTATGTAGAGGACATGAATCATAATTTGAATTGTGGAAAATAAATGAGAAACTTGATAAAGGATGGGTCAGGACTCTGCAGAAACGAATTCTGTAGGACCCCTGTTAATGCACTAGCGCCCAGGCGCTGTGCATAGAGCGCCTAGGCGCTCTGTGCCCAGAGAAGTTTTCCCTGTGACGCGGCCTGGTGAGCGCTCAGGCGCTTCGTGGTCAGCGTCCAGGCGCTCCACCAGCGCTCAGGCGCTACAGATATGGCGCCTAGGCGCCCATGACAGAACCAGTAGGGAACTGTGAGATGAAGCCTATGTAATTGGAAATATAAATGTTAATGTTGGGATGTGAGATGGAGAGCTTTAAGGGTTATTTAACTCAATTTGAAGCCAGGATAATAGATTAAAACTATAAGGGATTAGAATGAACTTGGTGAACAAAAACTTAAGTAAAGGATATCAAGAAATCAATGCATAAAATGGGAGAAATTGATGTTAGTAGTGGACTTTGGGAAGCCACGATTTTGATCATGGATTTTAGGAATGGGATTGACCCCATGAAGAATACAAACTAAATGATTGGTATCGAGAGACTTGAGCATAACGCGAGATGGAAACTTACTTAGTGATGGATTCTTGTAAGAATGGAAAATCTTGAATAAGAACGCATAATGGACCCTAAAAGTATATTACCTTATTTGATTTTAATATTATGAGATTGTGGGTTCATATGAGTGACCAATGTTGTAATAATGCTTATTTTAGCCAATTGTGGCATATTATGGAATAGTATGTGATGTTGATCATACATATTCATGCATAGGGTCTTATGCATTGTGAATGTCTGTGGACTGTTGTAAGGCCGAGTTGCCTAAGAGATTGAACACACCCTGGGCGCGGGTGCGAATAGACAAGTGTAGGTCGTGTGATGACCTTGGGGGCGTCGGGGTGCAGGTTCCTCGCAATGGGAGGTTGGTAGCTCTCCTGCCCGTGGGGTAGACCGATGCAAATGCACCGATGATCCGGACCGAGACACTGTCCTATGTCGTGATCGAGCATGGACTGTCTGTACAATGCCTGATGTGCACGTAGAAAACTATTGATTTTTAGCACCTGGTCACGGCAACCGAGTTGTAGACACGTCTCCTGATCTTTCTCTCCGCTTGTTTGAGTCTAGCTCCATGGAGTAGGAATTAGGAAAGCATGCATTGTGCATTGTTCATTATTGGTCTTATAAACTGTTGAGCATGAACACCTGTGAATGTGAACATAACTGTTGTACTTCTATAAATGGTTATCTGATTATTGTGTTGATTCTTGGAAAAACTATTGTGATCTGCCTGCTATTGCTTACTGTTGTTCTACCTTTACTATAAATATCACTGTTATTATTGACTCTGATTATTGCTCTTATTATAAATTCTGTTGTTGCTATTGATGCATATATGAACTGTATTGCTCGGTGGGCGCTTTGCGCCGTGCTATTTTCTTACTGCCAATAGTGGTAATGAATGACGGGTGTCTCACCTCTTTCCTATATTTCTGCGTTCTCTGTTTTATATTCATATTTGATAAAAGATCATGAAGAAGATGATGAGGAATCACACCTTACCGATGGGGTTGGGAACCTGGACAATATTTCTTCGATTTTCCTAGGAGTGCATCAGCATGGAGGCATTGATGCCTGTTGTATCAACCAGGACGCTGAATGTCATGCGCATATGGGGTTGCGGACTTGTCTGCTAGTAGTACCCATCCCTGGGTCACTACTTCTCCCCTTTTATGTTTTTTTTATTCCCGCTGTATTTTACTTGACTTTGTAATTATTATATTCTATGTTATCAGTGATTGTGTAAGTTGGCTATAAAATATATATGTATAAAGAATGTGATTTCATTTCAATGGTTGTATTAAGGGTTGAATACATCTATAATTCATTCATGGCTCGTATTTTCTACTTATGCATAAATGCGAAGGAATAAACTTGTTAATTTTTGAAACTACTGTTATCATGACTGTGACACGCCCGGATTTAGTAACTGTGGTGTAATGACGATTGCGCTGTAGTTGGTATATTTAGGTGCGTTACATGTACAATATGCTTATTGGAGAAGACCACCAAAGAAGATTGATAAGGAGGAGACCTCCCTCAAACAGGCTGCCCTAAGTTGAAGAAGCAGAAAAAATCTTGCCTAGACTATAAAAAGCTACCTTTTTGAGATGGATCCACCTATATGTATTTAATTCTTCCATTTTGAGTCTACTATGTAGTGTATTGGAATTGGAAATTTCATGCTATTTTGTTGATGCATGCTTGTGTTAAACTTGCTAGACAAGTTTTATAGGTGGTGGAGGCCTCAATGAGGCAAATGTGGATGCTGTGCAGAGCTTGCTACAGAATTTTGCAGTTAGACTCCTCACACCGTGGCGGTCACTTTATTGCGCTGCGGCGTGCTAGCCTCATCAAGGTTTGGAGATAGAGAGTACAACGCCACGACATGGCTTGAGAACGCCGCGGCGAGTAGTCTGCATAAAAATAATAATAATAATAATAATAAATAATAAATAATAAATAAAAATAATATTAAAAAAATAAAAATATAAATATAAAAATAAAAAATAAAAAATGTGAAACATGCGTTTTCATTTATGTGCACTGCGACGACGGCCGATCGAGTGCACACCGCAGTGTTCTGGGCGTAATTTGCTTAAAAAGGGAATAGGGTTTGCATCGCAACGCAAACCCTTATTCTCCTTCTCTCTACATTTTTTCTCAAAATTTCCCCTCATTTTTTCTCCCATAATCTCTCATTTATGTTTTCTTGCATCCTCGTGCATTCCATTCACCCATTGTCATCTTCGTGTATTCAATTTTCTCCCTTTCTCCTTTTATTTTCATATTTTTTGTTTATGTTTTAGTGATTTTTTAGTTTTAGATTATATTTCGTTTGTTTTTATCATAGTTAATAAGAGTTTTGTTTAGTATATGTTTGCTTTTTGTTGGTATTAAGTTTCATTTGGGATTGGTTGATGTTGTGGGCTGCGACTACGTTGTGACTGTTAGTGCGCGCTACGGCTTGGCTTTTGAACGCAGCGACATTTGCTTGAATTTCTTTGAGTTCTACTAGATATTCATAATGCCCATAATGTGTCCGAAATGCAGTTTTGGGAATATCTTTCACCTTCACACGAATCTGCTGATAACCAGAGCGTAAATCAATCTTAAAAAATATTACGGCTCCTCGCAATTGATCTATCAGATCATCAATTCTTGGTAGTGGATATTTATTCTTAATCGTAATCTTGTTCAATTGTCGGTAGTCTACACATAGACGAGAAGTTCCATCCTTCTTCTTTACCAACAATACTAGAGCTCCCCATGGTGACACACTTGGTCTCACGAATTGTTTCTCCAACAAGTCCTCCAGCAGTTTCTTAAGCTCTGCCAATTCTACCGGCGACATCCGATAGGGTGCTATAGATATTGGTCCAGCTCCAGGTACTAGATCAATAGCAAACTCAATTTCCCTTACTGGTGGTAGTCCAAGTATATCTTCAGGAAATACTTTAGAAAATTCATTAACAACAAAAAAATCTTTCAAGATATCTTCACATTGAACCTCTAAAGAAGATATCAATAAATACCCTTGATCTCCTTCCTTCAGACAAGCTTCTACTTGAGTAGCTGTTAGGAATCTAGGATCCTTAGCCTCAGGAAATACTAGTGTCTTATTTGAACAATCAATTAGGATATGGTTTGAAGATAACCAATCCACTCCTAAGATTACATTAATCGTGGAAAGAGGCAAACAAATCAAATCCACATGAAAGATTCTATTCCTAACACAAACAGGATAATTCGGACATACTTTTGTAGTAATCACAGGCTTATCAGTAGGAGTAGCAACACTCAAATCATAAGACAATGTAGTCACAGTCAATCCCAAACGCTCCGCACAATCACATGTAATGAAAGAATGTGTTGCTCCCAAATCATAGAGTACGGTTAAAGGATTACCTTCGATAGCACACTCCTCCATAATTAAGTCCTCAGATTTCGCTGCTTCTTCCCCGCTCATAGTATACACATGACCACCCGCCTGTGGCCTCGTAGTACAAACATTCCCCACCGATGGTTCTGCCTTCAACTGATCACATTCCCTAGAGAAATGTCCAGGTTTCACACATTTGTAACATATAACTCCCTTATGCTGACAATCCTTGGTCAAATGGTCCTTCCCACACTTGAAACATTTATACGTAGAAGTTCCAGCTTGACTTGCCTTACTGCCACTAGAACTTCCTCCAACAGATTGCTGCTGGTTCTAACTTCCTACCTGTTTGGTATATGGTTTTTGCTGATAACGGTTGCCACCGCTACCCTTTCCTCTTTGGAATCTTATAGGTCCAAAGTTCTTATTTCTTGCCGCACGTTGTTGATCAATCTCCTCAACCTTACGACACTTGTCCAACAATTCTGGAAATTGTTCAATTCCCAAGGTTGCTACAGCTCGCTTAATATCAAGCTTCAACCCTTCCTCAAATTTTCTACAGTTCCAATCCTCATCCGGGTGCATCTGAAAATACCTCAAAAACTTAGACAAGCTTTCGAACTTTGCAGTATAATCACTTATAGATATCACCCCTTGCCTTAAACTAAGGAATTCCATCTCCTTAGCATGACGAACACTTGCTGGAAAATACTTTCCTAGAATCTTCTGCCTAAAGAGCTACCATGTCACAACTCTTCCCTCAGCTTGTAACAATCTTCGGGCTCCTGCCCACCAGTCTTCTCTATCTCCCACTAACATAAAAGTTGCAAAGGTAAGCTTCCGCTCATCGGCACAACTCATATCTTCAATTATCTTCTCTAATTCTTTGATCCACAGATTAGCTTTCTTTGGGTCAAATTCTCCACGAAACTTTGGTGGATTATTTCTACGGAATTCCGACAAACTGTGAGCATCCTCAGTCGCCCTTCAGTTTTGTTGTACCACAACATCAGCCATTCGTTGCATTACTGCTACAGCTGCAACCATGTTCTGATTGTCATTGCAAATATCTCCAAATCCTGCTCTAGTGTTGACACGTTCTCTTTCTCTCTCTTAAATCAAACTGGACAACACAAAGAAAGTAAGGTCAATCTTCCAACAAAGAAATTAATCATAGAGAATCACACAACATAAACAAGACAGACCTAACATTAAACCCAAAAGACTCTAACTTGGGCTCTGATACCAACTAATGTAACACCCACCGTAGGGTGCCATATTTAAATGTTATTATTACCGAATTACCCCTAAGTTCATAAATTGTGATGTTATAATAAAAATACGAGTTGTAAAATTTCTTGATGTCGATAAAATAAACTTAGCAGAAAATAAAAATATTACAACATCATCACAAATAATTTACTTCATATATACATTATAAACGTACTGTCAAGATTATTTATATACAGACATAGTCCTCAAAGTATTTGAACATTATTTAAAACGAACATACTGCCCAAGTATAAACTAGACAATAGAACCCTCAGACGGGTCCTCCTTAGATTCCTCAGTAGGTAGGAATCCAGCTCGACGCGAAGTCCTACGAACAGGGGTCCAAGCAGACGACACGATACTAATCTCCGTTGGGACATAATACCTAGTATCCCAATACTACCTAATTAACAGCGAAATTTCAATATGTACATAAATAGTTACAGAAAGGAACGGATCTCCATGAAATTCCCTGCTCATGTTGACCGTCAGATTTCCCTGATAAATTAGTCCCCTCTCATTGGGACTAGTCCTCCATGCTCCAGCTCCACCATGGAACTGTAGTCTCACGTAACCAAAGAAACTAGGTCTTGATGTCATCTTATCAAAACTCTGCTTCCTTTGGAGGAATCTGCTCTTCTTCACCCTCTTGTTCAATCCCTTACTCTGCGTCTTTACAAATATATTTACAGTACAAAATAGATATACAAAGAGGTGAGATCACCTACGCTATTACCAATGTGGTAGCATAGAGATAACACAAATAGCATACCATACACAGATATCATACCATAATTACAATAATGCCCTCAACATTATTTATCATCATAGATACAATAATTACAATCATGCCCTCAATCATTATTTATCACAACAAATATAATAAATAATAATTACCATCATGCCATTAACATTATTCAAATCACACGATAATTACAATAATGCCATCAACATTATTTATCATTATCATCATCATCCAATATTCCTTAATTATTACATACCACATTCAATATTTATAATAATGCCCTCAATATTATCCAAGTATTCAACAGTGCAATTATCATAACCAATACTCAATAATTATGCATGTGCACATAGACTCAATTTCTTACTCCATGGAGCTAATACTCAAGTCGGAGAAATTGACCCGAAAGATCTGTCTGTACCAACATGCCTCAAACCACGTGCCACAATTCTTATGTGTTTGCACATCTAGCATATACACGACAGTCTTTACTAGATCTTGATTAAGAATAGTGTCTCGGTTAGGATCATTGGTGTGTTGCATCGGTCTAACCCACGGTACAAAAGAGTTACTCACTACCCACTGTAGGCAACCCGCACCCCGATGCCACCAAAGTCAACAAGTGACTTATACTACGCATATCGCACCCACTCAAGAGGTGTACGTCTCTCCTAGGCAATTTGCCTCATCCAATCCATCAGACGTTTCCAATGCATGTAAAATGCACCAAAGCCAATCACAGGCAAATCTCATCATTTTCTCATACAGTGTCCATACACTGATTCAATAGTAATGATACTGTATATTCAATCGCGAAATCACATTATCACGTTTTCATAGTCGTGAAACACTTTTGTCGCGTTTTTCACAATCGTGCAACATTTCTGTTACGTTTTCACAATTTCATAACATTTCTGTTGCGTTTTCAAATCGCATGGCGATTTTCCATCGTTTTCTCAATCACGTAAAGATATTTCATCATTTTTCAATCACGTAGTGATTTTTCAACAATATTTCAATCGCATAAAAATATTTAAACGCTTTTCAAATCACGTAGAAATATTTAAACGTTTTTCAAATCGCGTAGCTTAAAAAATCATGTTTTTAGGTTACGTAAATCATTTTTCTCCATTTTTCAATGTCGTAAAATATTTCTCAACCTTCAAAATCTCAATTCAACATTTCTCAAAATAATATGACTTCTCACATTATTTTTCGCAATTTCTTACTCAAGAAATCTTTTTCGTAATATATTCTATAATTTCACCATTTCATTGAATTAAATCAAAGTTTCTAACTTAAAATTTCCTAATACTCTCCAAAACCCAAATGATGAGTTATACATTAGAAATTTTCAAGTTACCAACGTATTTTCCATAATTCATGAATCAATTCTAAAAATCAAACATCTTTAAAAGAAATTGAGGTTCAAACACTTTCAACCTCTCTTTTCCATTCATATACGAAAATTCCATTTTTCAAGTGTCAAAACACTTTGTTTCCATTTCTTTAATCCTTGTACTTCATCAATTATTTTTCCCACTTTGAAATCAATTTATTTCATAAAATCAAGGCATTTACAAGCCTTCAAAACTGTGGTACATGGCCATTGAAACCATCAAATATTTTTCCTTCTAAATCAATTAAGTATCATTCTTGTTTTTACACAAACAAAATCATTAAAATTTCCTTCAAAAACCGTGAGACTCATGGTCTTTAAAACCAATTCATTTGTTCATTTTCCTTGCTCTTCAAATCCTCTAATTTTGCCATTCGTAAAAATATTAATTTGTAAACACCTATTTTGAGGTGTCTTGGCCGAAATTCCTCTTGGTCTTTGGAACCAAAAATTGTTTTCCTTTCTATCATCAAATCATGGCATACATATACATATTCATCATATATATCACAAGCATGCCATAAACAAAAGCAATAAATCATGCAAATCATATCAAGCATAAGCAAATAATCAAAACATATAAACACCTACAAATAATTACATGACCATAGATATGAATCCTCACATGGATTCACCATCCATCAAATACAAAATTCATCTCTCACCACCATACTTGGTTGGTAAGATGAATCTCCCTCTTACCCCTTGAAGAACTTCAAAAACTCCTTAGTTTGCTTCTTTTTCCAAGTCCTTCACCACCAAGGGCTTCTCAAACATAAAACGAAACATATATTTATTAGCATATTAAGGTTGAACGAGGAGAACCATAGATCAAACATGGTTTAGAACATGAAAATAAGACAAGTACTGAAGTTTCCTTACACTTCACCTTAAAAACCCTATAACTTTGCTCTTGAAGAAAGTCCTTGAAGATGATGGATTTAGAACTTGGTCTAAACTACAAAGGTTCTTGGATTGAGGTATAGATTCAAGAAGTAAGGTTGTTTAAAATTTTTGAGTGATGGAAGGTGGTCTTGGGTGCCTTGGCCGAAACTAACATGCAGAGAAATAGAGAGAAAAGTTTGTAGAGCTTTGCTTGTTGGAAATGATCAATAATGATCAAGAATAGCAATAACGGTCTTGAAACTTTTGCTATGGCCTTAAAGCCTCACAAAACCGTCCCCCCCTTCTTGCACTCTCAAAGAGTGACCAATTTCACTAGCCACCATTCTAAGCATTCTTAGCCATTGATTAGATCAATGGTTAGGATTAATGTAGATTCTAGGTATAGCCTTAGATGTAAGACTTAATCTAGGTCATTGGATCTTTCCTCCTTGAAATCCTAGCCATTAGATGTATCTCCAAAATGAAGAGTCAAGATCACTCCTTCATACTTTACATCCAATGGTCATAAATGGTCTTAGCCACTTTGTAAGACCAAATCTCCACCCTTGATTAAATCAATGGTGGATATCCAAACCACCAATGTTGACTAAGTAGTATAATATTTATTTTTCTCTGTTATTACCCTATTTTTACTGTATTTTTATTGTCCGATAATTAAATACAATACAAAACACGGTAAAAGAAAATTTTAAAAACTATTTTCATATTCAGGTTTAGTAAGGTCCCCCGTCTCCGTCTGAAGAGTACAAAATTTTCTGGCTACAGAAAAATTTTTACTTTTCGGGACTCACCTAGGCCCACATACAGCCCCTTGAGCCCACAGACAGCCCATGGATAATATTAAAATAATCAGAGAAACATAAAAATTTTATAATCATCCACAAAATCATAAAAATTATAAAACTTACGAAAATCAAATCAGATTACGTAAAATAATTAAAACTTAACAGTAATAATTAAAATACGTAAGATTTTTCCCTACCTAAAAATTATTATTTTCATCACACGGAGTAAATCACACAAAACGATCAAATGTATTCACGGAATGCTCAAAATAATTTTACAGTATAAAGAAATCACTAAACAGTAGAATTCTGTTAACTGTCAAAATTACTGTCAAATAGTTAGGAAATTTGGGGTATTACAACTCTCCCCCTCTAAAAAGAAGTTTCGTCCTCGAAACTTGATAAACTTGATTTCACACCGTCCGAATAAATATGGATATTGCTCTTTTATCTTTTCTTCCAGTTCCCATGTAGCTTCACTGCTTACATCGTTCTAAACTATTTTAACCAATGAAATTTCCTTACCTTGAAGTTGTTTGGTCCTTCGATCCTCAATCTTGACTGGAAACGTTTCATAGGTTAAATTCTCCCTCAGTTGTACCGTATCCGGTTCAATAACATGAGTGAGATCAGGAATATATTTTCGTAGTTGTGATACGTGAAATACATTGTGAAGATTTGATAGTAAAGGTGGTAATGCAATTTGATAAGCTACCAGACCTATCCGACGTAAAATCTGATATGGCTCGATAAACTTTGGAGTGAGCTTCTTGGACTTAAGCACTCGTCCAACTCCAGTCATAGGTGTCACTCGTAGAAATACATGGTCACCTTCCTCAAACTTAAGTTGTCTTCTCCTTTTATCAGCATAACTCTTTCGCCGAGTCTGAGTTGTCCTCATTTTATCTTGAATCATCTTTACTTTCTTAGTTGTCTGTTGTACAAATTCTGGTCCTCCAATAGCACTTTCACCATCATGATACCAACATAACGGTGTTCTGCATCGTCTCCCATACAATGCCTCATAGGGTGCCATCCCTATGCTCGAATGAAAACTGTTGTTGTACGTGAATTCTTTCAATGGTAAAAATTCATCCCAACAACCAGTTTGTTCTAGAACACAAGCTCTCAACAAGTCCTCTAATGACTGAATTATCCTTTCTGACTGACCATCAATCTGTGGATGGTAAGCAGAACTCAAACGTAACTTTGTTCCTATCGCTTCATGCAAACTATTCCAAAATCTCGACATAAACCTTAGATCTTGATCCAAAATAATACTAGATGGTACACCATGAAGTCTAACAATTTTATTGATGTACACTTGAGCCAACTTTTCTATTAAGTACTTAATATTAATCGACAAAAAGTGCGCCAACTTAGTAAGCTGATCAATAATTACCCAAATAGAATCATGACCTTTCCGAGTCTTTGGTAGTCCTGTCACAAAATCTATTGCTATATCATTCCATTTCCATTCAGGAATAGGCAAAGGTTGCAACGTTCCTGATGGTTTTTTATGTTCAACTTTAGCTTTCTGACAGACTAAATAAGATGATACATATTCCGCGACATCTTTCTTCATTCCCTGCCACCAATATAGTTGTTTCAAATCTTGAAACATCTTTGTGGCTCCTGGATGCATACTCAACTTACTCCTGTGAGCTTCATGCAAAATCAATTTCCTAAGTCCTTGATCATTAGGCACACAAACCTTTCCTTTAACCTTCAAAATTCCATCAGCTCCTTCCCTAAATTCCAACACCGCTCCTTGGCTCCTTGCTTCTTTAGCTTCTTGTAAATACTGGTCACTATTCTGTCCTTCTCATATTTTATCCATCAAATCATTTGAAATGGTGATTATGTTTAAACGCATCCTCCCTGGCATCAATTTTACAGACAAACGCATATCCCAAAATTCTCCTATTAATTCATTCTCCTTAATCATCATAACAGAAGCACTAAGCTTTTTCCTACTTAAAGCATCCGCTACGACATTCGCCTTTCGGGGATGATACTGTAACTGAAAGTCATAATCCTTTAGAAACTTTAGCCAACGCCTTTGTCTCATGTTCAACTCTTTTTGGTCAAATAGATACTTCAAACTTTTATGATCACTAAAAACAGTGAACATTGCCCTATAGAGAAAATGTCTCCACACTTTCAATGCAAACACTACAGCTGCCAATTCCAAATCATGAGTCGGATAATTCCTCTCATGCACTTTCAACTGCCTTGAAGCATAAGCCACCACCTTACGGTTCTACATAAGTACACAACCCAGTCCTTGATACGAAGCATCATAATATACTTCGAAAGGTTCGTTTAGATCAAGTAGTATTAATACCGGTGAAGTAGTTATTGCGTAGATTCCGCAAGCGCACAGGTCGTACAAGTAGTAAAATAAATATCGTTCCCACAAGGATCGTTTGAATACTAACTCTTACGGCTATTTTGATTGTTTAAGCGAACAAACACAGTAGTGAAATCTGAATTAAAATCAAAACAGTAAATAAAGCAAATAAATCAAGAAAGAGTGAGATTTAACAAGGATTAAGGGCCTAGGACTGGGAATCCACTACACTACTCCCTATGTTAAATTGTAATATTATCTTTGTTAATTATGTTCTTGAAGGCGATTTGTCCTAAATTAGTCAAAGCCCAATGTCTTGGCATTAAAAACGTGCTAAAACTTCATCAATTCCATTCTCATGGCAATTAATCCAAGTTCTAACCCATTAAGATTCACGACAATCGCTTTACCCTCAAAGGATTTAAGTCTATGTCTAGATCTCAATTCCTAAATTCAATTCTTAGATTATCAAGCAATTAGATTTCATCTTTCGATCCTTCACCTAAAGCCTAAGATCATGTAAATATGGTGCACAACATACCACAAGCATTAAGAACACTAAGAATGAATCAAGAACAATAATAACCATTAACAAAGAGTCAAGTTAACAATTCAACATAAAGAAATAGAGAGTTTCATCCCAATCCTAAAAAAGAGTTTAGCCACTCATGGCCATTACAGCACAAACAAGAACAAAAGGGAAAGATACAACCATAACTCCAAAGCAAATGAAGAAGATGAAGAAGGGAACTTCAATGGTTGAATCTTGCTCTTGGTCTTGATCTTGATCTAGCCTCCAATCCTTCTTCCTCTCAAGTTTTTCTGGTTTCTCTACTCAAAAGGGTCTCAAAAATGACCCAAAAATGTGTTAGCTACGTCTTGCAGCCTTCCTATGCATATATAGAATCCATCTGATAGGTTTTGGCACTTTTTCATGCAAAAAAAGGACAGGCACGACCGTGCTTGGATTAGGCACGGTCGTGCCAATTACACAAAGTCGCCAAATCTGTCAGAAAACACGTCCAATTTGTTGAAAACGTGTTTCAGAAGTTTTGCAGGGAGACACGGTCGTGCTTGTCTTAGGCACGGCCGTGCCTAAATTCCAAAAGCTTTAATATAGTTAGACACGGCCATGTAAGGGTCCAGAATGCGAAATTCCACTTTTGGGGAAGACACGGCCGTGCTTGTATTAGGCACGGCCGTGTCTCTTGGAATTTCACAAAAAAGTCTTCATGAAAGTTGTAGATCTTTTTCTTAGCTTTCCAAGGACACCTAATTCGCCTGACCTCTGTAACTCAAGTTATGCTCATTTTACTACACAAAGGTCAAAAAACTCTACGAATTTCAGCTATATAAATTCCGAGCTCAACTTCATTGCAAAGGATTCATCCAAAACTTCATAGAATCATGTCCAAACATCTATTTTGGACCTAAAAACATAGAGAAAAACCAATCATGAGATAACAAGGATAATCAAATTAAATATGGCATAAATTCCACTGTAAATCAATCAAAGCACACATAAGCCCACACCAATTCAAATACAAGATGTGTGTATTTTATCCACACATCAGTAGTCAATCGTCTTTTTAACTCCTGAAAACTTTCTTCACATGCATCAGTCCATACGAACGGTTAATTCTTCTGTGTAAGTTAGGTAAGAGGTCCTGCTATTTTAGAAAACCCCTTAATAAATCATCAATAGTAACTAGCTAATCCGACAAAACTACATATTTCTGATACAGTCTTCGGTCTTTTCCATTCCAAAACTGTCTCCACCTTTGAAGCAACAACTTTAATTCCTTCCTTCGATATCACGTGTCCCAAAAATTGAACTTCGCTTAACCAAAATTCACATTTGGACAACTTGGCATATAACTTATTCTCCTTCAAAATCTGGAGAACCACTCTGAGATGTTCAACATGTTCCTCCTGACTTCGAGAATAAATCAAAATGTCATCTATAAAGATAACAACAAATTTATCTAAATACGAACAGAAAATTCTGTTCATGAAGTCCACGAATATGGCAGGTGCATTCATCACACCAAATGACATCACTAGATATTCATAATGCCCATAACATGTCTGAAAAGCAGTTTTGGGAATATCTTCTGCCTTCACACGAATCTAGTGATAACCGGAGCGTAAATCAATCTTGGAAAATATTGCAGCTCCTCGCAATTGATCCATCATATCATCAATTCTTGGTAGTGGATATTTATTCTTAATCGTAATCTTGTTCAATTATCGGTAGTCTACACATAAACGAGAAGTTCCATCCTTCTTCTTTACCAACAATACTGAAGCTCCACATGGTGACACACTTGGTCTCACGAATTGTTTCTCCAACAAGTCCTCCAGCAGTTTCTTAAGCTCTGCCAATTCTACCGGTAACATCCGATAAGGCGTTATAGATGTTGGTCCAGCTCCAGGAACTAGATCAATAGCAAACTCAATTTCCCTTACTGGTGGTAGTCCAGGTATATCTTCAGGAAATACTTCAGGAAATTCATTAACAACAAAAATATCTTTCAAGACATCTTCACATTGAACCTCCAAAGAAGATATCAATAAATACCCCTGATCTCCTTCCTTCAGACAAGCTTTTACTTGAGTAACCGTTAGGAATCTAGGATCCTTAGCCTCAGGAAATACTAGTGTCTTATTTGAACAATCAATTAGGATATGGTTTGAAGATAACCAATCTATTCCAAAGATTACATTAATCTTGGAAAGAGGCAAACAAATCAAATCCACATGAATGATTCTATTCCAAACACAAACAGGACAATTCAAACATACTTTTGTAGTAATCACAGGCTTATCAGTAAGAGTAGCAACACTCAAATCATAAGGTAATGTAGTCACAGTCAATCCCACATGCTCCACATAATCACATGCAATGAAAGAATGTGTTGCTCCTGAATCATAGAGTACAGTTAAAGGATTACCTTTGATAGCACACTCCTCCATAATTAAGTCCTCAGATTTCGCTACTTCTTCCCAGCTCATAGTATACACATGACCACCCGCCTGTGGCCTCGCAGTACGAACATTCCCCACTGATGGTTTCGCCTTCAACTGATCACAGTCCCTAGAGAAATGTCCAGGTTTCCTACATCTGTAACATATAACTCCCTTATGCTGACAATCCTTGGTCAAATGGTCCTTCCCACATTTGAAACATTTATACGTAGAAGTTCCAGCTTGACTTGCCTTACTGCCACTAGAACTTCCTCCAACAGATTGCTGCTGGTTCTGACTTCTTGCTGGTTTGGTATATGGTTTTTACTAATAACGGTTGCCACCACTACCCTTTCCTCTTTGGAATCTTGTAGGTCTAAAGTTCTTATTTCTTGTCGCACACTGTTGATCAATCTCCTCAACCTTACGACACTTGTCCGACAATTCTGAAAACTGTTCGATTCCCAAGGTTGCTACAACTCGCTTAATGTCAACCTTCAACCCTTCCTAAAATTTTCTACACTTCCAATCCTCATCCGGGTGCATCTGAAAATACCTCGAAAACTTAGACAAGTTTTCGAACTTTGTAGCATACTCACTTATAGACATCACCCCTTGCCTTAAACTAAGGAATTCTATCACTTTAGCATGATGAACACTTGCTGGAAAATACTTTCCTAGAAACTTCTGCCTAAAGAGCTGCCATGTCACAACTCTTCCCTCAGCTTGTAACAATCTTTGGGCTCCTGCCCACCAGTCTTCTCCATCTCCTACTAACATAAAAGTTGCAAAGGTAAGCTTCCGCTCATCGGTATAACCCATACCTTCAAATATCTTATCTAATTCTTTGATCTATAGATTAGCTTTCTCTGAGTCAAATTCTCCATGAAACTTTGGTGGATTGTTTGTACGAAATTCTGACAAACTGTGAGTATCCTCAGTCGCCCTTTGGTTTTGTTGTACCACGACATCAGCCATTCGTTGCATTGCTGCTACAGCTATAGCCATGTTCTGATTATTATTGCCAATATCTCCAAATCCTGCTCTAGTGTTGACACGTCTCTTCCTTGTCCAGCCATTATGTTCTCTCTCTTAAATCAAACTAGACAACACAAAGAAAGTAAGGTCAATCTTCAAACAAAGAAATTAATCACAGAGAATGACATAACACAAACAAGACAGACCTAATCACAAATCCAAAAGACTTTAACTTGGGCTCTGATACCAACTAATGTAACACCCACCGTAGGGTGTCGCATTTAAACATTATTATTACTGAATTACCCCCAAGTTCACAAATTGTGATGTTATAATAAAAATACGAGTTGTAAAATTTCTTGATGTCGATAAAATAAACTTAGCAGAAAATAAAAAAATTACAACATCATCACAAATAATTTACATCATATATACATTACAAATGTACTGTCAAGATTATTTATATATAAACATAGTCCTCAAAGTATTTGAACATTATTTAAAACTAACATACTGCCCAAGTATAAACTTGACAGCAGAACCCTCAAATGGGTCCTCCTCAGATTCCTCAGCAGGTAGGAATCCAGCTCGATGCGAAGTCCTATGAACATGGGTCTGAGCAGACGACACGATATTAATCTTCGTTGGGACATAATACCTAGTATTCCAATACTGCCTGATTGACAGCGAAAATTCGACATGTACATAACTAGTTACGAAAAGGAATGGATCTCCATGAAATTCGCTGCTCATGTTGACCGTCAAATTTCCTTGATATATTAGTCCCCTCTCATTGGGACTAGTCCTCCATGCTCCAGCTCCACCATGGAACTGTAGTCTCACGTAACCCAAGAAACTAGGTCTTGATGTCATTTTATCAAAACTCCGCTTCCTCTGGAGGAATCTGCTCTTCTTCACCCTCTTGTTCAATCCCTTGCTCTGCGTCTTTACAAATATATTTACAGTACAAAATAGACATACAAAGAGATGAGAACACCTACGTCATTACCAATATGGTAGCATAGAGATAACACAAATAACATGCCATACAGATATATCATACTATAATTATAATAATGCCCTCAACATTATTTATCATCATAGATACAATAATTATAATCATGCCCTCAATCATTATTTATCACAACAAATATAATAAATAATAATTACCATCATGCCATTAACATTATTCGAATCACACGATAATTACAATAATGCCATCAACATTATTTATCATCATCATCATCCAATATTCCTTAATTATTATATCACACAGATATAAATATTTAATATTTACGATAATACCCTCAACATTATCCAAGTATTCAACAGTTCAATTATCAAAACCAATACTCAATAATTATACATGTGCACATAAACTCAATTTCTTACTCCATGGAGCTAATACTCAATTCGGAGAAATTGACCCGAAAGATCTGTCTGTACCAACATGCCTTAGACCACATGCCACAATTCTCATATGTGTTTGTACATCTAGCATATACACGACAGTCTTTACTAGATCTTGATTAAGAATAGTGTCTCAGTCAGGATCATCGGTGTGTTACATCGATCTAACCCAGGGTACAGAAGAGCTACCAACTGCCCACTGTAGGCAACCCGCACCCCGATTCCCCCAAAGTCAACAAGTGACTTACACTACGCATATCGCACCCACTCAAGAGGTGTACATCTCTCCTAGGCAATTTGGCTTATCCAGTCCATCGAACGTTTCCAATGCATGTAAAATACACCAATGCCAATCATAGGCAAATCTCATCATTTTCTCATACAGTGTCCATACACTGATTCAATAGTAATCATATTGTATATTCAATCACGAAATCACATTATCGCATTTTCATAGTCACAAAACACTTTTGTCGCATTTTTCACAATCGCACAATATTTCTGTTACGTTTTCACAATTTCGCAACATTTCTGTTGCGTTTTCAAATCGCGTAGCGATTTTCCATTGTTTTCTCAATCACGTAAAGATATTTCATCATTTTAAAATCACGTAGTGATTTTTCAACAATATTTCAATCACGTAAAAATATTTAAACGCTTACCAAATCTCGTAGAAATATTTAAACTTTTTTCAAATCGCGTAGCTTAAAAAATCATGTTTTTAAGTTACGTAAATTATTTTTCTCCATTTTTCAATGTAGTAAAATATTTCTCAACCTTCAAAATCTCAATTCAACCTTTCTCAAAATAATATGACTTCTCACATTATTTTCCACAATTTCTTACTCAAGAAATCTTTTTCGTAATATATTCCATAATTTCACCACTTTATTAAATTAAAACAAAGTTTCTAACTTAAAATTTCCTAACGCTCTCCAAAACCCAAAGGATGAGTTATACGTTAGAAATTTTCAAGTTACCAACATATTTTCCATAATTCATGAATCAATTCTAAAAATCAAACCTCTTTAAAATAAATTGAGGTTCAAACACTTTCAACATCTCTTTTCCATTCATATACGAAAATTCCATTTTTCAAGTGTCAAAACACTTTGTTTCCATTTCTTTAGTCCTTGTACTTCATCAATTATTTTTCCCACTTTGAAATCACTTTATTTCATAAAATCAAGTCATTTACAAGCCTTCAAAACCGTGGTACATGGTCATTGAAACCATCAAATATTTTTCCTTCTAAATCAATTAAGTACCATTCTTGTTTTTACACAAACAAAACCAATAAAATTTGCTTCAAAAACCGTGAGACTCATGGTCTTTAAAACTAATTCATTTGTTCATTTTCTTTGCTTTTCAAATCCTCTAATTTTACCATTCATGAAAATATTAATTTGTAAACATCTATTTTGAGGTGTCTTGGCCGAAATTCCTCTTGGTCCTTGGAACCAAAAATTGTTTTCCTTTCCATTATCAAATCATGGCATACATTAACATATTCATCATATATATTACAAGCATGCCATAATAAAATACTAAATCATGCAAATCATACAAAGCATGAACAAATAAATAAAACACATAAACACTCACAAATAAATTACACAATCATAGATATGAATCCTCACATGGATTCACCATCCATCAAATATAAGATTCATCTCTCACCACCATACTTGGTTGGTGAGATGGATCTCCCTCTTACCTCTTGAAGAACCTCAAAAGCTCCTTGCTTTGCTTCTTTTTCCAAGTCCTTCACCACCAAGGGCTTTTCAAACATAAAACAAAACATATATTTGCTAGCATATTAAGCTTGAATAAGGAGAACCATGGATCAAACATGGCTTAGAACATGAAAATAAGACAAGTAGTGAAGTTTCCTTACACTTCACCTTAAAAACCCTATAACTTTGCTCTTGAAGAAAGTCCTTGAAGATGATAGATTTAGAACTTGGTCTAAACTACAAAGGTTCTTGGATTGAGGTATAGATTCAAGAAGTAAGGTTGTTTAGAATTTTTGAGTGATGGAAGGTGGTCTTGGGTGCCTTGGCCGAAACTAGCATGAAGAGAAATGGAGAGAAAAGTTTGAAGAGCTTTGCTTCTTGGAAATGATCAATAATGATCAAGAATAACAATAATGGTCTTGAAACTTTTGCTATGGCCTTAAAGCCTCACAAAACCGCCCCCCTTCTTGCACTCTCAAAGAGTGACCAATTTCACTAGCCACCATTTTAAGCATTCTTAGTCATTGATTAGATCAATGGTTAGGATTAATGTAGATTCTAGGTATAGCCTTAGATGTAAGACTTAATCTAGGCCATTGGATCTTTCCTCCTTGAAATCCTAGCCATTAGATATATCTCCAAAATGAAGGGTCAAGATCACTCCTTCATACTTTACATCCAATGGTCATAAATGGTCCTAGCCACTTTGTAAGACCAAATCTCCACCCTTGATTAAATCAATGGTGGATATCCAAACCACCAATGTTGACTAAGCAGTATAATATTTATTTTTATCTGCTATTACCCCTTAAACAATATTTTTTTACTGTATTTTTATTGCCCGATAATTAAATACAATACAAAACATAGTAAAAGAAAATTTTAAAAATTGTTTCCGGATTCAGGTTTAGTAAGATCCCTCGTCTCCGTCTCAACAGTACAAAATTTTCTGGCTGCAGAAAATTTTTTCCTTTTTGGGACCTACCTAGGCCCACAGACAGCCCATGGATAATATTAAAATAATTAGAGAAATATAAAAATTTCATAATCATCCACAAAATCATAAAAATTATAAAACTTATGAAAATCAAATCAGATTACGTAAAATAATTAAAACTTAACAGTAATAATTAAAATACGTAAGATTTTCCTCGGCCCGAAAATTATTATTTTTCTGACACGGAGTAAATCACACAAAACTATCAAATGTATTCACGAAATACTTAAAATAATTTTACAGTACATAGAAATCACTAAACAGTAGAATTTTGTTAACTGTCAAAATAACTGTCAAATAGTTAGGAAATTTGGGGTGTTACACCTTCCCGTGTCGACTCATGACTTCTCCATCCCACACTACCCTCCCTATGACAGTGCCCACCCTTCACATCAGCACCAGGATCCAGTAGCTCATCATGATGATAGCGATGGTGATACTGAGCCCTTTCTTGATGATGATGATGAGTAGACTGGTGCATTCAGGGCATCCTAGTTTATTTTGTTGATATTTATTCTTATTATGTATGTTGTATAGTGAGGACACTGTTTCCCTCAAGTTTGGGGGGTGTCTAGTTATTTTGATTGATATTGACTGGCTATTTTGTTGAAATTCTGTTAGTATAGTTATTGATATTTTTGGTTAAATTTTTTTGTTTATTATATGATTTGGTGCACGTAATGGCCGATTTGCATGTTTGATATTGTGAAATTATTTGAATGCATAACATAATGCCATTAGCTAGTGTAATGATTGCTTAATGATAATTTGGGATGTAAATTAACCTCAAATTTTTCTGTGAATCCTTATGCGATCTTTGAAGCAGGCCGATTAATCTAGATTCTTTTTATGCATGATGTGTTTTCCGTTCGTATGCTTGTTTAGCTTCAGATTAGATTTGATTGCTTTGCTATGGTTAGTACATGTGGAGATGTCTTTTATTTTTGAAATTGTTTTGCAACTCTCTTGAAGCAAAATCTTAGATTGTGTATGAATGAGGAAATGATTAGGGCATTATTTGAACCGATTGAGCCTTTCAAGCTTACCCTTACATGATGATATCCATAGCTCCCTTTTGAAGCCTTTTAATTGTTTGGGCTTATATGTTTTTCATCACCTTCATTTTCCTAACCCCATGTAGCCTTTCTATTGCTTGTGAAAGCATTACATTTTTTTCCTTCCTTTTATGTTTGTTGAGTGCGTATTGTGTTATTTCTTGACTTGAGTCTAATGTTAGGGTGCTAATGCATGTTCATTACATGAATGGCTTGAAGGAACCATATGCAAAAAATGAAAAGCATTGCTTTGTTTGTTCTAAAAAAAAAGAGAAAAATAAGAAAAAGAAAAAATAAACAAACAAGCAATGGATTGAAACAAAGAGAATTACAAAAAGCATTGAATGGTTCTTTATAGCCTTGTTCTTTCTTTTACATGCACTTGTATTAATTAGTGACTCAAGTCTTGAAATCGCATATTTATGTTTCTCAATGTTTGTTTATTACCCTTTCCCCTTTGTTCTTCACCCCATAACCATGGCCTTACATTACAAGCTGTTAAAGACCCTTTTGATCCTCAATTATGTGTGATTTACATTAGTGGAGAGAGAGTTGCATTAGAATCTTTTGAACTCTTTTGATTTATATTCCTGTGTTTGCTTATAAACTTATCTGGTTGAGTATGATTTGAATTGAAGAAGTTTTGCTTACATGTTTATAGGAAATAGGTTATGCATGATTTGAAGCTTTGATTGTTGGTATGATAAGGATTGTGTATGCGTGGACCAGATTATGAGGCATGCATATTCTTTGAGGTTTAATGCAATCATCATACACTAGTGTTGAACAAGAAATTGTCTTTGCTAGTGTAGTCTGACTTTGTTTTGCTCGAGGATTAGCAAAAATCTAGGTTTAAAGGTGTGATAACTCCATATAATATAGTTATTTGTGCCCTATTTCTATGCATTATTGATTGCTTTGTCCTTGTTGTTTTGCATTGTTAGAAGGCTCTGGCCCCATTTTCATGTAAAATCCATGTTGAGGTCTTCCTTCTTATCAATCTTGTTAAAATTCTTCCTAATCTTTGATTGGATTGAGTTTGATTGCATTTGTATTTGACTGGTTGATTTCTCAATTGTAGGATGGGCTCAAAAGAACCAAATTGATGCGAGCCAAGCCAAGGCCCTGCATTGGAAGAGGAATCACAAGAAAAGCTTTAGTAGCTCACACCGCGACATTGAGACTTTTATGCTGCAGTCTGCTGCTCTTTGCCTGTGCACCTTAATAACCTGAGGCCTTTGCGTCACGGCGCAAGGAAATTGAACGTCACGACGGTGGTGACCTAATTTTTATGCGGTGCGGTGCATGTTGCGTAACACTATGGCATGAAGCGCAAAATCTGTGAGCTTATAAATACTTTGTACGCAAATTTTAGAAAGGCTAGGACTTCATTTTTGGGCTGAAAGAGAGCTAAATGAGCCAAGATTGGAGGTCATCTTTATCTTAGAGGGAGATTCAAGCTTCAAGGCTCACCCCATTGGGCTTATTCTTTTGTTCCTCCTCCTTTCTCTCTTTCCTTTATCTTGAATATAAATTTTTGTAATGCATTTTTGTGTTCAATGAGTAGCTAAGCTGTATTTAGGGCATTCTTTGGATCCCCTTATGAATATTGAATGATTTGTACTCTTTTGAGTTTATATAAATGATTTGAGTTTTGTTCTATCATATAGTGCTTAATGCTTTCAATTATTTGATCAGCTTTAAGTGATTCGATGAAATCTAATGAGCCTAGACATAGGACTTTGGGTTTTAGATCATACGTATGGTAGATGCATGTTCGATTTCATTCTAATGCTAGGATAGATTGATTCACTAATGGGATAGACATATACCTCTTAGCCATGTATAGTCATAGTTGAGAATCAATCTTAATGCTTGTTGTTTGCTCTGGTTCTCATGGACGCATAGTGAATAAGGTAAGTGACATATGTGCATCGACCTAGACATAAGCTTTTAACTAAGTTAGTTTCTTAGGCTAACCTAATCTAATTGTTTATGTTGCTTAAAAAGATTGCATGCTATTAATTAAAGTAGAGGGTGAAAAAGGATTCCCTTTTTTCTTAACCATATCTTTATCTTTTCTTTATGCTTTGTAGTTTAATTAATCAACCCTTTTTTTCCAATTTATGTTGCTTGAATACAATCAGTTAAGTTGTAGGTTAATATTTAGCTTTAGAAAGTAACCATAGTCCTCGTGGGATTGATCTCTACTCATCATTTTTATTACTTGAGCGACTCGCGCACTTGCAGTTAGCAAAAGAGTTACTAACAAGGTTGGTTGATAGCAATATATTTTATACATTTTACAACCCTCTCACTAGGCTTCTTAAGGTTCAATTAGGCTTAATTAAGTTAGTTTTGTCACATTTTATGATATTGAGCTTAATTGGATCATTGAAGAAATTATTGCTTGAATTGGCCTTCATTTGCTTAATTGCATCTTTCATTAAACTGGCTATAATTTGAGTTACAAATATCTAATTGATGTGATTATGGCCTTGTTGGAAAGGTAAGACAAATCTACAACTTTCATGAAGAACACAAGAGTAAGATCGGATGTCTTGGAGGTCATATTGGGTTTGGAAGTTAGAACAGAGGAGCTGTAGTTTAGCCTGAACATTATGCAGTGATTAGCCCATATCACAGGCTATAGGTGGTTCTAGGAGCTGAAATTTTACTAGAAGACAATTAAGACCCTTATCTACAACTTTCATGAAGATCATTTTGCTCAATTCTGACGACATCCATGAGATAAGCACCGAATCACTTGGTGCTAGTGGGGAGACAAGGATCAAAATAATTTTCCACTCACTTATCTTCATCAAACAAATCCTTTAGCATTTACTTATCATCATTAAACCACTCCATTATCATTTTGTACTCCTCAAGCTCTATAAAAGGGAGCATTGGCTGATCATTTGATCATCTTGGCTTAGAGATCAAGATTATACTATTGTGTTATTTGTTTCTTTTATTGTAGTTTTCTTTGTTCTAAATTGAAGTTATGTTCATATTTTTCTTCTTATCTCTTTCTTTCTTCTTGTTTATGAGTAACTAATTTTCATTTTGCTTGGATGAAAGAGTGAAGCTTTTGGTAATAAATTAAGGTTTAATTAATTTCTTTCTTGTGCTTAAATGATGTATTATCAAGTAATCATTATATGTGTTGTATTTTATTTCCAATTAATTTAGAAAAGCTCATTGTAAAGTGGAGATCTTGATTCATTGTAGACAAGAGGTTAGCACAATGAATTCTTTAGCCCATTTATAAGTGATGGTGCTAGTGGATAATTAAAAGAATCGTAATATAATTACATATATAGTCTTAAATGAACTTTGCAAGTTATATTTTCCGATTGGAACCTCCATTATGTGGGGATTTCAATTGAGTTATAAAAAGAAATAATCTTGTCTTTAATTTATTACCAAGAGTGGATCTTGTAACGCCCCTTTTTCTCCCTTAGTCATAATGGGTAAGAAGAAGGAACATCGCACTATAGTGAAACGACACACAAATGATTACCGAAAGTTTGAATATATTTTATTTTTTTTCTTCTTTTTCTTTAACATAAATCGGGTTAACACTTCCATTTAATGTACATGTACACCTGTTTGTAAATATATCACGTGATTGAGTTAAAATTAAAAGTTCCTCTTACCAATAAAACTTCTGTCAAGAAGGTCAAAGAGCAATCAATCATGGAATGAAACATACGACTATTTACAATATGGATAATTACACCCTTTGTACCAGAAAAACAAGCCTGTTTAAATTACATTTCCAAAAAGATATACAAAAAGCAAAATGTGTACCTACCCCAAGAGATACAAATATATACCCACTAATCCAGTAGTACGTCAGGCTCCCTCAAAATAAACGGATAGCCATCAGTAGCCATCAATTTAAAACCAACCCTAAGACTGCCTGGAACGAGAAGGAACCGTAGATGGATCCTCCTCAGGGTCCTCGTCGTCCGACGAGACATCCATCGGGACGACAGAACAGCGGGCAGGAGCCCGGGCAGTAGACAAAAAGGAATCCTCACGAGGGGTATAATACATTTCACCCCACATGTCCCTCATGGGCATATAGAACTCCAGCTATACAAAAGCATGAAAATCCAGAATAGGAGCGTCATAACGTCTCCACGCTAAGGACACCATCACATCGCCGTGGTATACACATTGATCAGTCTGCACGTTGATATGCCAGCAATCCGGACCTCCAAGAAAGTTGATCCGCATGTAGCCAAAAAGTCCACGAAGTCGAAATGACATCCTCAACCACTTCGATCTCAGTCGAGATAAGGCCAGAAACCTTGAAAGTCAGTGGTTTCCTTGTCCTCCTCACGAGCGTCTTCTCGAGAGCACACGATCCAACCAAAATACAAAATAAGGAAATTACCGAAAGAGGTGAGATTTCCAGCTTTCAGTACCAACATGGCAGCAAGAAAATAAACGGCGTTGAACGCCCACATAAGACATAGTTAATGCATACAAGTACAGTAATACATGAAAGTAATTAATGAGAGTAAAACAGCAAAATCAATAATTAACATTATCCGTAGCCAGCTAGCAACATTAGCATTACCAAGAGTCAAATAAAATATCACAATCATAATAGTAAACACATTATCCAATGTTAAATGCTCAATGGACCATGTGACTGACAACTCACAATGCAACAAGGGTACCAAAGTTCCTACTCCATGGAGCTAGACATAAACATCTTCGGAGTGAATGATCAAGGAGTAATACCAGTATCTCAGTAGCCTTAAAATATAGTGTGCTCTCTTTCATACAATTGTTTGCGCAATGGCTTATACATGGTACCTCAACAGTTAATCGCGATATAGGACAGTGTCTCAGGCAGGATCATCGGTGTGTCGCAATGGTCTATCCCATGGCCCCAGTGGAGCTACCACTGTCTATTGTGAGACACCCACACCCCGACGTCCCCAGGGTCAACAACATATGACACCTACGCTTAGTCTATTCGCACCCGCACATAGGTATTATTCAAACTCCTAGGCATACATCGCCTTACTAACCATGTCCAATAGACAGCACATGCATGATGACACAATGTCCAATCATGTATGTTCATCAATGATGCATTCAACATAAGCCTTTCCTCAATGGCACATAAGCATTATTCAATGTCCAACATGACATATCAACAATACATTCATTAAAACATTGCCTCAGTGGCACATCATCATTCTTATCTCATTGAGTACTACATCAACAAGTGTATAGCCCACATAGGGAATCACGCTTGCATCAATATTTCTCAGTATCAATATATATTCCTCATTACACACACCACAATTTCCATGTCATGGATTCAAGAATTCTATATTCAAATCATTTCTTCTCTATCGGTATGAATACACATTCCTATCACAATTAAGTAAAGTAAAATCCTTGAATCCAGGGCTTTTAGGTTATGTTTGAGTTACAAAGGACAAAGAACCATAATCTCAATCATTTTCAGCTCAAAAATCTCATTTTTGGTCTTGGTAATCGATTACATCACCCTGGTAATCGATTACCAGAGGAACAGAATCTCTGTAATCGATTACAATCTCATTGTAATCGATTACGTGATTTCCAGAACCACGATTCGTAACTTCAAGGCCCTGGTAATCGATTACACATCCCTGGTAATCGATTACCCACAAGTTGTAATCGATTACGTGATTCCTAGAAGCACCATTTCGTGACATCAGAGGCTTAGTAATCGATTACACCACTCTTGTAATCGATTACAAGCTAAACAGAATCTCTGTAATCGATTACACACAAGACGTAATCGATTAGCAGATTTCCAGAATCACGATTTCGTATCCTTAAGAGCTTGGTAATCAATTACAAGTCCCGTGTAATCGATTACGACGCGTAAACTTGCAGAAAACAAAGTCCTCCAGGTCCTTTAACTCAAACCAAACCAATCATTATCATATTTAATCAACAAGTTACTCAAATATACCTTCAAATCATGTAAGAGGCATCAATAAATCATACAAACCCAACAAAATGCACTATCATGAAGAACAACATAAAAATGAGAGAGCTTTATACATGGATTCCGAAATTAATGATAAGTCACATACAAGACATTCCCTTACTACCAAGGCTGGTTGAAGAGGATCATCTCCCTCTTACCTATTTGGAAGACAACACAATGTACCACTCCTTCTTGCCCTAGATTCTCGTTTTCCCCCTTCAAGAAAACTCCAATGTGAGTGATCACCACAATGTCCACTCAAACCATGAAAAATAGGTTCTTGGTCACCAAGGTGGCCAAGAGAAATGAAAATAGCAAGAAAAATGGAAGAAAGTTGAAGGCTTTACCTTAAAGCTCTAAACTTTAGCTTCAATGGTGGAAGAAAAATGGAAGAAGAAGAAGAAGAAGAAGAAGAAGAAGAAGAAGAAGAAGAAGAAGAAGAAGAAGAAGAAGAAGAAGAAGAAGAACCAAAAGATGGCAACAAAAGAGGACTTGAAATGGTGTAAGAAAGCAAGAATCTTTGATGATGAAACAAGCAAAGGATGACTGCCTCCAGGAGTGGTTGCACAGTGGAGAAGAAAAGAAGAAGAGAGGAAATGGATATTTGGGGTTTAGAAAAATGAGTGTGAAATATTAGGAAGAGGAGAGGAATTACTTAGGCTTCCCCTATAGCCTCTGCCGTAGAATAGTGGAGAAGGGAGAGGGAAAAATGTATCAAATAGGAAGCTTCTTGGAAACTTCCTACAAGGGGTTTTAATTAACTAAATCCTCTTTTTCTTCTTTCTTGAAAATAAGGCTAAAAAGGGGTTTGACACAAGGTAATTTTTGAATAATGCGATAAGATTTTTATTACGTGTTATTATTTATTGGACGTAATTATAGTTGGCAGAAGTCAGCATTAACAAATCTGACAGATAAATTCTTCGCAGTGTTTTATTATTTTATCTGTTAAAATTTCTCAAAAAATGTGAAACCTTGTAAACTGTGTCCGGCCTCGGGTTTAGTAAGATCCTCCATCGCCGTTTCCATAGTTCAAGGTTCTCAGAGAAAATATCTCATTTCTCCAGTTCCGCTCAGTACACACGTAAAATGAGAAATATATTAAAATATTTCGCGTTCTCAAAAAATTCCAAGAAAATTCCAGAAAATCACAAGTATTTTTGAATGAATTCTGATAGTAGAAAAGTAAATTTTGGGGTGTTACAGATATCTTAGCCCAAGTAAATCTTTTATCATTTGTGAACAACCTTTATTACCTTTATTGTTGTGAGAAATCTTTTCTTTACCTCAAAGAATTTTTCTTCACCAATTCTCTATGGATCGACTTCAGACTCCCGAGAATTTACTACTTGAAATAAGCTGCACTTGGGTTTGCAACTTTTAATTCGCTTCAAGTTTTTGATGCCGTTGCCGGGGACTTGATTTGAAGTTTTAATTTATTAAGGTTCTCTTTCTTTAAGTAAACTTCACCATCATGTTATTCTTCCTCTACTCTTTTAACTTTTTAATTTACTAACTAACTTACTAATTTACTAACTTTCTAACTAACTTATTACTACTTTTTATTTGTGTAATTTATTTACGCTTTTTGACAAACTAACATTTTTATTTATGTCATTTATTTATGCTTACTAATTTTTTTATTTATGTCATTTATTTACTGATGGGATAATTAAAAGTTTCAAATCCAAGTGTAGGTTGTTTCAAGTGGTAAATTCTCGGGAGTCCGAGGTCGATTCACAGGGAATTGATGAAGAGAAATTATTTGAGGTAAAAAGCAGATTTGTCACAATACTAAAGGTGATAAAAGTTGATCACAGATGAAAAGGATTTGCTTGGGTTAGGAGATCCACTCTTGGTAATAAATTAAAGACAAGATTATTTCTTTTTATAACTCAATTGAAATCATACATAATAAAGGTTCCAATCGGAAGATTTAACATTCAAAGTTCAATTAAGATTATACATGTAATCATATTATGGTTCCAATAATTATCTACCAATACTTGTAAATGGTGTCAAGCATCCATTGTGCCAATGTCTTGTCTACAATGAATCAAGATATTCATTAAACAAGAAGAGTTTCTAAATTAATCGGAAACAACATATAATACGTATAAAGATCAAATAAAAATATGTCATTCAAGTACAAGAAGGAAATTAATCTAACCTCAACTTATTGCTAAGAGCTTCACCTTTTCACCCAAGCAAAATGAAAATTAGTTACTCATAAATCAAGAAGAAAGAAAGAAAGAAAGAAGAAGATGATGAACATAACTTCAATTAAGAACAATAGAAAACTACACAAAGGAAACAATTAACATACAAATATGAAAGTAAACTCTAAGCTAACACCCTTAAATGATTAGCCTTTGCCTCTTTTTATAGAGTTAGAAGAGTTTAAAATGCCAAAAGAGATGATGGATGATGAGAACAAAATGTCAAAATAGTTGTTTGATGATGTTGAATGGGTGGATTCTTGTCTCTGAAATGTTTCCCTTTTGAACACATGGCATGCGTCATTTTTTAGCCAAGTGGTCTTCATGAAAATTCTAGGAAATTGTCTTAGCTTTCTATAGACACTGAGTTTAGCCAAATCCACTAACTACAGCCTGAGATATGACCCAATTACTGCTCATGGGTCAGGCCCAACTTCAGCTCCTCTGTTCTGACTTCCAAGCCCAATATCACCTTCAAGGAATCCGAACTAAATTTTGAGTTCTTCATGAAAGTTGTAGATATTTGTCTTAAACTTCTACCATCAAAATTTCAGAATTGTTGAATTCCTATAGCCCGAGATATAGCCTAATAAGTGCATAGAGGTCAAGCTATCAAGTTCAAAACTCTAGATTTTGCTTCAACTCCAATTTGAGTTATCCAAACGTGTGTATTCGGTCTTGAGGCATCATGAAAGTTGTAGAAATTTGTCTTATCTTAAAAACAAGACCAAAATCACATCCATCAGATATTTAAAACTCAAACTATAACTAAATTACTGAAAAAGTCAAGTGAGAAGATTATACAATGAATGAAATATATTGCTATCAATGTGGCTCCTGCTATTAAGTGAATAGTTATTAGAGATTTATCTAAACTTTCCAACAAGACCAGAATCACATTAATCAGATAATTGCAACTCAAATTGTGGCCACTTTTGCTTAAGAATGCAATCATCCAAATTAATGATAATTCAAGCAATAATTTCTTCAATGATCCAATTAAGCTTAATTTTATAAAATGTGACAAAATTAACTTATTTAAGCCAAATGGAACCTCAAAAAGCCTAGTGAGAGAATTATAAAATGAATAAAATATATTGTTATCATTTACGCTTACTAATTTTTTTATTTATGTCATTTATTTATGCTTACTAATTTTTTATTTATTTATGCTTTCTAACTTATTTATTTACGCTTTCTGACTTGCTAACTTTCTAACTTTTTTTTATTTATGTCATTTATTTTTACTTTCTAACTTTTTTTTATTTATTAATGAAATGATGTTTGTTGGCTAATAAACATCAATAGATTAGAGCCTATGTCTAGGACAATTACCCATGTGAAACCTAGCTATTCCACTATGTGTCCATGTGAATTAACATAAGAATCACTCATTGAGACCTATTATCAAACACTTGCCATGCATGACCAAAAGGTATGTGTCCATCCCCTTAGTTAATCAATACACCCATACCAATAGAATGTAATTGAACATACATCAACCATACCATATCTATATTCACAATACTCTATTTCTAGTTCAATTGGAATATTAAAATCATGCAATTGATGGTTAATCAATAAAAAGCACTAAGCATCGATATGGATGAACAAAACCTATTTCATTGAAAGGATACTCAACTAATTACAAGTTAATCAAATCCATAGCAAGATCCTAGAGAGCCCCTAGATTAGAGTTTAGTTACACATAATGAAAGAGAAGAACACAAATGAAATCAAATGATCCATCAAGTTACAAATCAAGAGAGAAAAGGAAAGAATGAACAAAAATGGTGAGATTCTAAGCTTGATCTTCCTCCTTGATCTTGATTCTCCCTTGAGTCACCTTCAATCCAAATGGTTCCTCCTCCTCTCACTTGCTCTCTAGATTTCGTGCTTAGGGCAAAAACTAAAGATACCCCAAAATGCTCTCCAAAATTAGATAAAAAAGGGCCAAAATCGCAGACTAGGGTTTCAACCACGCCTAGGCGTGGTTATGATGCACATGACTTCCTCTGCTAACCACGCCTAGCCGTGGCTCTTCCACGCCTAGGCGTGGGTGCCTCTGTCTGATAATCTGGGAAATCTGAGAGTGTCACGCCTAGGCGTGACTTTACCACGCCTAGGCGTGGATGTCTCTGCCTGAGTTGGTCTGAAAGCCTGAGAGGACCATGCCTAGGCGTGGATTTGTCACGCCTAGGCGTGGGTTGACAATTTTTCCTTCTCTCTTACATCCTTCTTCATTTGAGCTCTTCTCTGCTCCCTCATCCCTTCTAAGGCCTTTCCCATCTTAGATACCTGTATCAAAATAATGCTAAATTCCATCAAACCATAATCCATCCAACTTCCATAAACAAGATCTTCAAAGATTCAATTCTTAATCATTTGAATTAACAAGCCTAATTCACCAAAGTCATGCAATAATTGAACCTATGGCCTTGAAAACTTAAGGGTAGCATGTTCAAATACAATCAAATTCAAGTGAATTAACTTCATTTTCTAAAGTTATCACTCACTGCTAACAATTTTAGATTTAAGTCGAGTATGATTTTTTTACTTCCTAATTTCTATGGTTTAGAATCTGAAATCCCATATTTACATCTAAAAGAATTTGAGGAAGTCTGTATTGCTTTTAATGATCAAAATTGCACTGAAGAAATTATTAAGCTTAAATTGTTTCCTTTTTCTTTGAAAGATAAAGCAAAGACTTGACTTAACGCTTTGAAACCAAGATCAATTGGCACATAACAAGAAATGCAACGTGAGTTTTTAAAGAAATTTTTTCCAACACATAAAACCAATGCTTTGAAAAGACAAATCCAAAATTTTTCCTAAAATTCAAATGAAGCGTATTTTCAATATTGGGAACATTTTAAAGATTTGTTAAATTCTTACCCACATCATGGTTTTGAAAAATGACGCATTATAAGCTTCTTTTATCAATGTTTAACACCTGAAACTAAACAATTTGTGGAAACAATGTGTAATGGTAAGTTTCTTGATAAAGAACCTGAAGAAGCTTTAGATTATTTAAACCATTTGGCTGAAAATTCTTAATCTTGGCATCGTACTATTCCTTCTAAAAATTCAATTAGATATAACCTTGCAAATACTAGTAAAAAAAATATCATCTTAGTCAAGAAGAATATCTAAATGCTGGGTATGTCAATTTGGCTAAAAAGGTTGAATCCATGGAATTATGGAAAGTGAAAGAAGTCAAATATGTGCAAAATGAAGAAATTTGTGGCATTTGTGACGACTTAGGACATTCGACAAATGAATGTCCAAAGATACATGTTTTTAAAGAAGTTGTGCATGAGTAAGTAAATGCAATGAACAATTTTAAAAAGTCATTTACTTCTTTTTTAGATTCATACAATCCAGGATAGAGAAGTCACCTGAACTTCAGTTGGAGGAATAATAATCAAGCACAATTTATGCAACTACCGCCTCCTCAAGAACAACATAACTCTCAAAATTCTCAAGGATATGTACCTTATATCCCACCATACAGGAAAAACCTTGAAGGAACACTACATGCATTCATAGAAAAGTAAGAGACCATTAATAAACAAAACACTCAAACTATGATTGACATGAAAGAAACTTTTGCTAAATTTGCTTCTGCACCCACCATTCACAAGAAAGGAAAATTTCCTTCTCAACCTCAACCGAAAGGGTCAGTACAGTCTAAATGAGGGTAGTTCAAAAATCCAACAAATAGATCAAGTCAAGTCAGTGATAACTCTTATGAGTGGTAAAGTTGTTGGAAAAGAAATACCTGAACCTTGTGAGAAAGATGATGAATCAATCTCCCAAGATAAGGAAGAAATTGATAAGCCATTTGGCCAAAATGAGACTAAACTCTCACCTCCATCCCCATTTCCTCAAGCATTAAGCAATTCAAGGAAATTGAACCACCACACTGAAATTTTTAAAATTTTTAAACAAGTGAAGGTCAATATTCCGTTGTTAGATATTATAACGCCCCTTTTTCTCAATACTCGCAAAGAAAGAATGTCACACCATAATAAAGCGAAACATGAAACGAAATAAATTAAACTGCAAAAATTTTCTGCTTATTTACGTTCCTTTACAATTGTCACTGTATATATATAACTTTTTTTTCTATTTGATGAATTATATCATTACCAAGTAGAGTCAAAAGAGTTAACTTAAAAATCTATTACGTATAGAGATGATAATTAGAACAGTCGCAATAAAAACCAACGTAAGTTAAACTATACACAATATATATATATTCATATCTATATGCATAAGCCTATTTAGTTACATTCCAAAATATACAAAAAAAAAAAAGCAAAAGCTTTACCCACCCAAGGTAGTTACAAATTTACATCCATCAATCTAGCAAAACGTCAGGCTCCCCCAAAAAGATAACGGATAGCCATCAGTAGCCACCGACAGAATCAGTCCCTAAGACTGACGAGAAGGGACCATAGAAGGGTCCTCCTCAGGGTCCTCTTCGTCCGATGAAACATCCATCAGAGCGACCGAGCAACGGGCAGGAGCCCGAGCAGTAGAAAGAAAAGAGTCATCACGTGGGGTGTAATACATGTCAGCCCACATATCCCTTACGGGTAGGTAAAACTCTAACCAAACAAAAGCATGAAAATAAAAAATAGGGGCATCATAACGACCCCACGCCAAGGACGCCGTCAGCTCTCCATGGTGCACGCAACGGTCCATCTGCACATTAATGTGCCAGCAGTCAGGACCTCCGTGAAAAGTGATCTGTGTGTAGCCCAAAATTCCACGGGGGCGAGACGTCATCCTCAGCAAGCTTCAATCTCAGTCTAGCCAAAAGCCTGAAAACTCAGGAGCTTCCTCTTATTCACACGTGTCTTCTCAAAAATAAACAGACCGACAGAAATGCAAAAAATAAAGAAAGAGGTGAGACACCCATCTTTCATTACCAAAATGGTAGTAAGAAAACGAAACAGCGTTGGACGCCCACATATATCAGAGTTTAATATTTAATCACAGTAATAATAAAATTAATAGTAAAAGCAAAATAATAACATATAGTAATAAGGTCCTCCACAACAGGTAAATAACAGTAATAGTACCAGCAGTCAACAGTTCAATTATTCAAACAATTATTACAGAAATAAAAGCAGATATTCTTGCAGTTATAAATGTTGATGCTTAATGAATTATGAGACTGACAGATGACAGTGCACAAGGTACCAAAAATCCTACTCTATGGAGCTAGACATTAGTATTTTTGGAGTGAATGATCAAGGAGTTATGCCAGTATAACGTTAGCCTTAAAAATATAGTGTGCTTTATCTCATAAAAATGTTTGCGCAATTAGCTTATACATGGCACATCGACAGTAGATCGCGATATAGGATAGTGTCTCAGTCTGGATTGTCGGTGTGTCGCATCGGTCTATCCTACGGCCCTAGTGGAGCTACCACTGTCTATTGTGAGACACCCGCACCCGAATGCCCTCTAGGCCAACCAATATGACCCTACGCTTAGTCTACTCGCACCCGCACATGGGTGTTATTCATGTGGATAAATGACTCTAATATGTTTTGATTAATGACTAAACTTAACATGATTATTACTTTGATTCACTAACTACTTGCCAAGCTTGATTTTTCAATGAGATTTAACGAAGCAAGAATAGTGGATGCAAAGGATCATGGAGCAAAGCATTTCAATTCAAGGATCATGAAGGCAAACTTAAAGAAGGAGCATCATGAAGAAAGAATTCAAGGACAATCATTAGGAATCTTTTTGTAAAGAAAAGACTTTGTTTAATTCTTTGATTAAGCTCTCACAAATAAGTTAAAATGGTTTTCAAAAGTAAAAATGGATTAAGAATGAAAAAGGTTAATTAATAAGTCTATACATCTATGTGTACATCTATGTACTTTCAGTTAATTAACTAACTTTTAATGAAAACCTCACTGTAGATCTATGTATAAATGTTATACATCTATGCATACATCAATTGATTATGAACTTAATGAAAATCTAAGTGTACATCCATGTATAAAGTGTTATACATCTATGTATACATCGATTGATTTTGGACCTACATGATCAGTATGCAATTTTGCATCTATATATCGATTGATACATCTATGTATAAACTAGAACAGAAGCAAGAACTTTTTGATATAGTTATACAATCGATCAGGTAATCGATGTATAAACTTCTGGGTAGAAAATACGAATGTGTTTCAAGAACAACATCGATGTACTCATGTGTGTATTAATCAAGATCAAGAACTTCCAAGAACACAATCGATTAGGCTATCGATGTACACATGTTATAAAAGTGAAATTTTGTTTAATACATCTGTGTACTAATTGATTGACTGAGAACAGAATTTTTCAGATAAATCTGTTTTGATCTTAACTGACCTGTAAAGTGTGTCCAACGGATCTATTTTATCATATACCTATATAAGGACATTGACAAACACTTTCATGTAACAATTCATTCGAAATTAGAGATCAAACACACATATACTATGAGAGCTTTTCATTGAAAGAAAACAAAGTATTCTTTTCTGTAGAACTTCAAGTTGTTGTATCTGATTTCTTAGAATCTGAAAATCAATCTTTACATATTTTGTAAAAGAAAGATAAGAGAGAAAGTTCTCTCACTGATGAAGTCAAGAGTAGAAGGGACTCTTGATGTTGTGCAAGAATAGAAGGAATTCTTGTGGGAATTGCAAGATTACTTTGACTTGAAAAGCTGTCATTTGGGTAGAAGGAACCTAGAAGTGAAGCTTGTGTAAAAAATTTTGTATATTGATTTTTCAATAGTGGATAAAACTCACAGTGGTGTGGGGACTGGATGTAGGTTACCAAAGGAGGTAGCTGAACTAGGATAAACTCGGTTTGCAATTTTCTCTATCCCTTAACTCTTTATTTACTTTATTATTGATTGTATAAATTAAACAATATGTTAGGGATGCTTACATGATTTGATTAGTTTATAATCTTGTTCATATCTAAAATCAATCTTATTGTTAATAATTCTTTTTAACTTTCAAGTCTTGATTGCAATATATCTTGCAAAAACACATTTTGGTTTGTTGGTTGACAAAATATTTTTCTTAGTTAAAGAAAAGAATTAGTTTTTGCAAAAAGGGAAATAAGTTTCAAAAAGTTTTATTACTCAATTCAACCCCCCCTTCTTGAGTATTCAGAAGCCACAACCAACAATTCAAACTCCTAGGCATACACTGCCTTTACAACAATGTCCAACGGATAACACATATGCATGACAATACAATGTACATCATGTATGTTTATCAATGATGCATTCATTATGAGCATACCACAATGGCATATATACATTCATCACCCAACATCAATATGTCATAATTCTCTCTCATGTACACAATCAACAAGTACTTAACCCACATAGGGATTCATAACAATATAAAATCAATTCTCAATATCAATATGTAATCATACGTAGCTCATCGATTTTCACAAGTTCATATCTTGGATTCACATTTTTAAAGTCTTAAACTTAGGTCAATTATGAAAATTTTAGGGTAAATAACCCTTCAAAACTGTGGCCTTCTCAAGTCCCATTATTCAATTTAATTCTTCCACTTTGTTATGGATCATACATGTCTCTAAATTCTTAATTTCCAAAGATGCACCAAGGCATCATTTAAACCTTAAAATTTCTCTCTAAGACCATGGCCTCTCTAGGTTTTTAAAGTCTCAATTTCTTTCCATTTTATGTATTAGTTTCTTGATATCAATTCACTTAAATTTTTGTTCACCAAAATCAATTCAATCCCTCATGGTTCTAACCCAAAACTGTGGCCTCCCTCTTGGGTATTAAACCCTTAAAATTTTCTATTTATTAATTTCAATATTGTCATTCAACCTTTAATTACATAAGCTTCATTTCACTTGTGTACAAAACCAATTTCCACCCCTAATTTCTAGTAAAAAATGTGGCACCATATTAGGGTAGGAAACTCCAAATTTTTCATTTAACAACCCTAACATGATCAAGCATATTTAACGTATCCAATATATCCAAAATCACCATTCAAGTATTTATCCAATTTAAGAACATATAAACATGCAAGATCACTAAATAAAATGAGCATACAAAGATGGATTTCTCCATCAACAAGCACACAAAGGTTCCCTCACCACCAAAAATGGTTGAAGTGAGTAATCTCCCTCTTACCTAAGGAAGAATCACGAAATGGTCTCCTTCTAGGTCCTTGGTGAATTTCAGTTTTGAGCCTTCAAAACCCTAGGATTTTCAATCATCAAGAACTAACATTAAACATGGTAAAGAATGAATCTTTGGTCTCCAATGAGACCCTAGAGTACGAAAATGAAGAGAAAGAAGAAGAAAGATGGAAGCTTTATCTCAAAGTTGGGAGCTTTGTCTTGGAAGACAATGGAGGAAAGGTTAGATTTTTGGAGAAGTTTTCTATATGAAAGATGTAGAGAAGGTCAAGGTGAGTATGGAAATGGTCTTAATGAAGAGAAAAGATGAAGAATGGTGGTCACAATGGGGCTACAAATTTCGGATTGGAGAGGGGAGAAGAAGAGAGAAGGAAGAGAAAATTGAAGAAGAAACTAGAGAGAGAAGTAGATAGATGGAAATGAGTGAAAATGACAAAGTGTGTGAAGTGTGTGGAAGTCAAAGCCCCCCTTTGGGCAAGGGTGTGCCGCAGCAATTGGAGAGAGAAGAGGGAAAAATTTTAGCTTCCCCAACAAGCCAAGGGCAAGGTTGTCATTTGGTTAAAGCTTCTCAAATAAGCTTCTTAATTAAGGTACACTAATTTGAATTAAAGTGAGCCTGATTAGACATAAAATAAATTACATTAGGATAATGTGATAGGATTTTTATTACATGCTATTATCCATTGGACAATTGCTACAATCGACAGAAGTCAGTAGTAATTTATCTGACAAATGAAATTTACATAGCGTTTTATTATTTTGTCTGTTAAAATTTCTCAAAAAACGTAAACCTCGTAAACTATGTCGAAACTCGGGTTTAGTAAGATCCCTCGTCGACGTTTCCATAGATCAAGGTTCTCTGGGAAAATAGTTCATTTTTTCGGCTCCGCTCAATTTGCACGTAAAACGAAGAATAATATTAAAATATTCCGCGTTCTCAAAAAAATTCCAGAAAATCATAATTATTATAAAATGAATATTTATAATAAAATAAATAAATTTTGGGGTGTTACAACTTTCCCCAATAAATAAGAATTTTGTCCTCGAAATTTTCATACCTTAAAATAACTCTGGGTATTGCTCATTCATCTTGTCTTCTAATTCCCACGTCGCATCTCCAGTTGTTTCGTTCCAAATCACTTTCACCAATAGAATATCTTTCCCCCCGAGTTGCTTCATTCTCCTATCCTCAATCCTTACAAGAGTTGTTTCATAAGTCAAGTTTTCCATTAATTGTACCGAATCAGGTGCTATGACATGATTAGGACTTGGAATGTATTTTCGGAGTTGTGACACATGAAAGACATTATGGAGATTTGAAAGGAAAGGGGGTAGGGCTATTTGGTAAGTAACAGGACCTATCCGACGAAGAATTTGATAAGTTCCAAGGAATTTTGGAGTGAGTTTTCTAGATTTGAGAACCCGACCGACCCCAGTCGTAGGCATGACTTTCAGGAACACATGCTCTCCTTTTTCAAATTCTTGAGGTTTTCTTCTTTTGTCCACATAACTCTTTTGTCGACTCTGAGCTGTTTTTATCTTCTCTTGAATCATTTTGACCTTCTCAGTTGTCTATTGAATAAGATCAGGTCCAACGGTAAGTCGCTCTCCATCTTGATACCAGCATAATGGTGTTCTACATCTTCGTCCATACAAAGCCTCATAGGGTGCTATCCCTATACTTGAATGATAACTATTGTTGTAGGTGAATTCTACCAATGGTAAGATTTCATCCCAACCTCCAATTTGCTCTATAGCACAAGCTCTCAGTAGATCCTCTAATGACTGAATTGTTCTCTCTGATTGACCATTAGCCTGCGGATGGTATGCAGAACTCAATCGTAACTTTGTTCCCATTGCTTCTTGAAGACTCTGCCAAAACTTCGATGTAAACCTCAGATCTCTATCAGAAATGATACTTGTAGGTACACAGTGTAGTCTGACAATTTCACCAATATATAACTGAGTCAATTTCTCCAATGGATATCTTATGTTGATCGGCAAGAAGTGTGCTGACTTCGTAAGTCGATCCACAATCACCCATATCAAGTCATATCCTCTTCTTGTCCTTGGCAATTCGATGACAAAGTCCATGGCAATATTATCCCATTTCCATTTGGGAATAGTCAAAGGTTGTAACATTCTAGATGGTCATTGATGTTCAATCTTTGTTTTCTGGCAAACCAAACAAGATGATACACATCTAGCAATATCTCTTTTCATCCCATGCCACCAAAATAATTTCTTCAAGTCTTGATACATTTTGGTCATACTAGGATGCATACTCAACTTGCTTGTATGAGCATGTTCAAGAATGTACTTTCTCAGTTCTTGATCCTTTGGTACACATACTCTCCTTTGGAATCTTAAAATTCCATCACTTCCTTCCTTCAATGTTGATACACCGCCCTGCTTTATCAGCTCTCTTTTTTCTTGCAAGAACTTGTCAACCTTGTGCTTCTCTCGAATGTCATTCATTAGTTCACTGGAGATCGTGACCTTGTTCATGCAAACTTTACCCGGTGTCAACTCCACAAAAGACCACACGTCTCTGAATTGTTCTATCAAGTCTCTTTCTCGGATCATCATGGCAGAAACACTGATCATCTTCCTACTTAAAGGATCAGCCACAACATTCACCTTTCCAGGGTGATACTGAAGTTGGAAATCATAGTCTTTCAAAAATTCTAGCCATCCTCGCTATCTCATGTTCAGCTCCTTCTGGTCATACAGGTATTTCAAGCTCTTGTGGTCATTGAAGACGTTGAACGTTGATCCATATAGATAATGTCTCCATATCTTCAAAGCAAACACCACAACAGCTAATTCCAAGTCATGCGTTGGGTAGTTCTTCTCATGCACTCACAATTGTCTCGAGGCATAAGCCACCACTTTTCCATCTTGTATAAGAACGCATCCCAATCCTTGGTATAAAGCGTCATAATACACCTCAAATAGTTCATTTAGATTAGGCAGAACTAATACTGGTGAAGTAGTTAGTCTCCTTTTTAGCTCTTGGAAACTTCCCTTGCAAGCATCTGTCCATTCGAAAGCCTGATTCTTCCAGGTGAGTTGAGTAAGTGGTCCGGTAATTTTAGAAAATCCTTCAATGAACCTCTGGTAATATCCAGCTAATCCAACAAAGCTTCGGATTTCCGTCACTGTCTTCGGTCTTTCCCATTGTAGAATAGCTTCTACCTTCGAAGGATCTACAGCAATTCCTTCCTTCGAAATCACATGGCCCAAGAATTTCACTTCATCTAACCAGAATTTGCACTTAGACAATTTAGTGTACAGCTCTTTCTCCTTCAAAATCTGAAGAACTATACTGAGATGTTCAGCATGATCCTTTTGATTTTGTGAATAGATCAAGATATCGTCGATGAAAACAATGACGAATCTGTCCAAATAAGGACGAAAGATTCTATTCATATAGTCCATGAATATCGCAGGTGCATTAGTCACGCCAAAAGGCATCATCAAATACTCGTATTGTCCATAATGAGTACGAAAAGCCGTTTTGGGAATGTCTTCTACTTTTACTCTGATCTGGTGGTAACCCGATCGCAAATCAATTTTGGAAAACACCACTGCTCCTTTCAATTGGTCCATTAGGTCATCTACCCTCAGCAAAGGATACTTGTTCTTGATCGTGACCTTGTTCAACTGACGATAATCCACACACAATCTCGAGGTACCGTCTTTCTTCCTGACTAGCAATACTGGTGTTCCCCAAGGTGATACACTAGGTCTCACGAATTGTTTCTCCAAAAGTTCTTCTAGTTGCTTCTTGAGTTCTACAAGCTCTGCTGGCAACATACGGTAAGGCCCTATAGAAATAAGACCAACTCCAGGTACCGGGTCAATAGCAAATTCGATCTCCCGTTCCGACAGCAAACCAGGTACATCTTCAGGGAAAACTTCAAGAAACTCTCGAACCATAGAGATCGCGTCCACATCTACCTCATTCTCGACTTTCAAAGAAGACAACAACATGTATCCCCGAGCTCCTTCTTTCAAGAAAGCTTTTACTTGGTTGGCCGTCAAAAATCTATAATTCTCATCCAAAGGGAAAACTATGCTTTTTCTAGAACAGTCTAACAGGATATGGCTAGTAGATAACCAATTTATTCCTAAGATCACATCTAATTGAGATAATGGCAAACAGATCAAATCGACAGAAAAGGTTAGACCTTCAATAATCAAGGGATAATTTAGACAGACTTTGGTAGTGACAACAAGTTTAGCAGTGGGAGTCAAAACAGTCAAATCAAAAGGTAAAGAAGACACAGGCAAACTAAGTCTTTTCACACAGTCATATGAAATGAAAGAATGAGTTGCACCAGAATCATATAGTACAATTAAAAGATACCTTCAATGAGACGTTCCTCTTGTATAAGATCTTTAGATTCTGAGGCTTCGCCACCATTCAGGGTGTAAACTTGACCTCTAGCCTGTGGTTTAGCAGTCCTAGCAGCATTGACGGAAGGTTCCGCCTTGGTCTGATTGCAGTCACGGGAAACATGTCTAGGTTTCCTGCACCTAAAGCAAATGATCCCTTTGATAGTGTAGTCTCTTGTATAGTGCTCCTTCCCGCACTTCATGCACCTCGGCGCAGACGCCGCAGTCTGACCTGTCCTTCCCGAGCTTCCACTTAGACTTCTACCCTGTGGTCATTGTTGCTGACTTCCAAGTGGTCTTGCATAAGGCTTCTTCTGGTAATAGCTTGCATTATTGCTCCCTTCTTTTTAGGACCGAAAGGGTCCAAAATTTATGTTCCTTGCATCACGCGCCTAGTCCAAGCCTTCCACCTAGCAGCATGTATCAAGTAGCTCAAAAAACTGAGTAATTTTCAAAGTTATGATGGCTCTCTTCATGTCATGTCTCAAACCTTCTTCAAACTTTCGGCACTTCCATGCCTCATTGGGTTGGTGTTGAAAATAAGTTGAGAACCTCGACAAGCTCTCGAACTTAGCAGCATACTCACTTACAGTCATACTTCCCTGCCGCAAACCTAGAAACTCCATGTCCTTTGTGTGTCTGGCACTTTCAGGGAAATACTTATTCAAGAACCTTTCTCTAAACACTTCCTAAGTAATCGCCCGATTCTCAACTTGCAACAACCTTTGCTCTCCCGTCCACCAGTCCTCAACGTCTTCTATTAGCATAAACGTCGCATAGGTCACCTTCTTGTCATTAGCACAATTCATGCCAGTAAATATCTTTTCCAGCTCTTTGATCTAGAGAGTAGCCTTCTTGGGATCAAACTCTGCTTTAAATTGCAGAGGGTTTGTGCGATGAAATTTTGCTAAATTCTGAGCATCGGCCGTGACCTCCAGTTGTTGTGTGTAACACCCCAAAATTTACTTTTCTACTATCAAATTCATTCTAAAAATATTTATGATTTTCTAGAATTTTCTTGGAATTTTCTGAGAACGTGAAATATTTTAATATATTTCTCGTTTTACGTATGCACTGAGCGGAACCGGAGAAATAAGATATTTTCTCCGAAAACCTTGAACTATGGAAACGTCGATGGGGGATCTTACTAAACCCGAGGCCGGACACAGTTTACAAGGTTTCACAGTTTTTGAAAAATTTTAACAGATGAAATAATAAAACACTGCGAAGAATTTATCTGTCAGATTTGTTAATGCTTACTTCTGCCAATTATAATTACATCCAATAAATAATAACACGTAATAAAAATCTTATCGCATTATTCAAAAATTACCTTGTGTCAAACCCCTTTTTAGCCTTATTTTCAAGAAAGAAGAAAAAGAGAATTTAGTTAATTAAAACCCCTTGTAGGAAGTTTCCAAGAAGCTTCCTATTTAACACATTTTTCTCTCTCCCTTCTCCACTCTTCTACAGTAGAGGCTATAGGGGAAGCCTAAGTAATTCCTCTCCTCTTCCTAATATTACACTCTCATTTTTCTAAACCCCAAATATTCATTTCCCATTTCCTCTCTTCTTCTTTCCTTCTCCACCGTGCAACCACTCCTGGAGGCAGTCATCCTTTGCTTGCTTCATCATCAAAGATTCTTGCTTTCTTACACCATTCCAAGTCCTCTTCTGCTACCATCTTTTGGTTCTTCTTCTTCTTCCATTCTTCTTCCACCATTGAAGTTAAAGCTTGGAGTTTTAAGGTAAAGCCTTCAACTTTCTTCCATCCTTCTTGCTATTTTCGTTTCTCTTGGCCACCTTAGTGACCAAGAACCTATTTTTCATGGTTTGAGTGGAAATTGTGGTGATCACTCACATTGGAGTTTTCTTGAAGGGGGAAAACAAAAATCTAGGGCAAGAAGGAGTGGCACATTGTGTTGTCTTCCAAATAGGTAAGAGGGAGATGATCCTCTTCAACCAATCTTGGTAGTAAGGGAATGTCTTGTATGTGTGTTGTTATTAATTTCTGAATCCATGTATAAAGTTCTCTCATTTTTATGTTGTTCTTCATGATAGTGCATTTTGTTGGGTTTGTATGATTTATTGATGCCTCTTGCATGATTTGAAGGTATATTTGAGTAACTTGTTGATTAAATATGATAATGATTGGTTTGGTTTGAGTTAAAGGACCTGGAAGACTTTGTTTTCTGCAAGTTTACGCGTGGTAATCGATTACATGGGGCTTGTAATCGATTACCAAGCTCTTAAGAATACGAAATCGTGATTCTGGAAATCTGGTAATCGATTACGTCTTGTGTGTAATCGATTACAGAGATTCTGTTTAGCTTGTAATCAATTACAAGAGTGGTGTAATCGATTACCAAGCCTCTGATATCACGAAATGGTGCTTCTGGGAATCACGTAATCGATTACAACTGGTGGGTAATCGATTACGGAGGTTCTGTCCAATTGGTAATCGAATACCAGGACCTTGAAGTTATGAATCATGGTTCTGGAAACCACGTAATCAATTACAATGAGATTTTAATCGATTACAGAGATTTTGTTCCTCTGGTAATCGATTACCAGGGTAATGTAATCGATTACTAAGACCAAAAATGAGATTTTTGAGCTGGAAATGATTGAGATTATGGTTCTTTGTCCTTTGTAACTCAAACATAACCTAAAAGCCCTGGATTCAAGGATTTTACTTTACTTAATTGTGATAGGTATGTGTATTCATGCCGATAGAGAAGAAATGATTTTTGAATATGGAATTCTTGGATCCATGACATGGAAATTGTGATGTGTGTGTAATGAGAAATATATATATTGATACTGAGAATTATTGATCCAAGTGTGATTTCCTATGTGGGTTATGCACCATTGATGTAGTACTCAATGAGATAAGAATGATGATGTGCCATTGAGGCAATGTTTTGATAAATGTATTGTTGATATGTCATATTGGACATTGAATAATGCTTATGTGCCATTGAGGAAAGGCTTATGTTGAATGCATCATTGATGAACATACATGATTGGACATTGTGTCGTCATGCATGTGCTGTCCGTTGGACATGGTTTGTAAGGCGATGTATGCCTAGGAGTTTGAATAACACCTATGTGCGGGTGCAAATAGACTAAGCGTAGGTGTCATATATTGTTGACCCTGGGGGCGTCGGGGTGTGGGTGTCTCACAATAGACAATGGTAGCTCCACTGGGGCCGTGGGATAGACCAATGCGACACACCGACGATCCTGCCTGAGATGCTGTCCTATGTCGCGATCAACTGTTGAGGTACCATGTATAAGCCATTGCGCAAACAATTTTATGAAAGAGAGCACACTATATTTTAAGGCTACTGAGATACTGGTATTACTCCTTGATCATTCACTCCGAAGATGTTTATGTCTAGCTCCATGGAGTAGGAACTTTGGTACCCTTATTGCATTGTGAGTTGTCAGTCACATGGTCCATTGAGCATTTATGATTGGATAATGTGTTTACTATTATGACTGTGATATTTGTTTGACTCTTGGTAATGCTAATGTTGCAAGCTGGCTATGGATAATGTTAACTATTGATTTTGTTGTTTTACTCTCATTAATTGCTTTCATGTATTACTGTACTTGTATGTATTAACTGTGTCTTATGTGGGCGTTCGATGCCGTTTATTTTCTTGCTGCCTTGTTGGTACTGAAAGCTGGAAATCTCACCTCTTTTGGTAATTTCTTTATTTTGTATTTTGGTTGGATCGTGTGCTCTCGAGAAGACGCTCGTGAGGAGGACAAGGAAACCACTGAGTTTCAAGTTTTCTGGCTTTATCTCGACTGAGATCGAAGTTGTTGAGGATGTCATTTCGACTCCATGGACTTTTTGGCTACGTGTGGATCAACTTTCTTGGAGGTCCGGACTGCTGGCATATCAACGTGCAGACTGACCGATGTGTATACCACGACGATGTGATGGTGTCCTTAGTATGGAGACGTTATGACGCTCCTATTCTGGATTTTCATGCTTTTGTATGGCTGGAGTTCTATATGCCCATGAGGGACATATGGGGTGAAATGTATTATACCGCTCATGAGGATCCCTTTTTGTCTACTGCCCGGGCTCCTGCCCGCTGTTCTGTCGTCCCGATGGATGTCTCGTCGGACGACGAGGACCCTGAGGAGGATCCATCTACGGTTCCTTTTCGTTCCAGGCAGTCTTAGGGTTGGTTTTAAATTGATGGCTACTGATGGCTATCCATTTATTTTGAGGGAGCCTGATGTACTACGGGATTAGTGGGTATATATTTGTATCTCTTGGGGTAGGTAGACATTTTGCTTTTTGTATACCTTTTTGGAAATATAATCTAAACAGGCTTGTATTTCTGGTAAAAAGTGTATAATTATCCATATTGTAAATGGTCGTATGTTTCATTCCACGTTGATTGCACTTTGACCTTTTTGACAGAAGTTTTATTGGTAAGAGGAACTTTTAAATTTTAACTCAATCACACGATATATTTACAAACAGGTGTATATTTACATTAAATGGAAGTTTTAACCGGATACATGTTAAAGTAGAAAAAAATAAAGAAAAAGAAAAAAATGTTTAAGTTTTCAGAAATTATTTGTGTGTCGTTTCACCATAGTGCGACGTTCCTTCTTCTTACCCATTATAACTAAGGGAGAAAAAGGGGTGTTACACTGTCTTGGTATCAGAGCTCCCGGTTATGTTTCTTTGGGTCATGTGGTTTTGGAATATATTGTTTGTACTGTGTCATTCTCTGTGATTTTGCTGTTTGGCATTCAAATGAATACATCTGACTTTCTCTGTGTTTTGCGTAGTCTAATCCGAGAAGGAACAATGGCTCATCGAGGTGATATGGCTGCTGCCATTGAGGCAATACAGAAGATGGCCGAGGCAATGTTACAACAAAACCAGTAGATAGCTCAACAACAGGCTAGGGCCGCACAACAGCTAGAGGCTACAGCGGATGTTCAGAACTTGGAAGGATTTCGTCACGCTAATCCTCCACAGTTTAAAGGGGAGTTTGATCCGGAGAAAGCTACATTGTGGATCCAAAAGTTGGAGAAAATATTTACGAGTATGAATTGTGTTGATGATAGGAAGGTGACCTATGCTGCATACATGCTGATGGGAGATGCTGAACATTGGTGGACGGGAGAACAAAGGCTACTGCAAGTCGCAAATAGAGTGATAACTTAGGAAGTGTTCAAAGAAAGGTTCTTGAACAAGTATTTTCCTGAAAGTGCTAGGCATGCAAAAGAAATGGAATTTCTGAGGTTACGACAGGGAGGCATGACTGTGAGCGAATACGTCGCCAAGTTTGAGAACTTGTCCAGATTTTCGACCTATTTTCAATTTTAACCCGATGCAACTTGGAAGTGTCGGAAGTTTGAGGAAGGCCTGAGGCATTATGTGAAGAAAATTGTGATAGCCTTGAAGATTTCTCAATTTTCTGAGCTACTCGACACTTGCTGCCGATTGGAAAGTGTGGAACAAGAATGTGAGGCGAGAAACAGAAACTTTGGGCCCGTTCGGTCCCAAAAAGGAGGTGGTGGTAACTTGAGTCGTTATCAAAAGAAGCCTTATTCCAGACCCTTTAGAAGCTAACAACCACAAAAATTTCAAGGAGGAAGCCCAACTGGAAGCCCTGGAAGGATGGGTCAGAATGCTACAACTACTCCAAGATGTATGAAATGTGGGAAGGAGCATTTCACAAGGGACTGTACAATCAAAGGATTTATTTGCTTTTGGTGCAGGAAACCTAGTCACGTTTCTCGAGACTGTAACCAGACCAAGACGGAACCATCCGTCAATGTTGCTAAAACTTCTAAACCACAAGTTGGAGGCAGAATCTACACCCTGAGTGGTGCTGAGGTCTCTGAATCCGAGTATCTGATACAAGGAGAAGGTATCATTGAAGGTAATCTTTTAATTGTACTGTATGACTCTGGTGCTACTCATTCTTTCATTTCACATGATTGTGTGAAAAGACTTGGATTACCTGTGTCTTCTTTACCTTTCGATTTGACTGTTTCAACTCCTACTGCAAAACCTATCGTCACTACTAAGGTGTGTCTAGGTTGTCCTTTAATAGTGGAAGGTTGCATCTTTTCTATCGATTTGATATGTTTACCATTATCCCAACTAGACGTGATATTAGGAATGGACTGGCTATCTGCCAACCATGTCTTGTTAGACTGTTCCAGAAAAACAATAGTTTTCCCTTTGGATGAGGATTCTAGATTTTTAACCGCCAACCAAGTGAAAGCTTTTCTGAAAGAAGGAGCTCGAGGATACATGCTATTATCTTCTTTGAAAGTCGAGAGTGAAGTTGATGTGGACGCAATCTCTGTTGTTCGAGAATTTCTTGAGGTTTTCCCTGATGATGTACCTGGTTTGCCACCGGAATGAGAGGTCAAGTTTGCTATTGACTTGGTACCAGGAGCTGGCCCTATTTCTATGGCACCTTACTATATGGCACTAGCAGAACTCGTGGAACTTAAGAAGCAGTTGGAAGAGCTCCTAGAGAAGCAATTCGTGAGACCCAGTGTGTCACCCTGGGGAGCACCTGTATTGTTGGTCAAAAAGAAAGATGGGACTTCAAGATTATGCGTGGACTACCGTCAGTTGAATAAGGTTACGATCAAGAACAAGTATCCATTGCCGAGGATAGATGACTTGATGGACCAATTGAAGGGGGCAGCTGTGTTTTCCAAGATCGATCTACGATCGGGTTATCACCAAATCAGAGTAAAAGTGGAAGATATTCCCAAGATGGCTTTTCGTACTCGTTATGGTCATTACGAGTACCTGGTGATGCCTTTTGGTGTGACAAACGCACCTGCAATATTTATGGACTACATGAATAGGATTTTTCGTCCTTACTTGGACAAATTCGTTGTTATTTTCATCGATGATATCCTGATCTATTCACAAAGTCGCGAGGACCATGCTGAGCACCTCAGCATAGTTCTCCAGATCTTGAAGGAAAAAGAGCTATATGCGAAACTATCCAAGTGCGAGTTTTGGCTAGATGAAGTGAAATTCTTGGGTCATGTAATCACAAAGGAAGGAATTGCAGTGGATCCTTCAAAGGTAGAAGCCGTACTACAGTGGGAAAGACCAACTACAATGACGGAAATCCGAAGCTTCATTGGATTAGCCGGATACTACCGGAGGTTTATTGAGGGATTTTCCAAAATTGTTGGACCACTCACTCAACTCACCAAGAAAGACCAAGCTTTTGAATGGACAGATTCCTGCGAAGGAAGTTTCCAAGAGTTAAAAAGGAAGCTAACTACGTCACCAATGCTAGTCTTACCAAATCCTAGTGAACCATTTGAAGTGTACTGTGACGCTTCGTATCAAGGTTTGGGGTGCGTTCTCATGCAAAACGGAGGACTGGTAGCTTACGCCTCAAGACAATTGCGAACGCACGAGAAGAACTACCCAACACACGATCTAGAGTTAGCTGCTGTGGTGTTTGCATTGAAGATATGGAGACATTATTTGTATGGAGCCACATTCAACGTCTTCAGTGACCACAAAAGTCTGAAGTACCTGTACGACCAGAAGGAGCTGAACATGAGGCAACGAAGATGGCTAGAATTTTTGAAAGATTACGATTGTCGACTTCAGTATCATCCTGGAAAGGCGAACGTGGTGGCCGATGCTTTGAGTAGGAAGACGATTAGTGTTTCTACTATGATGATTAGAGAAAAGGACTTGTTAGAGCAATTCAGAGATATATGGTCATTTGTAGAGTTAATTGATAATCACATATTTTATTCAATAAGAAACCCTCATTATTAGTCATTTACACTCTTCATGTACTTAATTGATTGAATTTGATTATGTTTTGTAAGTTTGAACTCGAATCGGACTTAATTGATTTTTCAGCATTATTCGGGTCTTACACTGTTTCTGTATTTTGGCCATATCTTGAGTTCTAAATGTCTGATAATTATGAATTTTACCTTGTAGGAAAGATAAAAGAGAGCTCTACAACTTTGATGAAGAGCTCAAAGTCAATTTCAGACATCTAGTGGAGCTAATTGGGCATGGAAATCAGAATACGGGATTTGTGACTTGAACCCGAACAGTGTGTAGTAACCAGAACATAATTCGAGTTTGGGCATATAAAATGGGCTGAAAATTTTTAATATGAAAGTTAAGACCCATATGTACAACTTTCATGTCAAGCACAAAACTTGATTCGGGCTCCTTGATGGAGATATTGGGTCTGAAAGTCAAAACAGAGGTGCTGAAACTGGTCCTGAATAGTCTGTAGTAATTGGGTCATATCTTGGACTGTAGGACGAATTTTTGGGTGCTTCTAGAGCCATTGGAAAGCTTAGACAATTTCCTAGAACTTTCATGAAGACCACTTGGCTCAGAAATGACGAAATCAATGAGTTTAGCAATGAATACTTTCGGAGACAAGGAAGCTCACCTACCAAGCTCACCTACCAATCTCACCTACTAATTCCACCTACTAATCTCATCTACCCATCTACTACTACTCTGAATCCTCTATAAAAGGAAGCATGTGGAGAGCTCTAAACACAACACACACTTGGTGTTAGAGATAGCTTTTCATAGTTCTTGTATATTTTTCCTTCATTGTAATGGAGAGCTAAGTCACTTCTAGTCAATTCGGGACTCTTGAAGAGATTGTGGCTTGGATTCTTGAGACCTTGGTTATGTAATGTATTTGATTTATATTTGAATTCCTCTTCTCTTCTTCTTCTGTTCTCTTGATCTTGAATGCATGAATGGTGATTCTGTTTATGTTTGATCTGATTTGATCTTGGTTTAAGATTAAGTATTGTGATGAAATTTAGAACTGATTGATCTGAACTAATCACGTAATTGAAGAGGTTAGGTTACTGATTTGTGCCTAGGTTAATTGAATTCGGTGCTTAAATTGATATATATTTACATGAATGGTGCGATTGCAGATTTGTGTTTATCACTTGTCAATTGAATTACGACGATTGTCTAGTATGAATTACTCGGATCGATGCGAGATCTCGGTTAGATCCAAGTTAACCATTCAAATGTATTTCGGTGTTTGTTGAAAGGTCTATGATTGAATCCACCCAATCTCGGATAGATTTCTGAATTATTTGACTGCTTCTTTTAATTGTTATTTCTCTTTAAATCCACACTGCGATCCTTGAACCATCAAAACCCCCTTTTTCTAACTTTCACTTGATTTGATCAAATTGCATCTACGATCCTTGAGGAGACGATCCGGTGTTGTTCACTATACTACAAGTTTAGGTAATAACTTCGGTTATAATTTTGACCGAGTTCTTCGGCGCTCGTCGAATTTTGGCGCGTTGATTCTTGGGGATCTCGTAGGTGTAATCTTTTCATTTTGAGTAACCTTACTAATTTTTGTTCTTTCTTACCTATTCTAACAGTTATTTTTCATTTACTAACATTGTTCATACCATACTAACATTTTTATCCTAGCTTTTGAATTTTTCTCGATTTAGGAAAGACGGAAAACAGTGATTACGGGTAACTATTGCAATTTTCGAACCGCAATATGCCCGAGAATGAGTGAAACTTGGTCGGTTGAAGGAAAACAGCACGATAAACAAGACTCACAATAAAAGCTGTGAGGTCACCCTAGTTTTTCGAAATTCTACCATTTAGACCACTTTTTCAATTTTTTAATATTTTTTATTGCATTTTCTAGTTTCATTTTTATGTAGATTTTGTTACGTGTTGATTCCATAATTTTTAAAAATGTTTAGACATATTAACTAGATTTATTTTTGCATATTTTGAGTGTTGTTTAGTGTATTTTGCTTAGTTGCGCTTTTGTGTTTTTGTGCTTTAGTTGATGCATGACTAGGTCCAATCCCGATATCTTGCTTGATCTTGATCCCGAGATTGATAGGACCTTGCATAGATTAATTAGAGCTCGTGTGATAAATTCGAGTTAATTCGAACCTAATTTTGGGAGTGAACACGATAACTTAAGTAATCCCGAAATCATGGTGATAACATGCATAATAGAACCCTTAAGGAACTTCTTTGCTCCCGATGTATCTTACCAATCTTTGTGCATTCAATATCCTCGATCTTGATGCAGATTTTGAGTTAAAATCTGGTTTGATACACTTGTTACCAAAGTTTCATGGTCTTGCGGGTGAAGATCCTTATAAGCACCTGAAAGAGTTCCATGTTGTGTGTTCAACCATGAAGCCACAAGGCATCTCCGAGGAACACATCAAGTTAAGGGCATTTCCCTTCTCACTTGTCGATGCAGCCAAAGATTGGTTGTTTTATCTTTCACCAGGTTCAGTCAGAAGTTGGAATGACATGAAGAGGTTGTTCCTGGAGAGATTCTTCCCTGCCTCGAGAGCTGCTGCAATTAGGAAGGATATATGTGGCATCAGACAGATGTCTGGTGAGACTTTGCATGAATACTGGGAGAGATTCAAGAAGTTGTGTTCGAGCTGCCCTCATCACCAAATTAGTGACCAGCTCTTGATTCAATACTTTTATGAGGGCTTGCTGCCAAATGATAGAAGCATGATCGATGTTGCCTCTGGAGGAGCCTTAGTAGACAAAACTCCTACCGCCGCAAGAGATCTGATAGCAAACATGGCAGCCAATACCCAACAGTTTGGCTCGCGGATCATCACCGCAACCAGAGGAGTTAATGAAATTCAAGCATCTCATATGGACCAACAAAGAATGGAACACAGACTAGATGAATTGACTTCTTTGGTAAGACAGATATAGCGATGGGTCAACAACCACCCATGCAGATGACTGCATCGGTGTGTGGAATTTGCTCTAATTCATCTCATCCCTCTTGATTCATGCCCTACACTTCGGGAAGATGGTCCCGCTTTTCCCGGATCAATGTGTTCTTGCTTGTGGTGTTTTTCCCGGTAGACCCCAATATCGGAACAACAACGACAGAACAATCTAGATATGATCCATTTTCTAGTACTTATAATCCTGGTTGGCGAGACCATCCCAATTTGAGATATGGGAATTCTAGCCAAGAACAACAAATGACCCCACCAAAGAAGAACAACAATTTAGATACCAAGTCTGCGGTCCAAGCAACAAATACCAACAAATACCCCCATGCGTTCGTACAAAGACAACACTTCGCGATCTGTCGATCCACTCCACCAGCCATCATTGGAAGACCCGATGAAACAAATGGCCACAAATAACATTCGGTTCAAAGAGTAACGTCGGTGCCAACATTCAAATTTACAAACTCAAATTAGGCGGTGGCAACCACCGTGAGCGAGCTAAAGAGTCAAGGTTCTAGCCAATTGCCTTCACAAACAAAGATCACAATCCAAGAGGCAACATAAGTGCAATTACCTTGAGAAGTGGCAAAGAAGTTGATGTTCCAACCTTACAAAGAATCGAAATTGACCAAAAACGGCAGGAAATGGATAATTCGGTCTGAAATATGTACCATTGAAGAAAATTGCGAGAATTCAGATGTTACCATTCCATTACCTTTTCCAAATAGGATCACACAATCCAAGAGAACAATGCAAGCGAAAATGGAAAAAGAAGTCATGGAGACATTCAAGAAAGTGGAAATCAATATTCCCTCCTAGATGCAATCAAGCAAATTCCAAAATATGCTAAATTTCTCAAGGAGTTGTGCACTCATAAGAGAAGGTTGAAAGGGGATGAGAAGATCGGCATGGGTAGAAATGTTTACGCAATGATTACGCAAGCATGCCACGAAAATGCAAAGATCCCGGAACTTTCACAATTTCTTGCACAATTGGCAACTCTAGATTTGAGCATGCAATGCTAGATTTGGGTGCTTTGATCAATGTCATGCCCATGTCAGTGTATAAGTGTTTAAACATCGGTACTTTGCAACCCACTGGTATCGTGATTCAGTTGGCAAATAGAGCCACCGCTCATCCTGCGCAGTGTCTTTGGAAGATGTGTTAGTCTAGGTGAATGAGTTGATTTTTCCAGTGATTTCTACATTCGGACATGGAAGATGAGTCTCCAACAAATCATGCTCCATTGATTCTAGGCGGAGACCATTCCTCAAGACCGCCAAGACCAAGATAGACGTGCATGCTGGCACCCTTTCTATGGAGTTTGGCGACGATTTGGTACAATTTAACATTTTTGATGCCATGAGACACCCCCTAGAGGAGCATTCTGTTTTCCATGTTGATATGATTGAGATGTTGGTTGATGATGTCTATACTGATTTATATGCTTGAATTCCCGATATTGTTGACTATCTTGGTTCTGTTTCTTGTGATATATGTGCCACTTGTGATGTTGAACCATGTCTTTGTATGTCTTTGAGATTTATTCTTTATGAGTAATGATACAAATTCTTGATGATGCAACAATTGAGAATGAGAGTCGATACCATCTTGAAATTAATGTTCTTTGAGATAGTTGTTTCAGATCACTTGTTACCTTCCATTGTGCAACCTCCATCTTTGGAGTTGAAGACTTTACTGAGACCATCTTAAATATGCATATTTGGGAGATGGTGAGACACTTCCATTGATCATTGCTAAAAACCTACAACCCGATCAAGAAGAAAAAGTTCTTTCAGATTTTGAGGCGAGAATAGGCAAGCCATTGGATGGACTCTTGCAGGATATTCCCGGTATTAGTCCCTCCACATGCATGCATAAGATTTTATTGGAAGAAGGGATCAAACCAGGTTAGACAGCCCCAAAGGAGACTAAATCCCCCGATTCTAGATGTGGTGAAGAAGGAAGTTACAAAGCTACTTCAAGTGGCATTATTTATCCCATATCCGACGGTCAATGGGTGAGCCCTCTGCAAGTGGTTCCCAAGAAATCTGGGGTCACGGTGGTTGTGAATCGAACAATGAGCTTGTGCCCACACGAGTTCAAAACAGGTTAGCGAGTTTGCATTGATTATAGGCGGCTCAACCAGGCTACCGAGAAAGGATCATTTCCCGCCGCTCTTCATTGATCGGATGTTGGAGCGGTTAGGCGGCAAGTCACATTATTGTTTCTGGATGGATATTCGGGCTATTTTCGATTCATATAGCCTCGAAGACCAAGAGAAGACTACTTTCACTTGTCCATTTGGCATATTTGCATACGGGAGGATGCCCTTTGGTCTATGAATGCTCCGAGGCACCTTTCGAGGTGTATGGTAAGTATCTTTTCTGATTTTTAGAAAATTGCATGGACGTATTTATGGATGATTTTACTTGTCTATGGATCTTCCTTTGATGCATGTTTAGATAGTCTAGCTCGGTCTTGCATAGATGCATTAAGACTAACCTCGTTCTAAATTTTGAGAAATGTCATTTCATGGTAGAACAAGGTATAATCTTAGGGCATGTGATATCTCGTGAGGGTATTGAGGTAGATCCTGCAAAAATAGATGTTATTTCATGCCTATCTTACCCCACATGCGTGCGGGAGATTCGTTCTTTCCTTGGTCATGCGAGGTTTCTATCGGCGGTTCATAAAGGATTTCAAAGAAAATTGCACTTCCGCTATCCAACTTACTGCAAAAAGATGTGGAGTTTCACTTTGACAAGAAGTGCCAAGATGCCTTCAATCAATTGAAGCGAGGCATTGACCAATACACCTATCATCCAATCGCCGGATTGGACACTTCCATTGAGTTGATGTGTGATGCCTCTAATTATGCATTGGGAGCTGTTCTTGCACAAAGGGTCGGCAAAGTATCTCATGTCATTTCCTATGCTTCGAGAACTTTAGATCCTGCGCACAAATCAACTACACCACAACCGAAAAGGAACTTTTAGCAATTGTTTTTGCTTTAGATAAATTTCGATCATATTTGCTTGGTTCCGAGTGGTTGTGTTTTCAGATCATGCAGCATTGAAGTTTCTCCTGAAAAAGCCCAATGCCAAGCCCCGGTTGATTAGGTGGATGTTGCTCCTCCAAGAGTTTGATATTGAGATCCGTGACAAGAGTGGAGCAGAGAATTTGGTGGCTGATCACTTGAGTCGAATTGAAAGGGAGGCAGATGTTTTTCCCATCCATGATGTTTTCCCTGATGAGCAGCTTTTCAAGTTGCAAGGCAACATCCCTTGGTTTGCTGATTTGATTAATTTCTTGGTTGCTAAAGCAATACCTGCACATTTCACTAAGGCTAAGATTGATAAATTGAAAAGTGAGTCAAAGTATTATGTGTGGGATGATCCTTACTTATGGAGATTTTGCGGTGACCAAGTAATTAGGAGATGTGTGCACGATGATGAATTCCATTCCATTCTTAGCTTTTGTCATAAACTTGCATGTGGCGGCCACTTCGGTCCTCAACGGACTGCTAGGAGGAAAGTTTTAGACTCGGATTATATTGGCCCACTCTATTTCATGATGCATATATGTTTTGCAAATCTTGTGATCAATGCCGAAAACGGGAATACTTCTCGTAGGAATGAAATGCCCCATAAACCCTTATTATTCTGTGAGATTTTTGATGTTTGGGATATTGACTTTATGGGTCCTTTTCCTGTATCATTTGGTTTTGTTTACATTATGCTTGTTTGTGGATTATGTATCTAAATGGGTGGAGGCTAAGGCCACTCGACCGATGATTCTAAAGTTGTTGTGGATTTTATTAGATCACAGATTTTCTGTAGGTTTGGAGTCCCGAGAGCCATCATTAGTGATCAAGGCTCACATTTTTGCAATCGAAGCATGGAGGCTTTGATGAAGAAGTATGGAGTCCAACACAAGGTTTCTACACCCTACCACCCCCAAACCAATGGGCAAGCCGAGGTCTCCAACAGAGAAATTAAGCAGATACTCCGGAAGACAGTTCAACCTAACGAAAGAATTTGACCGGAGCAAGAGGCTTGAGGATGCTTTATGGGCTTACCGGACCGCTTTTAAGACACCAATCGGGATGTCTCCATATCGGATTGTTTTTGGAAAAGCACTCCACCGGGTGGAAATTGAGCATCGAGCATTCTCGGGCGGTGAAAAGGTGCAACTTGGACCTAGATCAAGCGGTATGGAGAGGAAGTGCAGTACCGCAAAGCAATTAGAGGAGATCCGCTTGGAGGCTTATGAAAGTTCCAAACTTTATAAGGAGAAGACCAAAGCCTTCCATGATAAGTTGATTCTCGAGGAAAACATTTGAGATTGGTCAAAAAGTTCTCCTCTATAACTCCCGCTCCGACTCATGCCCGGCAAATTAAGGTCTAGATGGGATGGACCATTTATTGTTACTAATGTTTTTCCTTCGGTGCTTTGTTCGGATTAAAAGTGAGGTCACTTTGCCAAAGCTTTCATCGTAAATGGACACCGCCTCAAACAAGATATCATGAACTTCCGAGAGAATGCGAAGTGGAGGTGATGAACCTTCTCCATCCGCATTATGAATAAAAATAAAAATAAAAAGAAAAAAAAAGAAAAAAAAAAAAAAAAAGAAATGTGTGCCCGACAATGATGAGGTAGGTAGTGTCGCTCGAAGCATGTGGAGGTCATTTTTTCTTCGGCGACAACAAGCTGCGAAAATCTTGCGGTATGGATTTTATTAGCCTACTTTATTAAAGGTCTGTTACACCTTTTGCAAAAGTTTCTGCGAAATTGGTCAAAAGTTCTGCTTTGAGATTATCGTCTGCACCTACTCTGGGGACGTAGATATTGAGGATCCTAGGAATGGTACTGCGCTTAAGTTAATGGACAAAGACTCAACCATTCCTGGAAAACCAAGTTCTTGAGTTCTTTGTGTTGCTGGTTAAGTGGCGGATACGGTACTCCGTGACTCTTGAGTCGGTTTATTCTTCAGTTTCCCAAAATAACTGAACCCTTCTTCTCCTTCAAAATGGATGTCATTCTTTCAAACCTGAGAAAACATTTTCCTTCTCTTCCTCAAAATGCTCTGAGAAAAATCTACAAAGTTCAATGTGAGAGATTGAGAATGTTAATGCACAAGGGTATGCCAGAAGATGTACGTTAGATAATTGAAGCAAAGGTCCGATTAGCAGGTGAGTCCTCAATTTCATTTGACTCATATATGCCCTAGTCTTGGAAGAAGTTCATATTCTAAAAGGAGAAGAGCAAAAAAGGTTACAAGTCTCCGTCACAAATGTGGACGATGGAACCAGATGTAACAAGCGATGTCGTACTAAGGGGATGGTTTCCGCAAATAGAAGATAAAATTTTCTTCATTAAGAATGGATCGAGTAAGGAGTCATTAGATGATATCTTATTGACTCTTGAGATGCATTCTTGTGGATTGGTGCATCGTGAAATTCTTAAATTGTGGAATCTCTTCAAGGATGAAGAACAACGCTACGACCTTGGGAATCTGACTCTAAAAGACCACTGTTTGCCAATTTATAAGAAAATTGGATGGGAAGCTTATCCTCGACTCATAGAAGACGTTTAAGCCGTTCTTGGACGTTAAACCAGAGGCGGATGTGAGTCATATCCACAAACAATCTGTACATATCATCTTCTTCTTCTTCTTCATGTCATTTTTCAAAAAAAAAAACAAACAAAAAAAAAAAAAAAAAAAAACAAAAAAAATAATGAAAAAAAAAAAAATGTCTACTTCTTAGGGTTGGCTTTGGTAACACAAACCGTGAATGGGGAAATGCATGCATCTGATCCAGCCTTCTTAATTGAAAAACAAAGAAGGTAGATTGTATCCCACATGTGAGGCGACCCGGTCGTATTATGGTCACTTGTCCCTTTTGGGAGCCCTATGTTGCGCCGGTCTTGAATGGGTCGAATCTTGGTCAACAATGCTTTGGCACAAAGCCGAAAGAAGACTACCTCCATCCCAATCTTAAGTAAGTATACACTCATCTTTCATCAAGTTTTTCTAACAATTTCAAAAAAAAAAAAAAAAAGGACGTGATGTCTCTGCACTCATGACTATGCGCGGTATAAAGATACGCCGCCAGGCTAATACATACAGGTATGTCATCATTTTCTATTTCTTTTATCTTTGTATCATTTTGTTGTATTTTGATTTTTGTACAGACGATCCTTTGAGCAGGGTCCTTCAGGGGTTTCTAGACTTCTTTACCTTGATGGTTTTTCTTGAAGTCGAGAAAAAAAAAAAGATTCTGTGTCTCTTAATTTCAACTTTTTCTGACAACAGCCAACCTACCCTTATGGGCGCAATTATTTTCCTTTCTATTCTTTTTCTTATTTAAACACTCCATTTTCTCCATTTTCCTTCACACTCAGAAACACTCAAAGGGAGGAAGAGTATAGAATGGGGCCTTCTATTCGTAACCTCAAAAATGTCTGTGTTTTTTGTGGGTCGAGTTATGGGAAGGGATTAGAGTTTGTAAACGCAGCTAGCACTCTTGGTCGATCACTTGCTGCGAGGAATATTCATCTTGTATATAGGGGAGGTTGTCGTGGGTTAATGGGGGCTATATCACTTGCTGCCTTTGTAAGAGACAGTCAAGTTTTAGGTGTCATTCCTGAAACTTTAGCTCAACAGAACATCAATGGAAAGACAATTGGGGAGGAACTTAAAGTATCATCAATGCATGAACGCATGAAGATAATGCTTGAAAACTCTGATGCATTCATTGCCTTACCAGGTGGTTTTGGTACTTTGGAAGAAATTTTTCAAATTGTCTCTTGTCGAGCGAACATCCACCATAAACCCATTGGTTTGTTGATGTTAATAATTTCTTTGATCTTTTGTTATTTTTTCTTGACAAAGCTGTGGAATAGAAATTTATCACTCCTTCGGCAAGACAACTTCTTATCTCTGCCTCCACTATTGATGAGCTCATTGATAAATTAGAAGCTTTTGAGTATGTACCCGATCAGGTATTAGCTCAGATAGATTGGTCAACAGGAAGCAGCGAAGGAAGTAACAAGAAACAAGAGCCCGATCTGAAACTTTCTCTTTAAAGGGTTTGATTTAAAAAAAAATTGTTGTTGTTTTGTTTAGTATGATATGATTGTCATGGACTTATTAAACCAATTAGTGATGGCGAGTAAGGAGTAATTTTACTCTTGAGACGCATCTTAATTGGTGGCGAGTAAGGAGTTTTTAGGTAGTAATTAATTAGTATTGAATTGTGGAAGTACTAACGTTTTCTTGTTTGATTTCTTTTTAGGGTCGATGCGACCGACAAAGTGTGTTTTTTTTACGCTTAGCGTTGATTCACTTCTTATCAGGTTGTGTTGCTCTTTTCTATCTCTTTCTTTCACATTGAGGACAATGTTACATTAAGTGTGGGGGAGAGATTTTAGCATGTTTCTGTTTCTTTTCGTTTGTTAAAAAAAAATTTCCAAAAAAAAAATTTCAAAAAAAAAAATTTCAAAAAATTTCAAAAAATAATAAAAAAGGGGGTTCATTGCATGATTGAATAATTTTTCTCCCTTCTTGAACTGATATGCTTGGTGATGGATGATTGAATTGATGAATTGAGTTTGATGGATGCATACCTTGTGAGATTTTGAGCCTAATGGATGGATTCAACATTTATGCCATTCTCTTCTTTCTTGTGTGATTTTCACTCATGCTAATGACCACTCTAGAACTTGCTTTGATTCTTTTTGAGGCTACATTTCACTTGCATGCATGAACATGATTGAGGCCCTCTTTCTTAGCTAGTTTAACCAAATAGCCAACCTTGTTTTCAATATGATATCAAGCTCTTTTGACCTCTCGAAAATTCTCTCGATTCCCGCCAACCTTGTATATTTTCCTTTGCTTAACCCCTTTGAGCTTATTTGACCATTCCTTGTTTCTAGCTCATTATGTGCCTTAAATGAAAAATCGTGTTCTTACTTTACCTTAGGGAATAAAAGAACATTAGCCTGGTTAATGGATGAGTTTTGAACAAGTGTGGGGGTGTGTGTACAAAATGGTTGTTGAAAAAAAAAAAAAAAAGAAAAGAAAAGAAAGAGTGCCAAAAAAAAAAAAAAAGTATGTATATAGTTATGTTCATATATATATAAAAAAAAAAGAGAGAGAAAAGGATTGGGAAATGAATATGTAAAGGGATATACATTAGAGTTGAGATGAACTTTTATGCTTGTTATTTGAACTCAGCTCTCATTCGCTTTTATTCTCTTTGGTATTTATCTTCTCATATCTATTTTATCCTCTTCTGTTACCTTGACCTCACTACAACCTTGAATAAAGTCCTCATGATTTGTGTGTGCATGTGTTTTGAGTAGTGGAGAAGTAGAAGATAAGCAAGCTTATGGTAGTGCAATTTTCATGGGTTGAATTGAGTGAAATACCTACCTTTTAAACACTTGAGAGATTGAGAGGGAATCTTGTGAAGATCCATCATTCTTAATTCATTCTTTTCAACGGAAGTTTCCTTGCTTGTTGATTTGAGATGTGAAGAAATCTTACCTCATTTATGCTTTGATCCCTTGAATTTCTTGTTGCTCTTCTTGCTTCATTGAGTCCTTTAGAGTTTTTAGCTTTTAAGTTTGTGTCGTTTGTCTTTGTCTTCTAACTTTAGTTTTATATGTTTTGCCCAGGAGTGCAAAAAGCTAAGTATAGGAGAATTTGATAATCACATATTTTATTCATTAAGAAACCCTCATTATTAGTCATTTACACTCTTCATGTACTTAATTGACTGAATTTGATTATGTTTTGTAAGTTTGAACTCGAATCGGACTTAATTGATTTTTCAGCATTATTCGGGTCTTACATTGTTTCTGTATTTTGGCCATATCTTGAGTTCTAAATGTCTAATAATTATGAATTTTACCTTGTAGGAAAGATAAAAGAGAGCTCTACAACTTTGATGAAGAGCTCAAAGTCAATTTCAGACATCTAGTGGAGCTAATTGGGCACGGAAGTCAGAATACGGGGTTTGTGACTTGAACCCGAATAGTGTGTAGTAACCAGAACATAATTCGAGTTTGGGCATATAAAATGGGCTGAAAATTTGTAATATGAAAGTTAAGACCCATATGTACAACTTTCATGTCAAGCACAAAACTTGATTCGGGCTCCTTGATGGAGATATTGGGTCTGAAAGTCAAAATAGAGGTGCTGAAATTGGTCCTGAACAGTCTGTAGTAATTGGGTCATATCTTGGGCTGTAGGACGAATTTTTGGGTGCTTCTTGAGCCATTGGAAAGCTTAGACAATTTCCTAGAACTTTCATGAAGACCACTTGGCTCAGAAATGACGAAATCAATGAGTTCAGCAATGAATACTTTCGGAGACAAGGAAGCTCACCTACCAAGCTCACCTACCAAGCTCACCTACCAATCTCACCTACTAATTCCACCTACTAATCTCATCTACCCATCTACTACTACTCTGAATCCTCTATAAAAGGAAGCATGTGGAGAGCTCTAAACACAACACACACTTGGTGTTAGAGATAGCTTTTCATAGTTCTTGTATATTTTTCCTTCATTGTAATGGAGAGCTAAGTCACTTCTAGTCAATTCGGGACTCTTGAAGAGATTGTGGCTTGGATTCTTGAGACCTTGGTTATGTAATGTATTTGATTTATATTTGAATTCCTCTTCTCTTCTTCTTCTGTTCTCTTGATCTTGAATGCATGAATGGTGATTCTGTTTATGTTTGATCTGATTTGATCTTGGTTTAAGATTAAGTATTATGATGAAATTTAGAACTGATTGATCTGAACTAATCACGTAATTGAAGAGGTTAGGTTACTGATTTGTGCCTAGGTTAATTGAATTCGGTGCTTAAATTGACATATATTTACATGAATGGTGCGATTGCAGATTTGTGTTTATCACTTGTCAATTGAATTACGGACGATTGTCTAGTATGAATTACGGATCGATGCGAGAGATCTCGGTTAGATCCAAGTTAACCATTCAAATGTATTTCGGTGTTTGTTGAAAGGTCTATGATTGAATCCACCCAATCTCGGATAGATTTCTGAATTGACTGTTCTTTTAATTGTTATTTCTCTTTAAATCTTGTCACTGCGATCCTTGAACCATCAAAACCCCCCTTTTTCTAACTTTCACTTGATTTGATCAAATTGCATCTACGATCCTTGAGGAGACGATCCGGTGTTGTTCATTATACTACAAGTTTAGGTAATAACTTCGGTTATAATTTTGACTGAGTTCGGCGCTCGTCATTAACACCAGGAAAAATCTGCATAAATAGGATCACTATCTCGAATGACCTGATGGATGATATTCGAGAGAAACAAAAGGTCGATAAATTCCTGCAAGAAAGAGAATTGATGAGGCAGGGTGGTGTATCAACATTGAAGGAAGGAAGCGATGGGATTCTGAGATTCCAAGGAAGGGTCTGTGTGCCTAAAGATGAAGAACTCAGAAAGTACATACTTGACCATGCTCATTCGAGTCAGTTGAGTATGCATCCTGGAATGACCAAGATGTATCAAGACTTGAGGAAGCTATTTTGGTGGCATGAAATGAAAAGAGATATCGCTAGATGCGTGTCGTCTTGTTTGGTTTGCCAGAAAATGAAGATTGAGCACCAAAGACCAACTGGATTACTACAACCTTTAACTATTCCTGAATGGAAATGGGATAGTATCGCCATAGATTTTGTTGTCGGGTTACCAAGAACTAGGAAAAGATGTGACTCAATATGGGTAATAGTGGATCGACTTATGAAGTCAGCTCACTTTCTGCCAATCAACATAAGGTATCCATTGGAGAAGTTGACTCAGATATACATTGGTGAAATTGTCAGACTTCACGGGATACCCACAAAGTTGCAGTTAAGTTCTGCCTACCATCCGCAAACTGATGGTCAATAAGAAAGAACAATTCAGTCGTTAGAAGATCTATTGAGAGCCTGTGCCATAGAGCAAACTGGAAGTTGGGATGAAATCTTACCATTGGTGGAATTCACCTACAACAACAGTTACCATTCAAGTATAGGGATGGCGCCCTATGAGGCTTTATATGGGCGGAGGTGTCGGACGCCTCTGTGCTGGTATCAAGATGGAGAACGGCTTACCGTTGGACCTGAACTCATTCAGCAGACAACTGAGAAGGTTAAAATGATTCAGGAGAAAATGAAAACGGCTCAGAGTCGGCAGAAGAGTTATGCGGACAAAAGAAGGAAACCTCTTGAGTTCGAAGAAGGAGAGCATGTCTTCTTGAAAGTCACACCTACGACTGGGGTCGGTCGTGTTCTCAAGTCTAGAAAACTCACTCCAAAATTCCTTGGACCTTACCAAATTCTTCGTCGGATAGGTCCTGTTGCTTACCAAATAGCTTTACCCCTTTTTCTTTCGAATCTTCATAATGTCTTTCATGTGTCACAACTCAAAAAATATATCCCAAATCCTAATGATGTCATAGCACCTGATTCCGTACAATTAAAGGAGAACTTGACTTATGAGACAACTCCTGTAAGGATTGAGGATAGGAGGACAAAGCAACTCAGAGGAAAGGACATTGCACTAGTGAAGGTAATCTGGAACGAAGCAACTGGAGATGTGACGTGGGAGCTGGAGAACAAGATGAAGGAGCAATATCCTGAATTGTTTTAAGGTATGGAAAATTTCGAGGATGAAATTCTTAATTGTTGGGGAGAGTTGTAACACCCCAAAATTTACTTTTCTACTATCAGAATTCATTCTAAAAATATTTGTGATTTTCTAGAATTTTCTTGGAATTTTCTGAGAACACGGAATATTTTAATATATTTCTCGTTTTACGTATGCACTGAACGGAACTGGAGAAATGAGATATTTTCTCCGAAAACCTTGAACTATGGAAACGTCGATGGGGGATCTTACTAAACCCGAGGCCGGACACAGTTTACAAGGTTTCACATTTTTCAAAAAATTTTAACAGATGAAATAATAAAACACTGCGAAGAATTTATCTGTCAAATTTGTTAATGGTGACTTCTGCCAATTATAATTACATCCAATAAATAATAACACGTAATAAAAATCTTATCGCATTATTCAAAAATTACCTTGTGTCAAACCCCTTTTTAGCCTTATTTTCAAGAAAGAAGAAAAAGATAATTTAGTTAATTAAAACCCCTTGTAGGAAGTTTCCAAGAAGCTTCCTATTTGACACATTTTTCTCTCTTCCTTCTCCACTCTTCTACGGCAGAGGCTATAGGGGAAGCCTAAGTAATTCCTCTCCTTTTCCTAATATTACACTCTCATTTTTCTAAACCCCAAATATCTATTTCCCATTTCCTCTTCTTCTTTTTCTTCTCCACCGTGCAACCACTCTTGGAGGCAAATATCATCCTTTGCTTGCTTCATCATCAAAGATTCTTGCTTTCTTACACCATTCCAAGTCCTCTTCTGCTGCCATCTTTTGGTTCTTCTTCTTCTTCCATTCTTCTTCCACCATTGAAGTTAAAGCTTGGAGCTTTAAGGTAAAGCCTTCAACTTTCTTCCATCCTTCTTGCTATTTTTCGTTTCTCTTGGCCACCTTGGTGACCAAGAACCTATTTTTTATGGTTTGAGTGGACATTGTAGTGATCACTCACATTGGAGTTTTCTTGAAGGGGGAAAACGAAAATCTAGGGCAAGAAGGAGTGGCACATTGTGTTGTCTTCCAAATAGGTAAGAGGGAGATGATCCTCTTCAACCAATCTTGGTAGTAAGGGAATGTCTTGTATGTGTGTTGTTATTGATTTCTGAATCTATGTATAAAGTTCTATCATTTTTATGTTGTTCTTCATGATAGTGTATTTTGTCGGGTTTGTATGATTTATTGATGCCTCTTGCATGATTTGAAGGTATATTTGAGTAACTTGTTGATTAAATATGATAATGATTGGTTTGGTTTGAGTTAAAGGACCTGGAGGACTTTGTTTTCTGCAAGTTTATGCGTGGTAATCGATTACACGGGGCTTGTAATCGATTACCAAGCTCTTAAGGATACGAAATCGTGATTCTGGAAATCTGGTAATCGATTACGTCTTGTGTGTAATCGATTACAGAGATTCTGTTTAGCTTGTAATCGATTACAAGAGTGGTGTAATCGATTACCAAGCCTCTGATATCACAAAATGGTGCTTCTGGAAATCACGTAATCGATTACAACTGGTGGGTAATCGATTACGGAGGTTCTGTCCAATTGGTAATCGATTACCAGGACCTTGAAGTTACGAATCGTGGTTCTAGAAACCACGTAATCGATTACAATGAGATTGTGATCGATTACAGAGATTCTGTTCCTCTGGTAATCGATTACCAGGGTAATGTAATCGATTACCAAGACCAAAAATGAGATTTTTGAGCTGGAGATGATTGAGATTATGGTTCTTTGTCCTTCGTAACTCAAACATAACCTAAAAGTCCTGGATTCAAGGATTTTACTTTACTTAATTGTGATAGGTATGTGTATTCATGTCGATAGAGAAGAAATGATTTTTGAATATAGAATTCTTGGATCCATGACATGGAAATTGTGATGTGTGTGTAATGAGGAATATATATATTGATACTGAGAATTATTGATGCAAGTGTGATTTCCTATGTGGGTTATGCACCATTGATGTAGTACTCAACGAGATAAGGATGATGATGTGCCATTGAGGCAATGTTTTGATAAATGTATTGTTGATATGTCATGTTGGACATTGAATAATGCTTATGTGCCTTTGAGGAAAGGCTTATGTTGAATGCATCATTGATGAACATACATGATTGGACATTGTGTCATCATGCATGTGTTGTTTGTTGGACATGGTTTGTAAGGTGATGTATGCCTAGGAGTTTGAATAACACCTATGTGCGGGTGCGAATAGACTAAGCGTAGGTGTCATATGTTGTTGACCCTGGGGGCGTCGGGGTGTGGGTGTCTCACAATAGACAGTGGTAGCTCCACTGGGGCCAAGGGATAGACCAATATGACACACCGACGATCTTGCCTGAGACGCTGTCCTATGTCGCGATCAACTGTTGAGGTACCATGTATAAGCCATTGCGCAAACAATTTTATGAAAGAGAGCACACTATATTTTAAGGCTACTAAGATACTAGTATTACTCCTTGATCATTCACTCCGAAGATGTTTATGTCTAGCTCCATGGAGTAGGAACTTTGGTACCCTTGTTGCATTGTGAGTTATCAGTCACATGGTCCATTGAGCATTTATGATTGGATAATGCGTTTACTATTATGACTGTGATATTTGTTTGAGTCTTGGTAATGCTAATGTTGCTAGCTGGCTATGGATAATGTTAACTATTGATTTTGCTGTTTTACTCTCATTAATTGCTTTCATGTATTACTGTACTTGTATGTATTAACTGTGTCTTATGTGGGCGTTCGACGCTGTTTATTTTCTTGCTGCCTTGTTGGTACTAAAAGCTGGAAATCTCACCTCTTTCGGTAATTTCTTTATTTTGTATTTTGGTTGGATCGTGTGCTCTCGAGAAGACGCTCGTGAGGAGGACAAGGAAACCACTGAGTTTCAAGGTTTCTGGCCTTATCTCGACTGAGATCGAAGTTGTTGAGGATGTCATTTCGACTCCGTGGACTTTTTGGCTACGTGCGGATCAACTTTCTTGGAGGTCCGGACTGCTGGCATATCAACGTGCAGACTGACCGATGTGTATACCACGGCGATGTGATGGTGTCCTTAGCATGGAGATGTTATGACGCTCCTATTCTGGATTTTCATGCTTTTGTATGGCTGGAGTTCTATATGCCCGTGAGGGACATGTGGGGTGAAATGTATTATACCCCTCGTGAGGATTTCTTTTTGTCTACTGCCCAGGCTCCTGCCTGCTGTTCTGTCGTCCCGATGGATGTCTCGTCGGACAACGAGGACCCTGAGGAGGATCCATCTACGGTTCCTTCTCGTTCCAGGCAATCTTAGGGTTGGTTTTAAATTGATGGCTACTGATGGCTATCCGTTTATTTTGAGGGAGCCTGACATACTATGGGATTAGTGGGTATATATTTGTATCTCTTGGGGTAGGTACACATTTTGCTTTTTGTATACCTTTTTGGAAATGTAATCTAAACAGGCTTGTATTTCTGGTAAAAAGTGTATAATTATCCATATTGTAAATAGTCGTATGTTTCATTCCATGTTGATTGCTCTTTGACTTTTTTGACAGAAGTTTTATTGGTAAGAGGAACTTTTAAATTTTAACTCAATCACGCGATATATTTATAAATAGGTGTATATGTACATTAAATGGAAGTTTTAACCAGATACATGTTAAAGTATAAAAAAAAAGAAAAAGAAAAAAAATGTTTAAGTTTTCCGAAATTATTTGTGTGTCGTTTCACCATAGTGCGACATTCCTTCTTCTTACCCATTATGACTAAGGGAGAAAAAGGGGCGTTACATTGTGCAGTCCTTGCTTGTTGTTGAGTAGTTTGCTAATTCTGTTGTAGCATTGCTTCAGCCATTTTCTGTATTGCTTCTATCGCAGTAGCCATATCCCCTCTGCGAGCCATACTTTCTTTCAAGTCAAACTACATAAAACACAGAGAAAAGTCAGATGTATCCTTGCAGAATAGCAGACACAGAGAGTTCACACAGCACAAACAAGACAATCTAAAATCACATGACTCAAAAGAAAACATAAACCGGGAGCTCTGATACCAAGACAATGTAACGTCCCTTTTTCTCAATACTCGTGAAGAAGGAACGTCACACCATAATAAAGCAAAACATGAAACGAAATAAATTAAACTATAGAAAATAGGGATTGTTTTTAAACTCATAAGCCCAATTCATTTTCTGTTTATTTAAGTTCCTTTACAATTGTCATTGTATATATATATATATATATATATATATATATATATATATATATATATTGTGTATGTTTAACTTACGTCAATTTTTATTGCGATTGTTCTAATTATCATCTCTATACGTAATGGATTTTTAAGTTAACTCTTTTGACTCTACTTGGTAATGATATAATTCATCATATATATATATATATATATATATATATATATATATGCATAAGCTTGTTTAGTTACATTCCGAAATATACAAAAAAAAAAGCAAAAGCTTGACCCACCCAAGGTAGTTACAAATTTACATCTATCAATCTAGCAAAACGTCAGGCAAAAAGATAACGGATAGCCATCAGTAGCCACCGACAGAATCAGTCCCTAAGACTGAAGAGAAGGGACCGTAGAAGGGTCCTCTTCAAGGTCTTCTTCATCCGATGAAACATCCATCGGAGCGACCGAACAACAGGCAGGTGTAACATCCCGAAAAATACCTATTTATGAATAAATAGTCATTTTATATTATTCTTGATTTTTAGGAATTTTTCTAGAATTTTACAGAAACGTCGAATATTTTAATATATTCCTCATTTTATGTACACGCTAAACGGAACTGGGAAAACGCGATGTTTTCCCTGCGATCCTTGAACTATGGATAAGTCGACGGAGGATCTTACTAAACCCGGGACTTGACACAGTTTACGAGGTTTCACAAATTTTCGAGAAATCTTAAATGATAAAATAAATCGATACAGTGAAAAGAAAAATTCATCTGTCAGATTAATTAAACACTGACTTCTGTCAACTGTAACTATTATCTATTGGATAATAGTGTGTAATAAAAATACTATCAAATTATCCTAATGCAACCTACTTTATGTCTAATCTATCCACTTAGATTCAAAATTTAATGGTTAAAATGGCCAAAACTTCTTTGAGAAGCTTTGACCAAGTCAATGACCTATGTGCCCTTGGCTTCCTTTGGAAGCCAACTCTCCCTCACTTCTCTCTCTCTTCACTTTGGCAGCAGCCCTTGGAAGGGGGAGAAAACATTAGCTTTTCATTAATTCATTAACACATTTCAAGCCTTTCTTTTTACTCTTCTTCTTCTTTCTCCATTTTCTTCTTCTTCTCCCTCTTTTTCTGGTGTGCTACGGCAGCTCTCCTTCTCCCCACTCAACATTCACAAAACTTTCATCCAAATACATTTCCTTAATCCCTACCCTCTCCTAAACATCTTTCTTGCTTAGAGCATTGCCAAATTTCACCATTTTCATCATCTTCTTCAAGCTTTGAGCTTTTGTGTAAGTTTCAAGGCCTCTCTTCTCTCTTCTTCATTTTCAGTTACAAGGGTCTTCTAATAACCATTCACATTTTGTTTTTCATGTCCATGTGTCATTCTAATCAAGTCACCATTTTTAGGGTTTGGTGGAACTCAAATCCGAAAGTTCACAAGAAGATTTCTTGGTGTTTCTCTTGATTTCTTCTCTTAGGTAAGAGGAAGACACTCCTCCTAACCTCTCTTAGCATCTAGGAACCTTGTATGTGTATTGTTATTGATTTTTGAATCTATGTATAAAGTTCTCTCATTTTATGTTGTTCTTGATGATAATGTATTTTGTTGGGTTTCTATGATTTATGGATGTCTCTTGCATGATTTGAAACTGTATTGGAGTAATCTTGTTGATAAAATATGATAATGATTGGTTTGGTTTGAGTTAAAGGACTTGAGAACCCTGTTTTTTGCAAGTTTACGCGTGGTAATCGATTACACGGGGCTTGTAATCGATTACCAAGTTCATAAAGATACAAAAATCGTTATTCTAGAAATCTGGTAATCGATTACATCTTGTGTGTAATCGATTACAGAGATTCTGTCTAGCTTGTAATCGATTACAAGAATGGTGTAATCGATTACCAAGCCTCTGATGTCACGAAATGATGCTTCTGGGAATCACGTAATCGATTACAACTTGTGGGTAATCGATTACAGGAGGTTCTGTTCGATTGGTAATCGATTACACACGGCTGTGTAATCGATTACCAGGTCCTTGAAGTTATGAATTGAAGTTACGAAATGTGTAATCGATTACAATGGGATGGTAATCGACATAGGATTCGTTTCCTTTGTAATCGATTACAGAGTGATGTAATCGATTACCAGGACCCAAAAATGAGATTTTTGAACTGGAAATGATTGAGATTATGGTTCTTTGTCCTTTGTAACTCAAACATAACCTAAAAACCCTGAATTCAAGGATTTTACGTTACCTAAATATGATAGGAATATGTATTCATACCAATAGAGAAGAAATAATTTTGAAAATGAAATTCTTAGGTCCATGACATGGAAATTGTGGTATGTGTGTGATAAGGAATATATGTTGATGCTTATATTGGCCTATTGTGGCATGATATTGAATGGTATGAAATTGTGAATCATACATGTTCATGCATAGTGTCATATGCATTGTGAATGTCCTTGTGGACTGTTGTAAGGCCAAGTTGCCTAGGAGATTGAACACACCTTAGTGCGGGTGCGAATAGACAAGTGTAGGTCATTGGTTGACCTTGGGGGCGTCGGGGTGCGGGTTTCTCGCAATGGGAAGTTGGTAGCTCTCCTGCCCGTGGGGTAGACCGATGCAAATGCACCGACGATCCAGACCGAGACACTGTCCTATATCGTGATCTAGTGTAGGATGTCTGTACAATGCCATAATTGCGCATGAGAAAATTTATTGATAGCACTGGCCTCGGCAGCCGAGTTACAAACATGTCTCCTGATCTTTCTCTCCGATTGTTTGAGTCTAGCTCCATGGAGTAGGAATTCGGGAAATGCATGCATGCGAGTCATGATATACACTGTCATTGTTAATATTCATTTTCCATAACTATGACTGATTTGATTACTACCGTGATGATTATCTCGCACAGGCCGTTTATTTGCTTACTGTTGGAATTACTATTTATTAATTGGATATGATATTCTGAATTGCTATTTGGGCGCATGGCGCCGTTTTGTTTCTAGCATGCTACAACAGGTAATAATGGTATGATGTCTTACCTCTTTCTGTATTTCTACTATCTGTTGTCTGTACATATATACTTTGTATCGACCGAAGACGACGACAACGAGTTAGAAACTCCTGACTTCCCTGGCTTCTGGCCCGAACAAGATTAGCATCTGCTGCGGAAGATGGGGACACGTATGCGTGGATTCTTGGGCGATGTGCGTCTGACCTTCCTCGGAGGGCCAGAGTGCTGGCACATCAACCTGAACTCTGAGCGTTGTACTTACTTGGGAGACATGTCCATCACCCTTGCCTGGAGACAACATGAGGCGCCTGTCCTCACCTGCCACGTCAGCCTACGACTAGAGTTTTATTTGCCCATTCGTGAGATGTGGGGCGATCGCTACTACACTCTTTGGGAGGACTCCTTTGATTCCACCGGTCGGGCCCCGTCCCGTGCTTCTGTGGTCCCAATGGAGGTTTCCTCGAAAGAAGAGAATCCTGCTGAGGATCCTGACACGGTTCCTCCTCATCTGAGGGATTGATTTTACTGGTGGCTACTGATGGTCGCCAGTGCTTTTATTTTGGGGGCCTGATGTATTTATTTTGGTGGGCTGTATATTTTGTATATACATGATGGTTATATATGCATGATTTCCTTAGGGAGGGTATAGTTTTTGCTTTTTTGGATATTCCAGGCTTGTATTTAAAACATTGTTAACATTCATATATATATAATATATGTGCAAGTTATTCAGCTATAAGTCTTACCTTTTTGCCTTATTTTTACGGCTAATTACATTTGGTCAATTGATCCAAAAAAAAAAAACATATATATAATATACCGTCATTTTACTCATGTACCGATAAGTTTAAATAAACTAATCTTGAATAAAACGAACCGGGTCTTAATTGTTTTAATTATTTAATTTTCGCATTTTATTTTATTTGATAATGTGACGTTCCCTTCCGAAAAAAGGGCGTTACATTAAGTTGGTATCAGAGCCTCGGTTTATGTTTCTTTGGGTCTTGTGTGCGAGTCTGTCTTGTTTGTGCTGTGTGGATCTCTGTGACTGGTGTTTTTGAATTAATCCCTCTGACTTTTCTTATGTTTTCAGCAATCTGATTTAAGAGAAAAACAGGATGGCAAGAGGTAGAGAAATGGAAGCTACTATTGAAGCAATGCAGAGGATGGCTGAAGTCATCGCGCAACAAAACGAACGTGCTGCTCAACAACAAGAGAGAGCTGCTCAACAGCTCGAGGCGACTATCGATGCACAGAACTTAGCAAAATTTCGTCATCACAACCCTCTGCAATTCAAGGGGGAATTTGATCCAGACAAGGCTAGTTTGTGGATCAAAGAGCTGGAGAAGGTCTTTCGCGGCATGAATTGCGCTGAAGACAAGAAGGTGAACTACGCTACCTTTATGCTTGTCGGCAACGCCGAAGACTGGTGGAACGGAGCTTAGAGAGCACTGGAAGCCGAAGGAGCTGACATCACATGGGATGTTTTCAAGAATAAGTTCTTGGACAAATATTTTCCTGCTAATGCGAGACATACGAAGGAGCTTGAGTTCCTCAACTTGAGACAGGGGAACATGACCGTCAGCGAGTACACCGCCAAATTTGAGAACCTGGAGAAATTCTCAACGCACTACCAACATCAAACTGATGAAGCCTGGAAATGTTGGAAGTTCACAGAAGGACTGAGATATGAGGTGAAGAAGGCCATCATCACCCTGAAGATGAAGGTATTCTCGAAGCTGTTGGATACCTGTTGTGAGGTTGAAGCCTTGGAACAGGCTAGAGACTTGAGAAACAGGAACTTTGGGCCTGTACGGTCCCAAAGAGGTGGAGGCAGTGGTTCTAACCGCTTCCAAAAGAAGCCCTATTCTCGACCAGCAGGAAATCAGCAACATATTGATGGAGGTTCTACTGGGAACCGAACTGGTCAGAATACGGCATATCCTCCTAAATGCCAGAAATGTGGAAAAGATCATCTCACAAGAGATTGCCCGATCAAGGGGATCATTTGCTTTAGGTGTGGCAAACCGGGCCATGTGTCCAGAGATTGCAACCAAGCAAAGGCTGAGCCTTCAGTCAATGCGACTCGAGCCAAGAAACCGCAAGCCAGAGGTCGAGTTTACACTATGAGTGGAGCGGAAGCTTCTGAATCCGAAGACTTGATTCAAGGAGAAGGCATCATAGAAGGTAATCTTTTAAAAGTACTGTATGACTCTGGGGCAACCTATTCTTTTATATCCTATGACTGTATGCTACGACTTGGGTTACCTATGTCTGAACTACCTTTTGAGTTGACTGTTTCAACCCCTACTGATAAACCCGTAGTTACTACCAAATTCTGTCTTAAATGTCCTTTGACTGTTGAAGGTCGAGTCTTTTCTGTTGATCTAATCTGTTTACCTTTGTCATAGTTAGACATAATCTTAGGGATGGATTGGTTATCTTCCAACCATGTTCTGTTAGATTGTTCCATAAAAACCATAATCTTTCCTGTGGATGAGAATTCTAGATACCTGACGGCCAACCAAGCACGAGCTTTCTTGAAAGAAGGAGCTCAGGGGTACATGCTACTATCTTCCTTGAAAGTCGAGAGTGAGGCTGACTTGAGCACTATTCCAGTAGTGAAGGAGTTCTCTGAGGTTTTTCCAAAAGAAGTACCTGGTTTACCACCGACCCGTGAGATAGAGTTTGCTATTGATCTGTGCACGGAGCTGGTCCCGTGTCTATAGCACCTTATCGTATGTCGCCAACGGAATTGGCGGAGCTCAAGAAACAGCTAGAGGAGCTTTTGGAGAAACAGTTTGTTAGACCGAGTGTGTCACCGTGGGGAGCACTGGTGTTATTAGTTCGGAAAAAGGACGGTACCTCATGATTGTGTGTGGATTACAGGAAATTAAACAAACTGATAATCAAGAATAAGTATCCTCTCCCAAGAATTGATGACTTGATGGATCAACTAAAGGGAGCAGCAGTGTTTTCAAAGATTGATTTGAGATCGGGATACCATCATATAAGAGTGAAAATGGAGGATGTGTCCAAGACTGCTTTTCGTACCCGATATGGTCATTATGAGTACCTTGTGATGCTGTTTGGTGTCACGAATGCACCTGCTATCTTCATGGACTACATGAACAGGATCTTTCGTCCGTACTTGGATAAGTTTGTTGTCGTCTTCATTGAGGATATCCTGATATATTCTCAGAATCGGGAGGATCATGCTGAGCACCTCAACATAGTTCTTCAGACCCTAAAGGAGAAGGAATTGTATGCCAAGCTATCGAAATGTGAGTTTTGGCTTGATGAGGTGAAGTTTTTAGGCCATGTGATCTCAAAGGAAGGGATTGCGGTGGATCCGTCGAAAGTAGAAGCAGTATTACAGTGGCAGCAACCAAAGTCAGTGACGGAAGTTCGTAGCTTTGTGGGTTTAGCTGGATATTACAGAAGGTTCATTGAAGGATTTTCCAAGATTGCTAGACCGCTCACTCAGCTGACAAGGAAGAATCAAGCTTTTGAATGGACTGATAGCTGCGAGCAGAGTTTCCGAGAGTTAAAGAAACGACTGACTACCTCACCCGTATTGGTGTTACCTGATCCGAATGAGCCATTCGAGGTGTACTATGATGCTTCGTGTCAAGGATTGGGATGTGTTCTTATGCAACACCGAAGAGTGGTAGCTTATGCTTCGCGACAGTTGCGAGTACACGAAAAGAACTACCCTACACATGATTTGGAACTTGCAGCCGTGGTCTTTGCTTTGAAGATATGGAGACATTTTCTCTATGGAGCAACGTTCAACATCTTCAGTGATCACAAGAGCTTGAAATACTTGTATGATCAGAAGGAGCTGAACATGAGGCAGCGGAGATGGCTAGAATTCCTGAAGGACTATGATTTCCAGTTGTTGTACCACCCTGGCAAGGCGAACGTCGTGGCTGATGCCTTGAGCAGAAAGACTATCAGTGCTTCTGCCTTGATGATCAAGGAAAGAGACCTCATAGAACAGTTTAGGGATGTATGGTCATTTGTTAAGTTGGAACCCGGAAGGATTTGTATGAATATGGTCACCATCTCAAGTGAGCTAATGGATGACATACGGGAAAAGCAGAAGGTTGATGAATTCTTGCAAGAAGCGAGAGAATTGATAAGGCAAGGCAAAGAGAAGGAATTTGAAGAAGGAACGGATGGAATTCTGAGATTCCGAGGTAGAGTTTGTATTCCCCGTGACCAAGAGCTTAGGCGATATATTGTGGAACATGCTCACACCAGCAAGCTGAGTATGCACCCAGGTATAACTAAGATGTACCAAGACTTGAAGAAGTTATTTTGGTGGCATGGAATGAAGAGTGACATTACTAGATGTGTATCGACTTGTTTAGTTTATCAAAAAGCTAAAGTGGAACATCAAAGACCAGCAGGATTGCTACAACCATTGTCTATTCCCGAATGAAAATGGGACAACATTGCAATGGATTTGTTGTGGGTTTGCCGAGAACAAAGAAAGGACACGATTCGATTTGGGTAATTGTGGATCGACTCACAAAGTCAACCCATTTTCTCCCGATCAACATAAGGTACTGTTTGGAGAAGTTGACCCAGCTTTATATTGGAGAGATCGTTAGGCTACATGGTGTACCTACGAGTATTGTTTCGGATAGGGATCCGAGATTTACTTCAAAATTTTGGCAGAGTTTACAAGCATCGTTGGGAACAAAGTTACGTCTGAGTTCAGCGTACCACCCACAGACCGATAGTCAATCAGAAAGGACGATCCAATCTTTAGAAGATTTGCTTAGAGCTTGTGTTGTGGAACAAACTGGATGTTGGGATGAAGTTCTACCACTAATAGAGTTTACTTACAACAACAGTTATCATTCGAGTATAGGGATGGCACCCTATGAAGCTCTGTATGGAAGACGGTGTCGAACACCATTATGTTGGTACCAAGATGGTGAGCGTCTTACGATTGGACCAGATATCATCCAGCAGACAACTGAGAGGGTTAAGATGATTCAAGAGAAAATGAGGACTGCTCAGAGCCGACAAAAGAGTTATGCTGATAAGAGGAGAAAGCCTCTTGAGTTTGAAGAAGGTGAGCATGTATTCCTGAAAGTCACACCCACGACTGGGGTCGGCCGGGCCTTGAAATCTAGAAAACTCACTCCAAAATTTCTTGGACCTTACCAAATTCTTCGCCGGATAGGTCCAGTACCCTACCAAGTAGCCTTACCCCCTTTTCTTTCAAACATACATAATGTCTTCCATGTGTCATAACTTCGTAAGTATTTACCCGATCCAAGTCATGTTATAGCACCGGACACAGTACAGTTAAAAGAGAACTTAACCTATGAGGCGCCTCCTGCGAGAATCGAGGACCGACAGATAAAACAACTTAGAGGGAAAGAGATTCCATTGGTGAAAGTGATCTGGAATGAAATAACTGGTGATGCGACTTGGGAACTAGAAGACAAGATGAAGGAGCAACATCCAGAATTGTTCTGAGGTACGTAAATTTCGAGGACGAAATTCCTTTTAGTTGGGGAGTGTTGTAACATCCCGAAAAATACCTATTTATGAATAAATAGTCATTTTATATTATTCTTGATTTTTAGGAATTTTTCTAGAATTTTACGGAAACATCGAATATTTTAATATATTCCTCATTTTGCGTGTGCACTAAACAGAACTGGAAAAACACAATGTTTTCCCTGCGACCCTTGAACTATGGATAAGTCGACGGGGGATCTTACTAAACCCGGGACTTGACACAGTTTACGAGGTTTCACAAATTTTTGAGAAATCTTAACTGATAAAATAAATCGATACAGATGAAAAGAAAAATTCATCTGTCGATTAATTAAACACCGACTTACATTAATCAGTAACTATTATCTATTGGATAATAGTGTGTAATAAAAATACTATCACATTATCTTAATGCAACCTACTTTATGTCTAATCTATCCACTTAGATTCAAAATTTAATGGTTAAAATGGCCAAAACTTCTTTGAGAAGCTTTGACCAAGTCAATGACCTATGTGCCCTTGGCTTCCTTTGGAAGCCAACTCTCCCTCACTTCTTCTCTCTTTCACTTTGGCACAGCCTTGGAAGGGGAAAAACATTAGCTTTTCATTAATTCATTAACACATTTCAAGCCTTTCTTTTTACTCTTCTTCTTCTTTCTCCATTTTCTTCTTCTTCTCCCTCTTTTTCTGGTGTGCTACGGCAGCTCTCCTTCTCCCCACTCAACATTCACAAAACTTTCATCCAAATACATTTCCTTAATCCCTACCCTCTCCTAAACATCTTTCTTGCTTGGAGCATTGCCAAATTTCACCATTTTCATCATCTTCTTCAAGCTTTTAGCTTTTGTGTAAGTTTCAAGGCCTCTCTTCTCTCTTCTTCATTTTCAGTTACAAGGGTCTTCTAATAACCATTCACATTTCGTTTTTCATGTCCATGTGCCATTCTAATCAAGTCACCATTTTTAGGGTTTGGTGGAACTCAAATCCGAAAGTTCACAAGAAGATTTCTTGGTGTTTCTCTTGATTTCTTCTCTTAGGTAAGAGGAAGACACTCCTCCTAACCTCTCTTAGCATCTAGGAACCTTGTATGTGTATTGTTATTGATTTTTGAATCTATGTATAAAGTTCTCTCATTTTATGTTGTTCTTGATGATAAAGTATTTTGTTGGGTTTGTATGATTTATGGATGTCTCTTGCATGATTTGAAATTGTATTGGAGTAATCTTGTTGATAAAATATGATAATGATTGGTTTGGTTTGAGTTAAAGGACATGAGAACCTTGTTTTCTGCAAGTTTACGCATGGAAATCGATTACACGGGGCTTGTAATCGATTACCAAGTTCATAAAGATACAAAAATCGTGATTCTAGAAATCTGGTAATCGATTACATCTTGTGTGTAATCGATTACATCTTGTGTGTAATCGATTACAGAGATTCTGTCTAGCTTGTAATCGATTACAAGAATGGTGTAATCGATTACCAAGCCTCTGATGTCACGAAATGATGCTTCTGGGAATCACGTAATCGATTACAACTTGTGGGTAATCGATTACGGAGGTTCTGTTCGATTGGTAATCGATTACCACGGCTGTGTAATCGATTACCACGGCTGTGTAATCGATTACCAGGTCCTTGAAGTTACGAATTGAAGTTCTGGAAATCGTGTAATCGATTACAATGGGATGGTAATCGATTACAGGGATTCTGTTTCGCTGGTAATCGATTACAAAGTGATGTAATCGATTACCAGGACCCAAAAATGAGATTTTTGAATTGGAAATGATTGAGATTATGGTTCTTTATGCTTTGTAACTCAAACATAACCTAAAAACCCTGAATTCAAGGATTTTACCTTACCTAAATATGATAGGAATATGTATTCATACCGATAGAGAAGAAATAATTTTGAAAATGAAATTCTTGAGTCCATGACATGGAAATTGTGGTATGTGTGTGATAAGGAATATATGTTGATGCTTATATTGGCCTATTGTGGCATGATATTGAATGATATGAAATTGTGAATCATACATGTTCATGCATAATGTCATATGCATTGTGAATGTCCTTGTGGACTGTTGTAAGGCCAAGTTGCCTAGGAGATTGAACACACTTTAGTGCGGGTGCGAATAGACAAGTGTAGGTCATTGGTTGACCTTGGGGGCGTCGGGGTGCAGGTTCCTCGCAATGGGAGGTTGGTAGCTCTCCTGCCCGTGGGGTAGACCGATGCAAACGCACCGACGATCTGGACCGAGACACTGTCCTATATCGTGATCTAGTGTAGAATGTCTGTACAATGTCATAATTACGCACGAGAAAATTTATTGATAGCACTGGCCTCGGCGTACGAGTTACAGACATGTCTCCTGATCTTTCTCTCCGATTGTTTGAGTCTAGCTCCATGGAGTAGGAATTCGGGAAAAGCATGCATGCGAGTCATGATATACACTGTCATTGTTAATATTCATTTTCCATAACTATGACTGATTTGATTACTACCGTGATGATTATCTGCCTGGAACTGTTTATTTGCTTACTGTTGGAATTACTGTTTATTAATTGGATGTGATATTCTGAATTGCTATTTGGGCGCGTGGCGCCGTTTTGTTTCTAGCATGCTACAACTGGTAATGATGGTAGGATGTCTTACCTCTTTCTGTATTTCTACTATCTGTTGTCTGTACATATATACTTTGTATCGACCGAAGACGACGGCAACGAGTTAGAAACTCCTGACTTCCCCGGCTTCTGGCCCGAACAAGATTAGCATCTGCTGCGGAAGATGGGGACACGTATGCGTGGATTCTTGGGCGATGTGCGTCTGACCTTCCTCGGAGGGCCAGAGTGCTGGCACATCAACCTGAACTCCGAGCGCTGTACTTACTTGGGAGACATGTCCATCACCCTTGCCTGGAGACAACATGAGGCGCCTGTCCTCACCTGCCACGTCAGCCTACGACTAGAGTTTTATTTGCCCATCCGTGAGATGTGGGGCGATCGCTACTACACTCCTTGGGAGGACTCCTTTGATTCCACCGGTCGGGCCCCGTCCCGTGCTTCTGTGGTCCCAATGGAGGTTTCCTCGAAAGAGGAGGATCCTGCTGAGGATCCTGACACGGTTCCTCCTCATCTGAGGGATTGATTTTACTGGTGGCTACTGATGGTCGCTAGTGCTTTTATTTTGGGGGCCTGATGTATTTATTTTGGTGGGCTGTATATTTTGTACATACATGATGGTTATATATGCATGATTTCCTTAGGGTGGGTATAGTTTTTACTTTTTTGGATATTCCAGGCTTGTATTTAAAACGTTGTTAACATTCATATATATATAATATATGTGCAAGTTATTCAGCTATAAGTCTTACCTTTTTGCCTTATTTTTACGGCTAATTACATTTGGTCAATTGATCCAAAAAAAAAAACATATATATAATATACCGTCATTTTACTCATGTACCGATAAGTTTAAATAAACTAATCTTGAATAAAACGAACCGGGTCTTAATTGTCTTAATTATTTAATTTTCGCATTTTATTTTATTTGATAATGTGACGTTCCCTTCCGAAAAAAGGGGCGTTACAGCAGGAGCCCGAGCAGTAGAAAGGAAAGATTCATTACGTGGGGTGTAATACATGTTAGCCCATATATCCCTTACGGGCAGGTAAAACTCTAACCAAACAAAAGCATGAAAATCAAAAATAGGGGCGTCATAACGACCCCACGCCAAGGACACCGTCAACTCTCCATGGTACACGCAATGGTCCATCTGCACATTAATGTGCCAGCAGTCAAGACCTCCATGAAAAGTGATCTGTTTGTAGCCCAAAAATCCACAGGGGCGAGGCGTCATCCTCAGCAAGCTTCAATCTCAGTCTAGCAAAAGCCTGGAAACTCAGGAGCTTCCTCTTCTTCACACGTGTCTTCTAAAAAATAAACAGACCGACAGAAATGCAGAAATACAAAAAGAGGTGAGACACCCAGCTTTCATTACCAAAATGGCAGTAAGAAAATGAAACAACGTTGGACGCCCACTTATATCACAGTTTAATATTTAATCACAGTAATAATAAAATTAATAGTAAAAGCAGAATAATAACAGATAGTAATAAGGTCCTCCACAACAGGTAAATAACAGTAATACTACCAGCAGTCAATAGTTCAAGTATTTAAACAATTATTACAGAAATAAAAGCAGATATTCTTGCAGTTATAAATGTTCATGCTCAATGAATTATGAGACTGACAGTTCACAGTGCAAAAGGTACCAAAAATCCTACTCCATGGAGCTTGACATTAACATTTTCGGAGTGAATGATTAAGGAGTTATGTCAGTATATCGTTAGCCTTAAAAATATAGTGTGCTTTATCTCATAAAAATGTTTGCGCAATTGGCTTATGTATGGTACCTCGACAGTTTATTGCGATATAAGACAGCGTCTCAGTCCGGATCGTCAGTGTGTCGCATCAGTCTGTCTCACGGCCCCAGTGGAGCTACCACTATCTATTATGAGACACCCACACCCTGACGTCCCCTAGGCCAACCAATATGACCCTACGCTTAGTCTACTCGCACCCGCACATGGGTGTTATTCATATGGATAAATGCCTTTAATATGTTTTGATTAATGACTAAACTTAACATGATTATTACTTTGATTCACTAACTACTTACCAAGCTTGATTTTTTCAATGAGATTTAATGGAGCAAGAACAGTGGATGCAAAGGATCATAGAGCAAAGCATTTCAATTCCAGGATCACGAAGGCAAACTTAAAGAAGGAGCATCATGAAGAAAGAATTCAAGGAAAATCATTAGGAATCTTTTTGTAAAGAAAAGACTTTGTTTAATTCTTTGATTAAGCTCTCACAAATAAGTTAAAATGGTTTTCAAAAGTAAAAATGGATTAAGAATGAAAAAGGTTAATTAATAAGTCTGTACATCTATGTGTACATCAATGTACTTTCAGTTAATTAACTAACTTTTAATGAAAACCTCACTGTACATCTATGTATAAATGTTATACATCTATGTACACATCAATTGATTATGAACTTAATCAAAATCTAAGTGTACATCTATGTATAAAGTGTTATACATCTATGTATACATCGATTGATTTTGGACCTACTTGATCAGTATGCAATTTTGCATCTGTACATCGATTGATACATCTATGTATAAACCAGAACAGAAGCAAGAACTTTTTGATATAGTTATACAATCGATTAGGTAATCGATGTATAAACTTCTGGGCTAAAAATACAAATGTGTTTCAAGAACAACATCGATATACTCATGTGTGTATTAATCAAGATCAAGAACTTCCAAGAACACAGTCGATTAGGCAATCGATGTACACATGTGATAAAAGTGAAATTTTGTTTAATACATTTGTGTACTAATCGATTTACTGAGAACAAAATTTTTTAGATAAATTTGTTTTGATCTTAACTGACCTGTAAAGTGTGTCCAACGGATCTATTTTGTCATATACCTATATAAGGACATTGACAAACACTTTCATGTAACAATTCATTCGAAATTAGAGATCAAACACACATATACTGTGAGAGCTTTTCATTGAAAGAAAACAAAGTATTCTTTTCTATAGAACTTCAAGTTGTTGTATCTGATTTCTTAGAATCTGAAAATCAATCTTTTCATATTTTGTAAAAGAGAGATAAGAGAAAAGGTTCTCTCACTGATGAAGCCAAGAGTAGAAGGGATTCTTGATGCTGTGCAAGAATAGAAGGAATTCTTATGGGAATTGCAAGATTGCTTTGACTTGAAAAGCTGTCATTGGGGTAGAAGGAACCTAGAAGTGAAGCTTGTGTAAAGAATCTTGTATATTGATTTTTCAATAGTGGATAGAACTCACAATGGTGTGGGGACTGGATGTAGGTTACCAGAGGAGGTAGCTGAACCAAGATAAACTCGGTTTGTAATTTTCTCTATCCCTTAACTCTTTATTTGCTTTATTATTGATTGTATGAATGAAACAATATGTTAGGGATGTTTACATGATTGCAATATATCTTGCAAATTTGGTTTGTTGGTTAACAAAATCTTTTTCTTTGTTAAAGAAAAGAATTAGTTTTTGCAAAAAAGGGAATAAGTTTCGAAAAGTTTTATTACTCAATTCAACCCCCCCTTCTTGAGTATTCAGAAGCCACAACCAACAATTCACACTTCTAGGCATACACCGCCTTTACAACAATGTCTAACGGACAACACATATGCATGACAACATAATGTACATCATGTATGTTTATCAATGATACATTCATCATGAGCATACCACAATGGTATATATACATTCATCTCTCAACATCAATATGTCATAATTCTCTCTCATGTACATAATCAACAAGTACTTAACCCACATAGGGATTCATAACAACATAAAATCAATTCTCAATATCAATATGTAATCATACATAACTCATCGATTTTCACAAGTTCATATCTTGGATTCACATTTTTAAAGTCTTAAACTTAGGTCAATTATGAAAATTTTAGGGTGAATAACCCTTCAAAACCGTGGCCTTCTCAAGTCCCATTATTCAATTTAATTCTTCCACTTTGTTATGGATTATGCATGTCTCTAAATTCTTAATTTCCAAAGATGCACCAAGGCATCATTTAAACCTTAAACTTCTTCTCTAAGATCGTGGCCTCTCTAGGTTTTTAAAGTCTCAATTTCTTTCTATTTTATGTATTAGTTTCTTGATATCAATTTACTTAAATTTTTGTTCACCAAAATCAATTCAATCCCTCTCTAGGTTTTTAAAGTCTCAATTTCTTTCTATTTTATGTATTAATATATCTGGCAGATGAAATTTGCACAGTATTTTATTATTTTGTCTGTTAAAATTTCTCAAAAAATATAAAATCTCGTAAATCGTGTCCAGCCTCGGGTTTAGTAAGATCCCTCGTTGACGTTTCCACAAATCAAAGTTCTCAGAAAAAATATTTCATTTTCCCAGCTCTGCTCAATTTACACGTAAAATGAAGAATAATATTAAAATATTCCGCATTCTCATAAAAATTCAGAAAAATTTCAAAAAATCATAATTATTATAAAATGAATATTTATAATAAAATAAATAAATTTTGGGGTGTTACAAATATTATCAAACAGGTTCCTTCTTATGCCAAATTTTTGTAGGATTTATGCACTGTTAAAGAAAATTAAATGTGAAAAAGAAGGCCTTTATGATTGAACAGGTAAGTTCCATTATTCAGAGCAATAATGTTTTGAAACATAAAGACCCTAGTTGTCCTACTGTTTCATGCATTATTTGAGAATATAAAATTGAACAAGCTTTACTTGATCTTGGTGCTAGTGTTAATTTGCTTCCATATTAAGTTTATCAACAACTTAACCTGGGTGAGTTAAAACCAACTTCTGTAACTCTTCTACTTGCCAATAGATCAATTAAAATTTCAAAAGGAATAGTGGAAGATGTGTTGGTACAAGTTAATAAATTCATATATCCTATGGATTTTATTGTCTTAGAAATTGAAGTTATGGTTAATAGTTGCAAGTCAATTCCTGTTATTTTAGGTCGCCTATTTTTAGCAACATCTAATGTTTTGATAAATTGTAGAAATGAAGTGATGAAGCTAACATTTGGAAACATGATACTAGAGCTTAATGTTTTCAACATATGCAAGCAACCACATGAAGTCCATGATGAAAATGAGGAAACTGACGAGATTGAGGCCATTGTAGATAATCATATTCTAAAAGAGAGTTCTTCTGACCCATTAGAAGTTTGTTTAATTTATTCATTTGATTCAGGTACGCAAGTAAATGATGATATTTTTGAAATATGCTCTTTGCTTAATTGTACACATGTAATGGAATACAAGGGATAGAAGCCAAGATTTGAAGAGCTAAAACCCATGAATGATAATGCCCATGAAGAAATACCCACACTGGAACTAATATCATTATCTGCTGGGTTGAAGTACACATTTTTGGGGGAAGAACAAATTTTTCCTGTGGTAATTTCCTTGACCTTTAGTGGAGAACAATAAGGTATGTTGATAGAAGTACTTAAAAGGCATAAAAGTGCAATTAGATGGACATTAAAGGATATAAAAGGCATTAATTCATTAATTTGTACACATAGAATACATTTAGAGGATAATGTTGAAACATCATAACAACCTCAAAAAAGATTTAATTCACACATGAAAGAGGTAGTCAGAGGTGAAGTTCTTAAATTACTTAATGTTGGAATTATCTATTCTATCTCCTATAGCCAAGGGGTAAGCCCTACACAAATTGTGTCTAAGAAATCTGGAATAATAGTGGTTGAAAATGAAAAAGGTAAATTAATACCTACGCAAGTCTCATCCAGTTGGCGTGTGTGTATTGATTTTAGAAAATTAAATGCAGCCATTAGGAAAGATCATTTCCCGTTGTCATTCCTTGATCAAATTCTAGAAAGAGTAGTAGGACATCCCTACTACTGTTTTCTTGATGGTTATTTGGGGTATAATCAAATACCAATTACATTAGAGCATCAAGGAAAGACAACTTTTACGTGCCCCTTTGGCACTTTTGCATATAGAAGAATGTCTTTCGATCTTTGTAATGCTCCGGCAATTTTCCAAAGATGCATGCTAAGTATTTTTAGTGACATGATTGAGCATTATTTAAAGGTTTTCATGAATGACCTGACAATTTTTGAAAATTCTTTTGAAAATTATCTTGATAATTTTGATAAAGTTATTAAAAAATGCAAAGAAAAAGGATTTGTATTAAACTGGGAAAATGTCATTACATGGTTACCACAGGAATCGTGTTAGGTCATGTGATATCTTCTAAAGGAATTAAAGTTGATAAGGCCAAAGTTAAATTAATTGCTCATTTGTCTTCTCCAAAAACAGTTAGAGAAGTTCGTTCCTTTTTAGGACATGCAGGATTCTATCGAAGATTCATTAAGGACTTTAGTGTCATATCTAGACCATTATGCAATCTTCTGATAAAAGATGCACCATTTGATTGGACTCAAGAATGTCAAAAATCTTTTGAAAAATTAATCGGTCTTTTAACATCTGCTCCTATCATGCAATCCCCTGATTGGTCTTTGCCTTTTAAGTTGATGTATGATGCTAGTGATTTTACTATTGGCACTGTTTTAGGCCAAAGAAAGGAAGGTAAGCCTCATGTGATTTGTTACACAAGTAGAACTTTAAATAGTGTACAAATGAATTACACCACCATTGAAAAAACACTACTTGTTGTAATTTTTACATTGGACATATTTCGAACTTATTTAATTGGTTCTTCTACTGTTGTTTTCACTGATCATGCTGCTATTTGTAACACCCTCCTTAGGGCATCACATTTCCGACTACAAGCTCATAATCTAAAAATGATTTCATAAAAGGTTTGAGTTATAAAACATGGGTTTTAAAATTTCTTTTTGCGGAAACATAAACTTACTGAAAATTTATAGATAATACCAAAAAAATAGATTTAAACTGATTAATATTCATTACTGACATCACATAATATTTAACAGTTATTCAAATTAACATAAAACTTACAGACTCAAGTTTTAACAGTAGCAAACCCCATGACGGGTCCTACTCAATAGCACGGTAAAATACTAACGATAAAAACTCAACATACTTATTTTATCTTGTATCCATCTTGATGTGTCATATATCTATTCCTCATCAACACTGCACACCATTGAATCTGGGATGGCCACTCCTCGATGTTGCCACCGAACTCAGAATATTTGCTTCCAGTCAAGTCTAAGAAAACTCGTTCCATCTAGTATACAATTTTAACAATACAAGCACAACAAAACAATATAATAAAGAGGTGGGATCACCTACGCCAATACCAACATGGTAGTATGCAGATAACACAAACAACACACTATACAGGTATATCATACCATAATTATAATCATACCCTCATCATTATTTATCATCACAACAAACGTAATAAACAGTAATTACGATCCTACCCTCAACATTTTCTAAATATTCAACAATTCAGTTATCATAAACAATAATTATGATAATACCCTCAACATTATTTATCATAATAAATAATAATTACAATCATGCCATTAACATTATTCAAATCACACGATAATTACAATAATGCCATTAACATTATTCAAATCACACGATAATTACAATAATGTCATCAACATTATTTATCATCATCATCATCCAATATTCCTCAATTAATATATCATGCAGATATAAATACTCAGATTATGCATGTGCACATAGACTCAATTTCCTACTCCATAGAGGTTTTCACAATTTCAAGATGAATGTTCTGGTTAATTGTCAGCCTTAGCCCAAAGACAATCTTCAGTCTTCGAAAAGAATCGTGTTCTTGTCGGGTTTCGTCAATGAGTTGCAACGGACTGCATTGTCACGTGGCACAGGGTACTTGCCACTACCCATTCGATCGACCGCCGCACCTTGACGCCCCCAAGATCCATCATAGACCTCACTTTTCAATTCTCATTCTCTCTTCGACCATAAAGGCCATAATAGCTATCAGCTATATTTTCGTTCAATGCACGAATATCTCAATACAATTCTGTTCAATTTCATCATATGCCTCAATGCATATTTTTCAATTTCATCATATGCCTCAATGCATATCTTTCCAATGCATGTATAGTGCACCAAATACCAATCACAGGCTAATCTCATAATTTTTTCATACAATATCCATACACCGGTTCAATAATAATCCTACTGTATATTCGATTGCAAAATTATATTATCGCGTTTTCATAGTCGCACAACATTTTCATCGCGTTTTCACAATCGCGCAACATTTCTATTACGTTTTCATAATTCCGCAACATTTCTATTGCGTTTTCAAATCGCGTAATGATTTTGCCATCATTTTCTCAATCACATAAAATATTTTATCATTTTTTAATCGCGTAGCGATTTTTCAACAATAACTCAATCACGTAAAAATATTTAAATGCTTTCTAAATCGTTTAGAAACATTTTAACATTTTTCAAATCACGTAACTTAAAAATCATATTTTAAAGTTACGTAAATCATTTTTCTCCATTTTTCAATGTCGTAAAATATTTCTCAACCTTCAAAATCTCAATTTAACTTTTCTCAAAATAATATGACTTCTCACATTATTTTCCACGTTTTCTTATTCAAGAAATCCTTTTCACAATAAATTCCACAATTTCACCATTTCATTGAATTAAATCAATGTTTCTAACTTAAAATTTACAAACGCGCTCCAAAACCTAAAGGATGAGTTATACGTTAGTAAATTTCAAGTTACCAACTTATTTTTCATAATTCATGAATCAATTCTAAAACTCAGTTCTCTTTAAAATAAATTGAGGTTTAAACACTTTCAACCTCTCTTTTCCATTCATATACGAAAATTACATTTTTCAAGTGACAAAACACTTTGTTTCCATTTTCTTTAATCCTTGCACTTCATCAATTATTTTTCCACTTTGAAATCACTTTGTTTCATAAAACCAAGGCATTACAAGCCTTCAAAAACCATGGCACATGGTCATTGAAACCATCATATATTTTTCCTTCTAAATCAACTAAGTTCCATTCATGTTTGTTTTACACAAGCAAAACCATTAAAATTCCTCCAAAAACCATGAACAATTGGTCATTAAAACCAATCCATCTTTTCTTTTTCCTTTCCTTTCTAATCATTCAATGTTACCATTCATGAAAATCTTAATTCACCAATCCTTGGCATATTAGTCGAAAATTATAAATAACTTCATCATAAAATCTTTGTTCATTTTCATGTCCACTTTCTTTGCAAATCCTTAAAATTATCAACGTATTACCCTTTTTATCTAAAACTCATAATTAGTAAAATACTTAGAATCTCTTGCTCCCAAAAATTAATTTGAGGCCGTGATGCCTCTATGGTTCTTTGGAACCAAAAATTATTTTTCTTTCCATCATCAAATCATGGCAAACACAATATATTCATATCATCTATATCACAAGCATGCCATAATAAAACACTAAATCATGCAAATCATACAAAGCATGAACAAATAAATCAAACACATAAACACTCACAAATAAATTACACAACCATGGATATGAATCCTCACATGGATTCACCGTCCATCAAATACAAGATTCATCTCTCACCACCATACTTGGTTGGTGAGATGGATCTCCCTCTTACCTCTTGAAGAACCTCCCAAGCTCCTTGATTTGCTTCTTTTTCCAAGTCCTTCACCACCAAGGGCTTCTCAAAAACAAAACAAAACATAAGTTTATTAGCATATCAAGCTTGAACAAGGAGAACCATAGATCAAACATGGCTTAGAACATAAAAAAAGAGATAAGTAGTGAAGTTTCCTTACACTTCACTTCAAAAACCCTATAATTTTGCTCTTGAAGAAAGTCCTTGAAGATGATGGATTTAGAACTTGGCCTAAACTACAAAGTGTCTTAGATTGAGGTATAGATTCAAGAAGTAAGGTTGTTTGAAATTTTTGAGTGATGGAAGGTGGTCTTGGGTGTCATGGCCGAAACTTGCTTGAAGAGAAAATGGAGAGAAAAGTTTGTAGAGCTTAAGCTTTTGGAATGTTCAAGAATGATCAAGAATGAACAATAATGGCCTTCAAACCTTGCTATATCCTTAAGGCCATCACAAAATCGTCCCCCTCTTCTTGCACTCTCAAAGAGTGACCAATTTCACTAGCCACCATTTTAAGAATTCTTAGTCATTGATTAGATCAATGGTTAGGATTAATGTAGCTTCTAGGTTCTAAGTATAGCTTCTATATTGATAAGACTAAATCTAGGCCATTGGATATTTCCTCTTTGAAATCCTAGCCATTAGATGTATCTCCAAAATGAAGGGTCAAGATCACTCCTTCATACTTTCCATCCAATGGTCATAAATGGTCCTAGCCACTTTGTAAGACCAAATCTCAACCCTTGATTAAAACAATAGTGGATATCCAAACTACCAATGTTGACTAAGCAGTATAATATTTATTTTTATCTGCTATTACCCTACGAATAATATTTTTACTATATTTTTATTGCCCGATAATTAAATACAAGACAAAATACAGTAAAATAAAATTTTAAAAACTATTTTCGGATTCAGGTTTAGTAAGATCCCCCGTCCCCATCTCAACAGTACAAAATTTTCTAGTTGCAAAAAAATTTTCTCTTTTTCAGACCTACCTGGGCCCACATACAGCCCTCTTGGGCCCACAAACAGCCCATGGATAATATTAAAATAAACGAAGAATTATAAACCCTAAACCCTAAAAATTATAAAACTTATGAAAATCAAATCAGATTACGTAAAATAATTAAGACTTAACAGTAATAATTAAAATACGTAAGATTTTTCCCGGGCCGAAAATTATTATTTTCCTGACACAGAGTAAATCACACAAAATGATCAAATGTATTCACGGAATACTCAAAATAATTTTATAGTACACAGAAATCACTAAACAGTAGAATTCTGTTTTAGCTGTCAAAATTACTGTCAAATAGTTAGAAAATTTTGGGTGTTACACTATTAGATATTTAATGTCTAAGCAGGATGTCAAACCTAGATTAATACAGTGGATCTTATTGCTTCAAGAATTTAACATCACAATAAAAGATAAGAAAGGAGCCGAAAATGTTGTTGCAGATCATTTGTCCAGACTTACAACAGGCTCACCTTTTAATAACACACCTATCAATGATTCTTTTCCTGATAAATTTTTATTTTCTGTTAATTCCATGCATTGGTTTGCTAACATAGTCAATTTTCTTGTAACAGGAATGATGCTGCCTCAGTGGTCACACCAAGACAGAAAAAAAAAGTTTTTGATTGAGGTGAAATTTTTTTATTGGGATGACCTATATTTATTCAAATATTGTCCTGATCCAATATTTCGAAGATGTGTAGCCGACAGTGAGGTAGGTAGTGTCATTAAATTTTGTCACTCAGAAGCATGTGGAGGTCATTTTTCTTCAAAGAAAACAACTGTGAAAATCTTGCAGTGAGGATTTTATTGGCCCACTTTATTTAAGGACAACTATACCTTTTGCAAAAGTTGTGAAAATTGTCAGAAATCAAGTTCCATTTCTAAAAGAAATCTGATGCCTCTTAACCCTATCATTGTCATTGAAATTTTTTATTGTTGAGGAATTGATTTCATGGATCCATATTCATCCTCATTTGGATTTGTGTATATTTTGGTTGCAATTAATTATGTCTCAAAATGGATTGAAGTAATACCATATCAACACAATGATCATAAAATTGCTCTTAAATTTTTAAAAGAAAATGTCTTGAGTCGATTTGGAATCCCTCGAGCTATCATCAGTGGTGAGGGAACATATTTTTGCAATAAACCATTTGAATCTTTAATGAAGAAATATGGTATTACCTACAAAATTGCCACCTCTTATCACCCTCAGACAAGTGGATAAGTAGAATTAGCAAATAGGGAGATTAAACAAATTTTGAAAAAAATGGTTAACCTAAATCGTAAAGATTGGTCTTTAAGACTAAACAATGCACTTTGGGCTTACCGTACTGCTTTCAAAACATCTTTAGGCATGTCACCCTATCGGTTAGTCTACAAAAAACCTTGTCACTCGCATGTAGAACTGGAGCATAAAGCATTTTGGGTCATTAAAGCTTTCAATTTAAATCTTGATGATGCTTGCAAGTTATGCAAATCACAAATAAATGAACTTGAGAAATTGAGAAATGATGCATATGAAAACTCAAAGATTTATAAAGATTGAACAAAAGCTTTTCATGACAAATCAATTTTGAGAAAAAATTTTGAAATTGGTCAAAAAGTTCTACTTTATAATTCTCGTCTTTACCTATTCCCTGGAAAATTGAAATCTTGGTGGACTGACCCTTTTATTGTTAAACATGTGTATCCTTATGGGGCCGTAGACATTGAGAATCCTAGGAATGGTAATATGTTTAAGGTCAATAGACAAAGACTCAAACCATTTCTAGAAAACCAAGTTGCTGAGGTAGAATTCATTTCCCTTTCTAATCTTTGTTATGAGAAGAATTTATTCTAATTTTGTTGCTTTCTTTTTACAGCTCTTTGTGGTCCCGGTTAAATGGTAGATAATAGTACTTCATGACTCTCAAGTCGGTTTATTTTTCAGTTTTCCATAATAACTGATTCCTTCTCCTTTAAAATGGATGTCATTCTCTCAAACCTGAGAAAACATTTTTCTTCTCTTCCTCAAGATGCTCTAACAAAAATTTACGAAGCTAGATGTGAAAGATTGAGACTATTAATGCACAAGGGTATGCCAGAAGATGTACGTTGGGTAATCGAAGTAAAGGTCCATTTAGCAGGTGAGTCTTCAATTTCATTTTACTCATACATGCCAAGTCTTGGTAGAAGTTCGTATTCTAAAAAGAGAAGAGCAAAAAGGTTACAAGTCTATCACAATTGTGCACGATGGAATTGTAACAAGCGATGTCATTCTTTGGGGATGGTTTCCACAAATAGAGAAGATAAAATTTTCTTCATTAAGAATGGACTGAATAAGGAGTCATTAGATGATATTTTATTGACTTTTGATACGCATTGTTATGGATATGTACATCGTGAACTTCTTAACTTATGGAATCTTTTCAAGGACGAACAAAAACATTACAGTCTTGGGAATCTGACTCTAAAAGACCTTATTTGCCAATTTATAAGAAAATTGGATGGGAAGCTTATCCTCGACTCATAGAAGGTGTTTAAGCCATTTCTGAACATAAAACCAGAGGAAGATGTGAGCCACAACCACAACAACATATACATATTATCTTCTTCTTCTTCTTCTTCTTCTTCTTCTTCTTCTTCCAGAAAAAAAGGGGCGATCGAAAGAGTACCATGCTCTTAATTGAGTGTGGAACCCCTACCAGTGGCAGACCCGTGATTGACTTTGTAACGCCCCTTTTTGGAGAGGGACCGTCACACCAAAAAAACGAACCGAAAAGATCACTATTACTTAGACCCAGTTTATTATACATCCATAATAGCCTGTTCATTTGTAAAGTGTAATAATTTGGCGAATTCTTTTTTTTTTTTTTTTGATAAAATAGAATTATAGTAAGAAAATGATAAAATATAATTACATCATATATATATGATAAATGTTATATATATATGATAAGTAAATCATACATTCATACATCATATATATATATATATATATATATATATATATATATATATATATATATATATATATATATGTATATATATATATATATATATCATACTTGTTTAGATACATCGACAATTATACAAAAGAAACAGAACCTTCACATGCCCCAAAAGGATTATACATTTACTATCCACCAAAAAAAAAAAAACATCAGGCCCCCAAAAGACTTAAATATAGCCATCAACAGCTACAAACAGTATCGGCCCCTAAAACTAATGAGAAGGAACCGTAAGTGGATCCTCCTCAAGGTCTTCCTCATCAAAGGAAATCCTCATCGGGATAACTGAATTACGAGCAGGGGCTCGTGTAGAGGATAAGAACGAATCCTCTTGTGGAGTATAGTAATGATCACCCCACATATCACGTATGGGCAAGTAAAACTCTAAATATACATGTGCATTAAAGGTAAAGACAGATGGGTCATGACGACCCCACGCTAGAGACACAGTCACGTCTCTGTGGTAGATACAACGATTCGTACTCATGTTGATGTGCCAGTAGTCCGGACCTCCATGAAACGTTAACCTAACATAACCCAAAAAGCCACGCGGACGAGAAACCATCTCCAAATAGATAACTAGTCAAAATCAGGCCAAAAGCTAGGGAATTCATGCACTTCCTGTAACACCCTCCTTAGGGCATCACATTTCCGACTACCAACTTATAACCTGAAAATAATTTCATAAAAGGTTTGAGTTATAAAATATAGGTTTTAGAAAAAAAAAATTTTGCGGTAACATAAACTTACCAAAATTTATAGGTAATACTAAAAAAATAGATTTAAACCGATTAAAACTCATATAACAGACATCACTTAATATTTAACAATTATTCAAGAAATATAAAACTTACAGACTCAATTTTAAACAGTAGCAAACCCCATGACGGGTCCTACTTAATGGCACGGTAAAACACTAACAAGAAAACTTAATATACTTATTCCGTCTTGTATCCATCTTGATGTGTCATGTATCTGTTCCTCCTCAAATCTGTACACTAACCAGTCCGGGATGGTTACTCCTTGATGTTATCACCGAACTCAGAATATCTACTTCCCGTCACGTCTAAGGAACTCGTTCCATCTACTATATAATTTTTAATAATACAAAACACAACAAAACAATATAACAAAGAGGTGAGATCACCTACGCCAATACCAACATGGTAGCATAGAGACAACACAAACAGCACACCATCCAGATATATCATATCATAATTACAGTCATGCTATCAGCATTATTATCATCATACAGATGTAATAAACAATAATTACGATCAGGTCCTCAACATTATTTATCATAATAAATATAATAAATAATATTTACAATCATGCCATTAACATTATTCAAATCACACGATAACAACAATAATGCCATCAACATGATTATCATCATCATCATCCAATATTCCTCAATTATTATATCATACAGATATAGATACTCAGATTTATATATGTGCACATAGACTCAATTTCCTACTCTATGGAGCTAATACTCAGTTCGAAGAAGTTGATCTAAAAGATCTGTCTATACTAACATGCCTCAGACCACGTGCCACATTTCTTATATGTGTTTGCACATCTAATATATACACGATAGTCTTTACTAGATCTTGATTAAGAATAGTGTCTCGGTCAGGTCATCAGTGTGTCGCATCAGTTTAACCCACGGTACAGAAGAGCTGCCAACTGCCCATGTAGGCAACTCGCACCCTGATGCCCCCAAGGTCAACAAGTGACTTACACTACACATATCGCACCCACTCAAGAGGTGTACGTCTCTCCTAGGCAAATAGCCTCATACAGTCCATCGGACCTTTCTAATGCATGTTCAATGCACCAATGCCAATCATAGGCAAGAATTCATATACAGTGTCCATACACTAGTTCATGCATATAAAATGCACCAATCTCAGTTCAAATTCACAATTTCATATTCAGGGTCCATACACAGGCCCATTCTGAGTTCAATTTCATAATCTCATAATCAGGGTCCACACACTGGCCCAACAGTATCTTTACTATATTATTCCATTGCGAAATCATATTATTGCGTTTTCATAGTCACAAAACACCTTTGTCGTGTTTTCACAATCGCGCAACATTTCTGTTACGTTTTCACAATTTTGCAACGTTTCTGTTGCATTTTCAAATCGTGTAACGATTTTCCATCATTTCTTAATCACGTAAAAATATTCCATCCATTTTTAAATCACGTAGTGATTTTTCAACAATATCTCAAACGTGTAAAAATATTTAAACGCTTTCCAAACTACGTAGAAATATTTCAACATTTTTCAAATCGCGTGGAAATATCTAAACATTTTTCAAATCGCGTAGCTTAAAAATCACGTTTTTAAGTTACGTAAATCATTTTTCACCATTTTACAATCACGTAAAATATTCCTCAATATTCCAAACATCATTTTGGACTTTCAAACAAATCAATATCATTTCTAACATCATTTTTCACATTTCTCCTTTAAGAAATCATTTTCCTCAAAATAATATGACTCTTCACATTATTTTCCACATTTTCTTACTCAAGAAAATGCTTTTCACAACAAATTCCACAAAATCACCATTTCATTGAATTAAATCAATGTTTCTCACTTTAAAAATTACTAACGCTCTCCAAAACCCAAAGAATAAGTTACACGTTAGAAAATATCAAATCACTATTATATTCTCCATTTTTCTCAAATCAATTCTCTTCAAAATAAATTGAGGTTCAAACACTTTCAACCTCTTTTTATCTTTTATAAACGAAATTCCATCTTTCAAGTAACAAAACACCTTGTTTCCATTTTCTTTAATCCTTGTACTAAAGCACTTTGTTCAAACCCTTTGTTTCATAAAACTAAAACTATTCCAATCTCCCAAAAATCGTGGAGTTTTTGGCCATTGAAGCCATCATTTCTTTTTTTCTAAATCAACTAAGTTCCATTCTTGTTTGTACACAAACAAAACCATTAAAATTTTCCTTCAAAACCATGAGACTCTTAGTCTTAAAAACCAATTCATTTGTTCATTTTCATTTTCACTTTCTTTGTAAATCCTTAAAATCAACAACTCATTGCTCTTTTCATTTAAAACTCATGATTTATAAAATACTTAGAAACTTTTGATTCAAAAATTATCTTGAGGTCGTGTGCCTCTATGGTTCTTTGGAACCAAAATTATTTTCCTTTCCATTATCAAATCATGGCATACATATACATAATCATCATATATATCACAAGCATGCCATAAACAAAAGCGATAAATCATACAAATCATATCAAGCATGTAAGCACAAATAAACTATACAAAACACATAAACCACAAATAATTACATGACCATGGATATGAATCTTCACATGGATTCACCATCCATCAAATACAAAACCATCTCTCACCACCATACTTGGTTGGTGAGATGGATCTCCCTCTTACCTCTTGAAGAACCTCAAAAGCTCTTTGTTTTGCTTCCTTTTCCAAGTCCTTCACCACCAAGGGCTTCTCAAATACAAAATCAAACACACATAATTAATATATATAAGACTTGAATAAGAAAACCATGGATATGAATCATGGTTAGAACCTTGAAAATCAAAAGGAAAAGTGAAGATTAATAAACTTCACCAATAAAGCTTTAATCTTTAGCTTGAAGAACAAGGTTGAAGATGGATGATTTAGAGAAAGTCTCCAACATGAAAGCTGCTTAGAATAAGGTAAGGATTCAAGAAATAAGGTTGGTTAAAATTATTGGAGAGTAGAGGTATGGTGTAAGGGTGATGGCCGAAACTCACCAAGAAAGAGGATATGAAGTTTTTGATTTTTGTGAGGGAAAGGCTTCTTAGACTTGGTTAAGTTAAAGAATGAAATGAAAACACTTAGTTTTCCTTCCTATCAATTTCATGGAGCTCAATGGAAAAATCCCTAAGAATCATAAACAAATGTTAAAATCAATAACAAGTGTAGGAATAGGTAAACCATGGTTCAAGCATGGCTTAGAAAATCAAAACTAAAAGATTGGGTGAAGAAATATGAACTTTACCCTTTTTGATAGAAAATTGAAGCTTGGATTTGAAGCTCAAGATGAATGATTTTGTGAAAACTCATAACTAGAGATGTTCTTAGAATGGTATTTAGGTTTAGGAAATGTGTTTAGATGAAATTTTAGAAGCTTGGAGGCATGGCTTTTAGGTGTTGGCCGAATGGTATTCTTGGAGAAGAGAATGGAGTTTTTGTGTTTTGTTTTAGACAAGATGATGAATAGAAAGACAATTATGATACAAATGTGATAGAAATCAACCATTTTGGCCCCCTTTAGGGTGCATGGCAGTGGAGCACTCTCCAAATGAAGGTGGCCACTTTGTTTGACTTCCAAGAAGCCATCCTAACCCTAGCATGCATCAAGGGCTCACATGCAAAGCTTAATCACTTGTTCTTGAATGTTCCTAGCTAATGGTGGTTATAGAATGTTAATTAAGTTACTAATCTCATTTAGTTTAATTAATCTAAATAGTTAAGCTATGTACTAGAACATGGTAGAAATTTCCAAGAACTAGTGTTGAATATGGACCATTGGATCTCTTCCTCCTTTAAATCCTAACCATGTGATGCATCTCCAAAATGAAGGGTCAAGATTACTCCTTCATACTTTAAATCCAAGGGTCATAATTAGTCATAGCCATTTTGGAAAACCAAATCTCCACCGTTGATTAAATCTTCATCCAATGGTTATAAATGGTCATAGCCATTTTATTAGACTAAATCTCCACCGTTGATTAAATCAAGATCAAGTCTCCACCATTGATTAAATCAATGATGAATATCCAAACCACCAATGTTGACTTAAGCAGTATAATATTTATTTTTCTATCTGCTATAACCCTTCGAATAATATTTTTACGGTATTTTTATCGCCCGATAATTAAATATAGTACAAAACACAGTAAAAGAAAATTTTAAAAATTATTTTCAGATTCAAGTTTAGTAAGATCCCCTGTCTCCATCTCAACAGTATAAATTTTTCTATACGTAGAAAAATTTTCACTTTGCGGGACCTGTAACGCCCCAATTTTTAGAAAATATTCTGAATGTACTGTTTTCTGTTTTTCATGCTTTTGTGTGAATGACCGCTGTGTCCCTATTTTTCTGTTCTCGATTTCTGTATGAAAACAATTACGATAATATAGGCTCAAATTTTATTTGATCGTTTTACGTAAGTTGCTTCGAGACGGTAAAATAAAAATTTTTCTGGAAACTCTTGTTTTAATTTTTCTAAAGATATACAGCTATATAATACTTTTGGATATTTTATTTGAACGTTTTGGACGATTACTACGTTGTGGGAAAAAATGGGAAAATGACCGTTACGTCCCGAACGTCTTCGTTTTTTTTGTTTTTAATTGTTTTCTTCTTGATTTAATGTCCGATAATACTGTCTGTGATTTTATATGGACTTTTTGTGTGATTTGCTCGAGGCGGGAAAATAATATTTTCCGGTAGGAAAATCTTATTTTATTATTTAGAATTGGGGGATCTTACTAAACCCGATTCTCGAATGAGACTAAAAATAATCTTTTAATTTTTAGGATTTAACTATCAAATAAAATAATTTTATATTATTATAATATTATTTTATTAGTCGAAGATAATTTAGTGACAAGGGACCCGGAAATATTTTGCGGGACCCACAATTAGAAACGGTTAGATCGGTAGCTTAATTAATCATCGTTAGCAGTAGAACTTTCCAGAACAGGCTGACTCAGCTAGCTGACTCAGCAGAAAATTAAATACACTGTGTGACTCAGCATGTGAGTCACCAAGAGCCAACCAATAGGAAATAAGCTTGCTCACCAAGGCTTGATCTTGACCATTGATTCATCCAAATGCTTGGATGAAGCCAAGCAAATGGTCCACCTTGCACCCCACTTGATGGCTACGGCCAAGAGGTCTTGGATGACCAAAATCACACTTCATCTTCATCACTTTTCTCTCTTCTCTCTCATCAAAACCCTAGCCACCATTCTTGTTCATTTTCTTCACCATTTTCGGCCAAGACCAATACTACACCATCCAACCATCCAAAAAATTTTTCTAACCAAGTTTTCCTAACCTAAACACTATTCTAAGAACCTTTCTAGTTGGGAGTTTCTTCAAAATCTTCCATTTAGGGCTTGGAAATCAACCTTGAAAGTTTTACCTAGAAGGTGAAATTTCATGCTTTTCTTTTCTCTCTTCTTTTTCAAAGTTCTAAGCCATGATTTTTCCATGGTTTAGCTTCTTTTTCATAGTTAGTAACATGTAAATTTTGTTTGAGATTTCTAGGTATTTTTGAAGGTGAAAACCGAACCCTAGGAGGTGTGAAAGCAAGCCTTTTGTCTTCATTTAAGGTAAGAGGAAGACAATTCTTATCATCTCTTGATGGTGGTAAGAAGATGGAGCCATTTGTGATGTTTGTAGAATCCATAAGGATTCGGTGGTCATGTGTTAATTATGTGTGTATTTGTTAATTTTTGTGTTTGTTAGTAGTTTATGTGGTATTTGTTAGTAGCTTTCTTGTTTGATGATTGTAATAATTTTGCATGTCTATTAGCTTTTGAATGCATGTCTATAAGCTTTAATTTAGGTTTTATGTGTTAGAAAATATATTGCATGTGTTAGAAAATACAATGCATGTGTTAGAATTGTATGATAAGGTATAGGATGTGAATAACATGTGTAAATTTGCATGAGTGTTCCAAAGAACACATTCACTAGTTCACGGCAATGACTAAGTTAGAGGACCAAAATGTTCTCTTGATTTTTCCTAAAGTGTAACTTAATTAACCTAGGAGAATCAAGAAAGTTTCAAATTGATTTGATCAAAGAAAATGCATTTAGAAATCAAATGGTAAAGACTTAGTATTTTGGGCCAACATGCCTAAAGGATTAATTTAACTCTTACTAACTATTTTCTAATATGATTTAATGAGCTTAGACAATATAATATATTTGATATGATTTAGAAGGTGAAAAACAATTTAGAAATCAAATGCAAAAGTTTTATGAAATTTGGCCAACATGCCACTATAGGTAATCATGATTTCTAAAACTTGATTCCAAACCTTTTTCAATCAAAAGAGACAATACAAGTTAAGAAGAAATTTTCTATAATGGTTTTTGAAGAAACAAATTGAGTAGAATTAAGCTTAAAGGATTAAAACTAATAATTTTATCATTAGGAAGTAAAATACAAAATTTTGAGAAATTTTCTAACATATAGCTCACTTTAGGTTTTGAAGCATGTTAGAGATTTCAAAAAGAATTAAATGATATGGTTAAAAATTAGGTAAATGGAAATTTTATGGAAAAATTTAGGAAACCATTATTATGATATTCTAAACAAAATACTGTCAATTTTTAGTAAAAATGAACCAATAAGATAGCAAAAATATCCAAAAGATAGTATGCGGTATGAAAAATTATTCTACGTAGTTTAAATGTACTAAGTACTATTTATTGTTTATATTTTAATGTTTAAACAGTAATTTTAAAGGCATTCGAATAAGAAAATGATTTGAAAATCCTACGTGATTGAGAAAACGTATTAAAAATGCTACGCGACTTTAAAAACAGAAAAATATCTTTACCCGATTTTTAAACGTTTGTAAAAACGACGGAATTATGAAAACGCGATAAAATTTCTACGCGATTGACCGTTATTATATTTATTTTATGCTGTCGGGAAAATGTGAACCCGTACAGATTATTTTTGAGAATCTTTCGCTGTCGGGAAAATGTGAACCCGTACAGATTATTTTTGAGGATCTTTCGCTGGAAAATGTGAACCCGTACAGGCTTTTGAGACTATATCTGTGTGACATCCTGTCGGGAAAATGAGAACCCGTCACGAGGCTTTCTATTTATCTTTATGTGTGCCAAATTTTTGGTGGATTAGTTGACGAGACGAATCACATCGTGTTGTCGATGCGATAAACGTAGTGTGGTTCATTATTCTAATGAACTTGGAGACTTTAGTGTACGGGATCCCACATGTGGACGGTTGGTAGCTCCGCCCGTTGCAAGTTTGGGCCGTGGTAAACCGATAGCACACTATGGTACTCAACACACACTATATTTAATCGAGATTTGTGAAATCTAGTAGTACATTTGCCCGTAGTGCCACAACGTGAGACCGTGAACTACACCACGCCCGGATGATGGATTCTGTGTCGTGGGGCTATAGACGCAACGTGTGTGTGCAATAATTGGTGGGGCAGCCGTGGTACTAATAGATTTTACGAATCATTCCTCTCTCGATACTTGTGTGTTTCTTTAGCTCCATGGAGTAGGATTTTGTCATATTTATTTATCTCTATGTCTATTTGTTTCCATCTTATCTATTTATTGTTTATTTGTATTTTATTTGTTTATTTTATCTAGTTATTCTCTGAATGTTAAGTTACTATATTTGGTTATTATATCTTATCTGTTTATTCTTATCTTTCTTATTTTATCTCGTGAGGTTTTATCGTGATGTGATATATTGTTATGATATCTAAATCTTACTCTAAAATTGTTATTCTTTCGTTATAGTATTTTGTAATGCATGAACCGTATATATGTTGTTTGTCGTCTTCTTATTGGCCATGTTATGATGATTTTATGTTGTCTTACCTCTTTGTTATATGTATTTTCTCGACGTTTATTTATTTTACGCGGTAAAGACTTTGAGGAAGAGGATCAGCCCTTGAGATCTTGTACCCAGGAGGAGGAAGGTCAGCAAGCGGACGATCAGTTTGACGATCAAGAACCATCCGATCATCCATATCCTCTGGATTGATTGTGAGGGATGGCAGCGCCAGGATTTTTGGGATTCGTAGAGCTAGTATTTCATGGAGGTTCTCTGGCTTGGCATTTACGAGGCGATCGTGATTCTGTGACATATGCAGGACGTGTGACCGTGATTCTACGTCAGCGATTTGATGGAGAGCCCATTATGACTACGACGTTATTTCTGCATTTAGAGTTACCCTTATCCATTAGGCGTCACTGGGGTGCTGAAAACCCTGAGCCTAGTGAGATAAGCATCGTATCGATATACGCGCGATCCCGTTATCGCCGTGTGTCGAGACATCCGGATATCTATCTCCGATGATCATTTTCATACGAGAGTGATCCATCGGAGGATTAGATAACCATGATGTTTTTTTTTTTTTGGCGCGTCGGCCGTATGTACGTATATATTAACTCTTTTATTGCTTTCTTTACTTGTTTTTGTTTAAATATTTGTATGGAATGACCTTATGAAGCATTGTATGGAGAGACGATGTCGAGCCGCCGCTAGTTGGTATCAAGATGGAAGTTGGCTGAAGGCCCTTACCCAACGGACTAGTCTTAGTTGTAAATTATTTGTACAGACTTATAACTTAATCTTATGTATATTATTAGTGATGATGTTTTTTTTTATATTTCGTATTTTCCGCATTATCTTTTTTTTGTTTGGATGATCATATTTTTCGTCATCGATTTACGGAAATTATTTTATAACCCGTAATAATATTTAACAAATGTTTCACAACTTGGGTAGATTTTATTTCTATTTCTTTTATTTTCTTTTATGTGTGACATCCTCCAAAGGGGTGTTACAGGACCCACCCCAAGCCCACATAGGACCACCTCGGCCCACAAACAGCCCAAAAACAATCAGAGAAATATAAAAATTTCATAATCATCAACAAAATCACAAATATTAGAAAACATATGAAAATCAAGTCAGATTGTTAAAAATAATTAACAATCAAGAGAAATAAATACATAAAGATTTTTTTCGGCCCGAAAATTATTATTTTCTTGACACGGAGTAAATCACTCAAAATGATCAAATACGCTGACGGAATAATTAAAATAACCAAGTTTTCCTAATTTTACAAAAAATCTTCCATTTAGGGCAAAGTTTTACCTAGAAGGTTTATGCTTTTCTTTTCTCTCTTCTTTTTCAAAGTAAATCACTAAATAGTAGAATTCTGTTAACTGTCAAAATTACTATCTAATAGATAGGAAATTTTTGGGTGTTACACTTCCCCTTCTTTGCTAACGTCTCTAGAGAAGCACATAAATAAACAGAATAACAGAAATATAGAAAAGAGGTGAGACATCCAGCATTCAATACTAATTATTGTAGCAAAGAAACAGAATGGTGCAAAGCACCCACATAGCATCGCAACAATGTTAACAATAATAATAGCAAGCGATAATAGAAACAGCAACAGAATCTCAGATAATATACAGTTTAATAGTTCAAATAATCATAACATCAGTAAAAGAAATAAATTCTACAATCATATAAATTGATGCTAGGTAAAGTATGTAACGAACAATGCACATGCACAAGGTACCAAAACCCTACTCCATGAAGCTAGACACAAATATCGGAGAGAATGATCAAGGAGCCATGCCAGTATCTCGTCAGCCTAAAATCAAGTGCTTTCAGAAAATCAATAATTTGTGCAACAAGGCTTTATACATGACATTCTTCACAAGATAGCGATATAGGACAGTGTCTCGGTCCGGATCATCGGTGCATTTGCATCTGTCTATCCCACGGCCTAAAGGAGCTACCAACTGTCTATTTGTGATTCACCAGCACCCCGATGCCCCCAAGGTCAATAAGTGACCTACACTAGTCTATTCGCACCCGCACTAAGACTTTCAGAACCATCCGATCATCCATATCCTCCGGATTGATTGTGAGCGATAGCTAAGATGTGATTCAACTCGATCATCCATATGGCTCCTGGATTGATTGTGGCGATAAGCGGCCTTGAGATTTTGGGATTCGTAGAAACTAGTATTTCATGGAGGTTCTCGGCTTGGCATTTACAAGGCGATCTAGGCATAAAGCCTTACTTTAACAATGCATGATGACTCAATGCATACAAATATATATAGTCATCAATAACATGATTTATCCACAATTTCATGCCACAAAAGGGCTCAATCCATATTAACCAATTCTTGGTCCCATATATGGACCCACCATAACTCATCATCAAATTTTCAAGAGTAACACATATTTATTAAAATTTAACACAAAGCTACGTCTCTATTTCAAGACCTTTATCATTAACCCTCTCTAGAGGAATTCTCTTATAATTCTCATTCAATCTTTATTTCTCTTAATTAGCTAAGTTCTTTACTTCAATTAACCATACTCACTTAGAAACTTATTCTAAGGTTCTCAAGCCTCACACTCACTCTTGTTCTTCCATTAAGTTCAAAAATCACTCTAGGTCATCAAATAAATTTCTTTCCATCACATTGTTAATTACTTAACACTTAATTACTTAAGTTCCAAGGTTATACAAAAATCACATGCTTGGACCAATAACAAGGCTTTATACATGACATTTTCTTCGGGAATAGCGATATAGGGAGCCGAGTGTCTCGGTCAGGATCATCGGTGCATTTGCATCTGTCTATCCCGGCCTAAAGGAGCTACCAATATTTGGTCCTAGAGGCCGTGAGCCTCCCAAGGGGTAAGAGCCCAAAATTTTTCATTGCATTAATTAATTCTTTAACACTTAACTCACCTAGTTCCAATTTCTACAAAATTAAATCTTGAACACCTAAAATTTGGCCTCTTGGCCGTGAATCCAAAATCCAATATATTTTCCATGGCCATCAAGATACACAATGACAATCAATAAATTCACACAAGTCAAAATAACAACAAAATCATGAAGAACAACACAACAAAGAGAGCAATCCCACACGGATTCCTCATCAACAACACCAAAAACGCTTCCTCACCACGAAGATAGGTTGAAGAGGATCATCTCCCTCTTACCTATAGAAGACAACACAAGAAAGCAAGCTTCTGATCCCTTTGTTGCAATTTTAGTCTTCCATCTTTAAGAAAATTCTAAGGTGAGCAAACTTTTACAGTCCTCACTCAAACCATGAAAAGAGGAGTCCTTGGTCACATAGGTGACCAAGAAAAATGAAAAAGAGAAGAAAAGAAAAGAAAGTCAAGAACTTTACCTTAGATCTTTAAGTTAGGGCTTCAATGGTGGAAGGTGAAAAAGGAAAAACTAGGGGATGATTACCAAGGAGAAAAGTCTTAGGAAGATGAGAGGAAGCAAGAAATGGAATTAGTTTAGCAAGCTAGTGAAGATGGCCTCCAAATGGTGTGGGTTCCGTGGAGTTGAGAGGAAGAGAGAAAAGTTTGAGAGAAAAAGATGAAGAAAAAAGAAATGTGATAGCTTTTTGGTGATTTCAAAATTAGAAGTGAAAAAGTGATAAAGTGAAAAGCTCATTTTTGGCTCCAAAAAGGGCCTTATTGTTGTGGAGTGTGGGAGGGAGGAGAGAGAAAACAAAGCTTCCTTTGGAAGTTTTGGAGCACTTTTCCAAAAGTCAAACGATGATGTCACATATATGATGTTATCTTTGATGATGTCATTAAAGTGCTATCTACAAAAGATGACCAACACTCTACTAAAGCTATTATCTAGTGAACAAAGGTTATAGTTAATAAAGATAGTATTCATTGTTCACTGGATAATTTCACAGTACAATAATTTTATTTATCAGATAAAATCTAAAAAAATAAAAAACTCCATAAACTATGTCTGGCCTCGGGTTTAGTAAGATCACCCGTCGACGTTTCCATAATCCAAGGTTTTCTGGCCTCGGGAAAAATATTTTATTTTCTCGACCCTGCTCAATGCACACGTAAAATCAATGTATCTGGAAAAATCCACAAAAATTCTCAAAAATCACAAGTATTATAAAATGACTATTTATCATAAAACAAATAATTTTTGGGGTGTTACAGACTCGGGTGGACCTTTGCACGCCAATCCTTAAATAAGGTCCGTGTATCATGCTTTGTAGAGAGCTGCGCTCCACAACCTAATGTTCACCATCTAGGCACTGTGGAGTTGATGGACAGGCAGAAGTGTCCCACTTTGGTTATTAGTGAGAAGTAACCCGCGGCTGCCAAAGCGTATGAGGCATCTGAGCTTGATCCTCTCTTTAATTAGAAGGGGCTCTCAGCATCCTGGGATGGGACATTCTGGATCTTGGACATTACGGGTTTTAGATTTTAGTATCTTTGTTGATGTTACAAACCTAAGTGTGAGCTCTCTAGGTTCCAGACCCAGGATGGAAACCCACGATGGTTTCTTTCTTTTTCTTTCTTTTTTCTTTTTCTTTTCTTCGAATAAACATGCATGAGTGTTTACTGCACTGGTGACACGTAACTCAAAGATATGCCACTACTGCACTCATTACACGCAATATAGAGATACGTCATGAAAACTGTACATGAAGGTATGTCATCATTTGTTATTATATTTCTTTTCTCTTTATATGATTTTGTTGTATTATGGTTTTGGATAGACGATCCTTTGAGCAGAGTCCTTCAGGGGTTTCTAGACTTGTTTACCCTGATAGTTTTCTTGAAGTTAAAAAAAATAAAATAAAAAACAAAATAAAAACAAAATAGAAAAAGTTTCAAAGTTTTCTAACGACAGTCAGCCTACCCATATAGGTGCTATCATTACCTTTTCCATTCTTTTTCCTATTTAAACACTTCATTTTCTCCACTTTCCTCCAGCTCATAATCATTCAAAGGGAGGGTGAGTATAGAAATAGGACCTTCCCTATTTAGACTTTTTGTGTACCGCAAGTGCACGAGTCGTTCAAGTAATAAAAATGATGAGTAAGATCGTCTCCACAGGGATAAGTTTATTTCCAATGCTAAGTATTAACCAATAGCTTATGTAATTCTATTCAAGAACATAAATATTTGGAAAAGATAAAACATAAACTAAAAACTAAAAAGTAATAAAGATAATGGTTAAAGTTTAGGGAAATCATTCTTCACCCCTTACTTCAACCAACAACATGCAATCCTCTTCATATATATGAATGCAATGATTAGGTTAGCTTGAGAATCTACTTTAGTTGAAAGCCTATGTCTCGGGGTCAATCAACTATGGTTTCAAATGCCCAACTCACTATGTTTCCATGAGAGCTAACACAAAATCCACTCATTAAGATCTATTCTCAAACACACACTATGCATGGCTAAGAGGTATATTTCTATCCCATTAGTGAATCAACCCATCCCGCCATTTGAATGAAATCAAATATGCATCAACTATAAGTTTGATCTAAAACCCAATGTCCTATGCCTAGGCTCATTAGATTTCATCAAATCACTTAAATGTTGGCCAAACACCCAAGAGCATTAAGAGCAATATGATTGAACAAAACCAAACATACATATAAACTCATAGAAGAGGCAAAATCATTGATATTCATAAAAAGATCCAAAGTATTCCCTAAATACAGCTTGACAATACATTGAACATGAAAATAACATACAAAATACATGCTCAAGATAAAGGGAGAAGAGAAAAGCAAAGTGAGAAGGAGAAAGCTCATGGATTTGGTCTTTGAAGCTTGAATCTTCCTCCAAGAAGAAGATGGCCTCCATCCTTGGCTCCCCAAGCCTCCTCTCCATCTTCAAATGAAGACCTAGTCGCGCCTCTCTAGCCCTAAGACGGCAGAAAACCTAAACTAAAAAAAAGCTCCTAAAGAAAACTAATGAAAATGTATTTATAAGATCAGCTCCACGTATCATGCCGTGGTGTGACACATGTGGCGCCGCGGCACACGTTGAAATTAGGGTGCAACACCACAGCGTTCACTCCTCCTGTGCCGTGGCGTACCAACCTCGGGTACCAAACTGAGCAGCAGGGCTGAGTTCACAGCGCCGCGGTGTGCTCTTCCTTGCACCACGGCGTGCTTTGCTAGAATGCACCTTGGGCTTTCTCTTCCAATGCAGGGTATAGGCTTCCTTCAATTCATCTCTTTTGAGTCCATCCTGCATTAGAGAAATCACCAAATTCAGTATAAGGGCAAATCTACTTAATTCAACAAAGAATAGGAAAGAGTATCACAAAAGCATAAAGGAAGATATCAAAATAGAATTTGACTAATATAAGCCCAAATCCTTCCAAATATGCATAGCAATAAGGACTAAGCTATCAAAAGAGCACAAATATAGGGCATAAATAACTACACATAGTGGAGTTATCAATGTGTTGATTGATAAATTAGAAGCTTTTGTTTATCAACCTGATCCAGCAATAGCTCAGATAGATTGGTCAGAAGGAAGCGGTGAGGGAAGCAATATGAAAAGAAAGCCAGATCTGACACTTCATTTATAACTTTCCTTTACCTTTGTTTTTTTTTTCATCATACTTTGTTTCTGTATAAATTTGTGTCAAGTCTCTCTTTTCAATAATTGGCACAATAGGTACTATCTTTTATCCTTCACTCATCTATATTTTAACATTGCGGACAATGTTGTGACCTTGTTGGGGGGGAATAGTTGATCAAAAAAAATTGGGAAGTATGATATGATTGTCAGCAACTTACTAAACTAATTAAGAATGACAGAGTAAGGAGTAAATTTTACTTTTGAGAAGCATCTTAATTGAAGAAAGTATGTTTATTGATATGATTGTTAGAAACCTACTCAAAGTAAAACCAATTAAGGTTGGTAGAGTAAGGAGTAAATTTTGCCCTAGAGGTAATTTTACTCTTGAGACGCATCTTAGTTGAGGAAATAATTATTTTGCGTAGAAATAGCAAATGGATTCTTGGATCTTAGCATAAATTGTCCTTTTTCGTAAAAATCACATGCTTGGATATGAATGTTGAAATGGTGGATTGAGAATGATAGAAATATGCCTTGTGAGATTTTGAGCTTATTGATGAATGAATTGCACATTTGTACCATTCTTTTCTTTCTTATGTGATTTTCACTTATAGAATTGTTACTCTAGAACTTGCTTTGATTCTTTTTTAGGTTACTTTTTTACATACATACATAAACATAATTGAGGCATTTTTCTTGAAATAGTTACTTTAACCAAATAGCCAAGAGTAATTAGCGCACAAATAGGAAGCCTTGCTCAGTAGCATATTGTCTCAATATGATATCAAGCACTCTTATGACTTCTTGGAAATTCTCTGATTCCTACCAACGTAAGGCATTGAAAATGACCTATTTTTCCTTATTTAACTCCTTTGAGATTATTTGACCATTCCTTGTTTGTAGCTCATTATGTGTCTTAAATGAAAAACCATGTTCTTACCTAACCTTAGGGAATAAGAGAACATTAGCTTTGTCATTGAACGAGTTCTTGAAAAGTGTGGGGGTATGTGTGCAAAATGGTTGGTGAAAAAAGAAAAGAGTGGCTAATTGAAAAAAAAATGTGTGTATATTTATGATCTAAAAAAAACCAAATGTGTAAAGAGAGGCCAACAAGGCAAAAATGGATGGGAAAGAATATGTAAATGGAATTTGTATTAGGTGGAGTTGGGATGAACTTTCATGCATATTATTTGAACTCAGCTCTTACGCTCTTTTATTCGTTTTGGTTTTTAACTTGTCTAATCCATATTACCACTATCCTTTACCTTGACCCCATCACAACCTTGAATAAAGTCCTCATGATTTGTGTGTGCATGTGTTTTGAGTAGGGGAGAAGTAGAAGATAAGTAAGCTTATGGTAGTGCAATTTTTCATGGGTTGAATTGAGTGAAATACTTACTTTTTTAGCACTTGAAGGATTGAGAGTGAATCCTGTGAGGATCTATCATTCTTGATTCATTCTTTTCAACTGAAGTTTCCTTGCTTGTTAGTTTGAGATGTGAAGAAATGTTACCTCATTAATGATTTGATCCTTTGAATCTCTGGTTGCTCTTCATGATTCATTGAGTCTTCTAGAGTTTTTAGCTTTTGAATCTGTGACGTTTTTCTTTATTCCCTAGTTTTTTTGGTCTTATGTGTTTTGCCCGGGAGTGCAAAAGTTAAGTGTAGGAAAATTTGATAGCAATATATTTTATACATTTTACAACCCTCTGACTAGGCTTCTTAAGGTTCAATTAAGCTTAATTAAGTTAGTTTTGTCACATTTTATGATATTGAGCTTAATTGGATTATTGAAGAAATTATTACTTGAATTGGCCTTGAGTTGCTTAATTGCATCTTTCATTAAACTAGTTATAATTAGAGTTACAAATATCTAATTGATGTGATTCTGGTCTTGTTAGAAAGCTAAGACAAATCTACAACTTTCATGAAGAACACAAGAGTCAGATCGGATGTCTTGGAGGTCATATTGGGCTTAGAAGTTAGAACGGAAGAGCTGTAGTTGGGCCTAAACAGTGTGTAGTGATTGGCTCATATCTCGGGCTGTTGGTGGTTCTAGGAGATGAAATTTTACTAGAAGATAGTTAAGACCCTTATCTACAACTTTCATGAAGACCATTTTGCTCAATTCTGATGACATCCATGAGATAAGCACCGAATCATTTAGTGTTAGTGGGGAGACAAGGATCAAAATAATTTTCTACTCACTTATCTTCATCAAACAACTCCTTTGGCATTTACTTATCATCATCAAACCACTCCATTGTCATTTTGTACTCCTCAAGCTCTATAAAAGGGAGCATTGGCTGATCATTTAATCATCTTGGCTTAGCAATCAAGATTATGCTATTGTGTTATTTGTTTCTTTTGTTGTAGTTTTCTTTGTTCTAAATTGAAGTTATTTTCATCTTTTTCTTCTTATGTCTTTCTTTCTTCTTGTTCATGAGTAACTAATTTTCATTTTGCTTAGATGTAAGGGTGAAACATTTAGTAATAAATTAAGGTTTGATTAATTTCTTTCTTGTGCTTAAATGATGTATTATCAAGTAATCATTATATGTGTTGTATTTTATTTACAATCAATTTAGAAACCCTCCTTGTAAAGTGGAGATCTTGCTTCATTATAGACAAGAGGTTGACATAATAAATTCTTGAGCCCATTTATAAGTGATGGTGTTAGTGGATAATTAAAGGAATCATAATATAATTACATATATAATCTTAAATAAACTTTGAATGTTGTATTTTCCAATTGGAACTTCCATTATGTGTGGATTTCAATTGAGTTATAAAAAGAAATAATCTTATCTTTAATTTATTACCAAGAGTGGATCTCTTAGCCCAAGTAATTTTTTTTTCATTTGTGAACAACCTTTATCACCTTTATTGTTTTGAGAAATCTTTTCCTTACCTCAAAGAATTTTTCTTCATCAATTCCTTGTGGATCGACCTCGGACTCTCGAGAATTTACTACTTGAAACAACCTGCACTTGGCTTTGCAACTTTTAATTCGCATCATTGGTAGCCCAACAATCAATGTTTATATTTCGTAAGAAATTAATGATCACCATGATGATTAAGATGTTGAATGAGGAATTGAGCCATGATATGATGTAATGTTGAGAAATATAATGATTTATACATGTTATTAAATGATGGTGATGAGCATGATATTGGGAAGCAATATAAAAAAAGTGTAAAGGTAGATGAGGTTGAATGAGTTCCTCTCTACAAACATGTATGGTAATGAAAAAGTTTAATAATGATGATAATTGCTTCCCTATTATGTAAAGAAAAATATGATCAAGTAAAAGTTAAAGAAGGAAAGCTTTTTAATATTGTTGCATGTTTTGGTTTTCAAACTTGTTATTTGATGTTTCCATGTATTGTAAACCTATGACTTGGACAAACGGGCTCCAAGCGGCTTGGACAAAAGAGCTCAAAGTGCCATGTTTGGTAGTGGAAGGAACAAAAGGGTGTCATGCCTACCCAGAAAATAATACAAGGAACAAAAGGGCTTCTTGAAACAAAAGGGCTTCCTAGAAATACTTAAATAACATATGATTTCTAAAACAAAACTTTTAAGAATCATTACATGAGCATACTTTAGGATTTCATTAGGTATAATCATACATCACCATGCATTGCATAAAATGGGCAATTGTATAGGCAATTTTCTTGTTTTTATTAAATGAGAAGATTAAGGATAAAAGCTAGTTAGAAATGGCTGAGAATAATACTTAAAGTGAGTTAGGTATTGTTCATAGTCTGGTGATATATGTTTAAAGTATATGTTGTTCAAAAAGGTTGTTATGTAACAATTAAATTGATTACTACCATAGCTATTATGAAAGAATTTAATTTATGTGTAGAATTGTTATGTACTGATTACTTACTTTTAATAACTAAATGAACTATCTACTTTGGTAATGGAAATGACTGAGTTTTGGCTTATGCCACCTTTCCAAATGTTTAATTATAATTTGTGTTTTTCTCCAAAGTAGTTGGATTTACCATGATGTCATGATTTAAAATTTTACTATTGAAAATTATTAATTCTTACTCCAGTCTTTTTATGTTTTCCATGATAAATCCAGAGAAAGGCCAAAGCAAGCGCAAGCGCAAGGCGATGAAGATTTAGTTAAGTTATTATTGTAAATATTTTGGTTATGTAATTATATTCATGGTTATGTAATTAAATTATTATGATTAGCTCTTTGTATAAGTTGTAGTCTCAGACATATCAGATAGATCTTTAGTAAAGAGCAAGTTTCTTGAGGTGTAAAATGTCTTGCTCTCTTACTTTTGTAAAGGCTCTATATATTTATTCGTTAAATAGATATTGAATAAGTTGTAAATTATGTTTACGTTAGAAAGTGACATACTAATTCCATTTACTTAGTATACTTAGGGTATACTATAGTATTTAGAATTAGGATGTTACACATCATATTTATTCATTTCTCATAATATACCCTTACATTTTTCATTCTCATATTTGCATGATTCTTCATGCTTCAAGTTCCATATTCCAATTCTCATATTCTTCATATTTTCTGCATTATAACATGCTTTATCTTTATTCATATTTTATTTCTTCTTTATTTATTGTATTTTATTCATCATTCATTCTTTGTTTGTTTGTTGTGTTTCTATTCATTACTATTCAAGATTCACAATTCATCAATTCTTATTCATTAATTCTTATTCTTTGGCAATTCTCATCATTTCTTATATTCCTTGTATTCATTCATTCTTCAAAATTCTCATTGTATTGTAATCATTTTGGGATACTCTCATACTCGAGGTTATATCCCATTCTCATACTTAAAGATATTCTCATACTCAAGGTTATATATATCATTTTTCTCTGGATATTCTCAGACTCGAGTTTATATCTAGTCCTCATATATTATATTAGGGAAGGAAATACCATCCTCACACTATCATTTCATTCTCATTCTTACTCTCTTGGTAGTAGTCTGTTTTTAGGTTGGTGCATTTCAACCTATTCGTGACACTACTAGGTATGTCACACAAAACTACTCCATATTCAGGGTAACACAAACCACAACTTATGAGGGGAATACCATCCTTATCTCAGAGTTGTGGGAATGTCATTATATCCCTTTTCCATGGCAAGTAGTATACTGTTAATTCTCTTCGCCACGACAGGCGGTATGCCATTAATTCTCTTCGCCATAACTAGTGGTATTCCGTTAATTGTCTTCGCCACTATAGGCATTGAGGGAAATACCATCCTCATAATATAATACATACTAGGATCACCTCATCATCTAGACAGAACTTGAGTGAAAAGGAAGATGGCATCATCTATCCTCCCCAACTACTCCGAAATGAAGCAAAATACCATCCTTAACCTTCCATTCTAACTAGAGTGAGGATCCTTTCTTCATTCTATACTCAATCCAAGATCACCTCCAATAAAAAAGGAACATCCGTCCTCGACTACCTTTCACTTAGTGAAAAGACTCAGGTAAAGAGGGAAGGAAATACCATGTTCAACCTTAATAACTCTGGTGACCAAGGAAATACCATCCTTATCCATCATTTTCTGAGTTTCACCCTAGGTATGAGGTTAATCATGGATGATCGGGTTACCCATATTTTTCATTCAATATTCTTTTATTCATCTTCTTATTCATGAGATTCATTATACATACATTCTTATGCTTTACTTTTTCATTCTTGCCAATATCATTCTTCAATATGTATATATTCATATACTTCTCATTGTTATATATTATTATGCTTTTTAACTTCATATATACATTGAATTCATCTTTGTTATCTCATTTCACACAATATATATATATATATATATATATATATATATATATATACACACAAAGACTCATATCATAAATAATTCATTTCATTATACTTCATTCAATTTCAAACTTATTATACAATTCATTTCACAAAATGGTTTGGATGCATATTGATCCCATAATTTAGTGAATTCAATCACATAATTCAAGGTTTAAGGTTTGTATTTAGGTCCAATGGAGTAAAGAACTTTGTTTCTAACATTTTCAAATCAAAATACTCATTTTGGGGGTTTGGTAATCGATTACATGACCCTGGTAATCGATTACCAGCTTAACAGAACCCATGTAATCGATTACAAGCAGGATGTAATCGATTACAAGCAGAATTTAATCAATTACAAACTGCCTAGAAACACGATTTGTAATTCCAGAAGCTTGGTACTCAATTACAGGAGCTATATAATTGATTACCACCCTAAAATATACAGAAAACGGAGTCTTTAAAGCCATCCGAACCTAAATCAAACCCATATAAATCAATAACAACATCAAATCTTCACTAATATGCATGCAAATCATTCAGAGAACATCAAATTCCAATGGGGAAATGAAATCCCTTTTTCCAAACCCTAAAACTCTTAAATCAAAGAATCAAATTCTTAAATCCTCAAATCATTCATTCAAAATCAAGGAAATTCATACAAAATCACTTTCAAATTCATACAAATAGCTCATAATCATGAAAATAATGAAAGAAAGCATTCCCCTTACCTCTTTCATTTAGCTCCTTGAAGCTTATTTCCTTCTTTCTTTCCTCTCGTGCTTCTTTTCTTCTTCCCTTGTCTTCCTTCTTCTTCCATTTTTTGCTTCTTCTTCCTCCCCCCCTTTATTTTCTTTCTCTCTTTCTCTATTTCTCTCTTTTTGTTCTCGTCTCTCTCTTTCCCTTCTCTCTTTTCTTTCTTTTATTCTATTCTTTCTGCCAACTTAAATAAAAATAGGGTTCCCTCTAGAACTTTTATATCTCGTAAGAATACTTTAATCCTCCAAAATCATATTTTTTCCACTTCTATAAGTGTTCTAGAAAATTACTGATCTCAACTAAATTATTATATTCAATTTTTCATAATTCTCCATACACTACTATTCACTAACTACTTTTCTTAACTTAAATCAAACCTATAAGGTAGGTAAATATACTTGCCTTAACTTATTTTCCATACTAAAATATTCTTCATAATATACTTATCACCTCCATGCACTTTCATAATTTTCCAAACTTTCTAGTTATTTAATTTATCATTTTAAAACTTTCCTAGTGTTATTAAAAATTTCAAACTAATCTAGTTAGTCCTTCGGAATTTACTACAATTCATACTAATTATCTTCATCATGGGAATACATTTTTCCCATGTTTATTTCCTTCATTTTAGCTATTTATCTCAAAAGATGAGTTATTATTCACTTTTTGTGTTATAGAATTGCGCTCAAACTTATCTAAAGGATTACCAAATTTAACAGGTAACCTTTACCCACATTATTGAGCTTCTATAACACTAATAAGAATTCATTAAATCATGGAGGATGTTACACTTCACACTTAGTATCCTGTGCAATTGAATTAATTTCTCGCTATACCTGTATAACTTTTATGAATTATTTTCTTAATAGGATACTAGTAGTAGTGTGAGGCCCTAAATTACTTCCTACCATGAGTATATAGAACCTGAGCTATGTGAGGTGACTCCTATCATTATGATGCTTGAGATATGGGTTCTGTAGGTTAAGCAAATAATTAGATGAGCACTGAAATCTGCATTGCATTTGTACATTATGTTATGAATTGAATATGCAATTAGGTTTTTAATGAACTTGGTATTCATATTTGAAGCTGTTTTATAAGAATTATTTGTGCATGTATAAAGAATATTTTGAAAACTATTAAATGGAATCTGCTTTGGGAAGAAAAAGGACTAGTTTTGGGCATTTTGCCACCTTTCTACTATGTACAAATATAATGATTTTAATTACTTTAAATAAATATATTTTTCCCCGAAATAGCTGGAAATATTGTGACGGCACCTTTTCATAATAGAATCTACTGAGAATTAATATTCTCACCCCATTATTGTTTTGTATGCCATGATATTTCCAAGGATGATATCTTGCAGCATCAAGGCGCAATGGAAGTTGGCTTTTGTTTTGGATTTAGCCTTTTGTATAGTAAATGTAATGATAATGGCTTAGAGGCATATATTATGTATTTGTACTTGAATGTACGCTTGTATAATTATCTTCAGTATATATATATATATTTTACAATTACGCTTTATCTAGGCTCATATTTATATACATCACTAGAAAGTATATTTAAGTTTTATAATCAATATCTTAGTAATGTACTATGGTCTAAGTCTAGATACACTATTATTAATAATAGCGAGGGCATTACATTTTGGTATCAGAGCAGTTCATCTTGTTTGAGCCGGGGTATGGACTAGCTATGCTTTGTTATGCTTTTATCTTGTCTTAGTAATGAGATGCATAGGTAGAATTGCATAACTACCTTGAGTTTGTATGTTTGTAGTTAATTGTCGCACTGTTACATAATATTGAGTCTGATCAGCTCAATATATGTTGTACTGTGTGTGCAGGGAGCTATGGCATCGACTAGTCAAACTTGTGGTGGGGGCAGAGCTCCTCCTAGAGATAGGGGTAATACTCTAGATGTGTTTGATGCTATTAGAGATATGGCTGCAACAGTTAGAGAACAAGCAATTATGACTAACAGAATATTGGAGGAGATACGGGCCAATGCACAACCAGAGCAAGTTCAGAATGTGGCTTTAGAGGAAATTCAGGACTTCCAGGATTTATCTAAGTTTAAGAAGACAAATCCTCCATCTTTTTAAGGTGATTATGATCTAGTAAAAGTGGAGGCATAGTTGAAGTAGTTGGAAAAAACTTTGGCGGTGATGAGATATAGGGATGACCAGAAAGTGTCTTTTGCTTCCTACTTGTTAATGGGGGAAGCTGAAAATTGGTGGAACGATGTGAGAAAAATAAAAGAAGCAGTTGTCATTTAGGTTACTTGGGAGGTATTTAGAACGACTTTCTTGGATAAATATTTTCCAAGAACTCTACAAGAAGCAAAAGAATTGGAATTTTTGAAATTGGAGCAAGGAGATATGATAGTAGGGTAGTATGTTGCAAAGTTTGAGGAGCCACCAAAATTTTCTTCTTATTTCTGGTATAATATGGATGAAAATTGGAAATGCATCTAATTTGAACATGGATTACGAGATGAAATCAAGAGAAAGGCGAAACCTTTGATGATTAGAGATTTCTAGGCTTTATTAGAAAGATGTCAAATTGTGGAATCGGTGCGGTCAAAGCCTCAACAAGAGTATAGATAGCGAGGATTTCAGAAAAGAAAGAGGGGAGATGACAAGTTTAAGAAAAATGATCAGTGGTTGAAGAATCAAAAAGAAAAAGGGAAGTAGGTTCAGACTAAGTCATATGGACCGACATGTCCAAAATGTGGCAGGTGACATGAGAGTAAACCTTGTTGGGCAGATCAGGCGGAGTGTTATATATGTGGACAGAAGGGACATTATGCTAGCAGCTGCCCCCAACAACAAGTTGCACTACCACCTCCTCCCAGGCCTCAAACCAGAGGAAGGGTTTTCACCTTGAGTGGCAAGAAAGCAACTCAATCCTCCGACCTGATTCAAGGTAAGTGCATAGTTAAAGGTAATCTTTTAACTATGTTGTTTGATTTGAGAGCTTCCCACTCTTTTATTTTTTATGAATGTATAAGGATACTAGATTTACCTATTTGTGAACTTCCTTATGACCTAACAGTTTCTACTCCTACTAGAAAATAGGTATCCACTTCTAAAGTTTGTCTAAATTGTTGAAAACTGAGATTTCTTTGTAAACCTCATATGTTTATCCCTTATTGACATAAATATCATTCTTGGCATGGACTGGCTATCATCAAACCATATTGCACTAAACTATTCAAATAAAATCTTAGTGTTTTTATCTGACACTTCTTCTCTGAACTCTTCCTCTAAACATGTAATGCCCTTTTTTCTAGGTGAAGAAGGAACGTCACACCATAGTAAAGTGAAACGAAAATGCGAAAAGTACAAATACATTGATAAATTAAGACCCTGTTCATTTAGTATATAATTAAACTTCTTCAATCGTAAGTGCGTATAAATTGGGTATTGAAAATGTAGGTATATTATTACTTACTAAATTATAATTTTTTTCTTTTTTTTTGTTAACAACGAATAATAAATATAATACCGTAGAAATTAAAATGAAAGGAAATTATACATCCATATATTATATATATAATTGCATCAGCCTATTTAATTACATCATCAAATTTACAAAAAGTAAAAGGCTTTACCCACCCTAAGAGTGTTTACACAATATACATCCCATCAAAATAGCAAAACATCTGGTTCTCCCAAAAAGATATACGGATAGCCATCAGTAGCCACCGATATTATCAGCCCCTAAGACTGACGAGAAGGAACCGTGGCAGGATCCTCCTCAGGGTCCTCCTCATCCGATGAAATCACCATCGGAGCGACCAAATTTCGAGCAGAAGCTCGAGTAGTGGAGGGAAATGAATCATCTTGTGGGGTATAATAAAGGTCATCCCACAAATCTCTAACAGGTAGGTAAAACTCTAAGTGGACAAAGGTAATAAAATCAAAAACAGGAGGGTCATAGCGACCCCAAGCTAAAGACACAGTCAGTTCCTCATGATAGATGCATCGGTCCATTCGCAAATTTATATGCCAACAATCAGGACCTCCATGGAAGGTCATCCTCGCATAACCCAAAAATTGGCGTGGACGTGACAACATCTTCAAGCAAGCTCTAATCGTAATCGGACCAGAAACTAGGAAACTCAGGCGCTTTTGCTTCTTCACGAACGTCTTCTCAGAAGCAAATAAATGAAATAGAAATACAGGTATACAAGAAAGAGGTGAGACACCCAGTATTCATTACCAATACGGTAGTAAGAAAACAAAACGGCGCTGGGCACCCACATAGCATCACAACACATATATTCATTAACAGTAATAAATAAAATAAGCAGTAAAAGAAGAAATAACAATAAGTAATAGTAAAAATAAGCAATAAAAGATAAGTAGCAATAATATCTCAAGCAACCAACAATTCAACAATCCGGTAATATTTACAATAGTAAATGAAATAATTTAATAGTGCAAGTGCTCATGCCCGATGAAATATGAGACTAACAATGCATATGGTACCAAAAATCCTACTCCATGGAGCTCGACAATAACATTTCGGAGAGAATGATCAAGGAGTCATGCCAGTATCTTATTAGCCTTAAAATAAAGTGTTTTCTCATAAAAATTGTAACACCCTCCTTAGGGCATCACATTTCCAACTCCTGACTCATAATCTGAAAATCAATTCGTAAAAGGTTTAAGTTATGAAAATATGGGTTTCAAAATCTCTTCTTTACTAAAACGTAAATTTACTGAAAATATTAGGTAATATTGAAAATCATATTTTAACTATTCATTATGCAATATTGACACCAATTAATATTTCACAATTTAAAGAGAAATATAAAATTAACAGACTCTTTTTTTTTAACAGCAGCAAACCCTATAACGGGTCCTACTTAATAGCACGGCACAACACTAACGAGAAACTTTAACATACTTATTCCTTTTTCTGTCCATCTTGATGCATCATACATCTGTTCCTTTGTCAATACTGCACCCCTTCGAGTCCTGAATGTCCACTCCTTATTGTTGTCACCAATCTCAGAGTATCCATCGCCCGTTATGTCTAAGACAACTCATTTCTTCTACTATATAGTTTTTACAATACAAACACAGCAAAACAATATAACAAAGAGGTGAGATTACCTACACCAATACCAACATGGCAACACAGAGATAACACAAGCAGTATATCATACAGATAGATTATACCACAATTATGATCATGTCATCAACATTAATCAACTATCAGCATTCAATCATTTATCAGTTCAATTATCATAAACAACAATTATGATAATGCCCTCAGCATTATCATCATCATCATCCAAGTATTCAAAACAATTGTCATAGTCAATATTCCTCAATTAATATATCATACAGATATAAGTGTTCAGATTATGCATGTACACAAGACTCGATTTCCTACTCCATAGAGCTAAACTCAGGTCGGAGAAAATGATCGAAAATACCTGTCGGTACCACGTGCCTCAGACCACGTGCCTCAGACCACGTGCTTTAATTCTCATTTCAATTTTTGCACATCTAGCATATATACGATAGTCTTTATCAGATCTTGATTAAGAATAGTGTCTCGGTCAGGATCATCGGTGTGTTGCATCGGTCTAACCTACGGGAAGAAGCGCGACCAACCACCCGTGTAAGCAACCCGCATCCCGATGCCCCCAAGGTCAACAAGTGACTTACACTACGCATATTGCACCCACTCAAGAGGTGTGTTTCTCCTAGGCAATCAGCCATATCCAGTCCTCATCAGACCATTCCAATGCATGTATAATGCACCAAATACCAATCACAGGTATAATACCAATCACAGGTATATCTCATAATTTCTCAGATATAGTTTATACAATGCACTAATATATTAGTGTAAGTCCAATCACAAGGGCCATTCTTTTCAAATTCGTTTGTTCAATTAAATCATATGCCTCAATGTATATATATATTTTTTCCAATGCATCTAAAATGCACCACGTGCCAATAACAGGCAAAACTCGTTGTTTTTCACAAATAGTGTCTATACACTGGTTTTACAGTAAGCAAACTGTATTTTTCAATAACAAAATCATGTTATTATGTTTTCATAGTTATAAAACACTTTTGTCGTGTTTTCATAATTGCGTAACATTTCTGTTACGTTTTCACAATTCCACAACACTTCTGTTACATTTTCAAAATATCATAACACTTTTGTTACATTTTTAAAATTCCAAAATATTTTTATTACGTTTTCACAATACCGTAACACTATTGTTACGTTTACAAAATTTTGTAACATTTCTGTTACGTTTTTAAAATGTTGCAACTCTTCTGTTGCACTTTTAAACCATGTACTATTTTTTTTAACGTTTTTCTCAATCACGTAAAAATATACGTTTCTTAAATCGCACAGTATTTTTCCACTGTTTCAAAATCGTGTAACTTAAAAATCATTCTTTTAAGTCGCGTAAATCATTTTCCATCATTCTCAAAATATTTAAAACACTTTCCAAATCACATAACGATTTTCTGTCATTTTCACAATCACGTAAAAATATTCTATCACTTTTAAATCACATATTGATTTTTCAATAGTAGTTCAAATTACGTAAAATATTTAAACGTAATTCAAATCGCGTAGAAATATTTTACTGTATTTCAAATCATTTTTAAAATACGTAAAATATTTTTCAACATTTTACAATCACGTAAAATATTCCTCAATATTCCAAACATTATTTTGGACTTAAATAAATCAATATCATTTTTCAACACATTTTTCAAATTGCGTAAAAATATTTTACTGCATTTCAAATCGTTTTTAAGATACGCAAATAATTTTTCACCACAATTTCATTACAGAAAATATTTCTTAACCTTCAAAAATTCCTTTTCAACTTTTCTCAAAATAATATAACTTTATACTTCATTTAATATATTTTCTTACTCAAGAAAATTTTTTTCCACAAATCTTTACTCAAGAAATTCTTTTCAGACTATAATTCACAAAATCGCTTTTCCAATGATGTAAATCAATATTTCAAAATCTTAAATTTTCCTAACGTAGTCCAAAACTTGAAAATAAGTTATACGTTAGTAAATTCTCAAATCACCATTATATTCTCCATTTTTCTCAAATCAATTTTAAAATCAATTCTCTTCAAAATAAATTGAAGTTAAAACATTTTCAACCTCTCTTTGTCTTTCGTTTACAAAATTTTCTCAAGTGATAAAACACTCTGATTCCCTTTCCAAAATCCTTGTATTAAACCAAACTGTATTTCTACTTTGAAAATTACTTTATTTTATAAAACCAAGGCATTACAAACCTTCTAAAACGTGGACATGACTATTGAAACCATCAAATATTTTTCCTTCTAAATTGATATGGTTTTACACAAACAAAACTATTAAAATTTTGTTTTCAAAACCGTGTGATTCATGGTCATAAAAACCAAACCCATTTGTTCAAATTCATTTTCACTTTCTTTGCAAATTCTTTTTCACTTTCTTTGCAAATCCTTAAAATCAACGTTTGTCCGTTTCATTCAAAACTCATGTTTAGAAAAACACTTAGGATCTTTTTACACAAAATAAATCAATAAAAATCCTTCAAAACCATATTCTTGTTCTTTTGAAAAACATATCCTTTGTTTATTTTCCATACTCTTCAAATCAATCCAATTTTTAATCTTTCATGAAAATCTTAAGTTATAAACACCTATGTTGAGGTGTCTTGACCGAAAATCCCATAGCCTTTAGAACCAAGAAAATTCATTTTTCTCCACTTCATAATTTTCATTAAACAAATCAATTTCCTTGTTCTTGAAAAATTTCAACATGAATCTCTAATTATGGGCATCAAAACCGTAGCCCTCTCCTTGGCCATTGAAGCCAAAAATTAGTTTCCTTTCCATCATCAAATCATGGCATACACATACATACACATCATATATATATATATATATATATATATATATATATATATATATATATATATCAAAAGCATGCCATATTATCATCATGCATAGTATAAGCATACCATTAAAATCATAAATTCATGCAAAGCATATTAAGCATAGGCAATTAATCAAAGCTCATAAACACCCACAAATTAATTACATGACCATGGATATGAATCCTCACATGGATTCAACATCCATCAAATATATAACCATCTCTCACCACCATGCTTGGTTGGTGAGATGGATCTCCCTCTTACCTCTTGAATATCCTCAAAAACTCCTTGTTTTGCTTCTTTTTCCAAGTTCTTCACCACCAAGGGCTTCTCAAATACAAAACAAAATACATAGAAATTAGTATACTAAGCTTGATTAAGAGAAACCATGGATCAAACATGGTTTAGATCATGAAAAAGAAGAGAAGAAATGAAGTTTCCTTACACTTCACCATAAATACCCCATAACTTTGATCTTGAAGAAAGTCCATGAAGATGAATGATTTGGAGGAAATCTTCAACATAAAAGTTTCTTAGAACATCATGTAGATTCAAGATCTATGGTTGGATGAAATTAAAAGAAATTGGATGGTGGTTTTGTGTGTCTTGGCCGAACCATACAAGAAGGAGAAGGAGAGAAATTTTTCTAAGAGTTTTGCTTGAAGGAAAGTTCAAGAATAATGAATAGAAAGACAATTATGATATAAAAAATAGAAACCAACAATTTTGGCCTCCTTTAGAGTGCATGACCGTAGCTATGCTTGGAGAAAAGGTGAAGAGAAAAGTTTGATGAAGACTTGGCTTTTTTGGAGGAGACAAAGGTGAATTATAATCAATAATGACCAAAGGTGATCAATATGGTCTTCAAATGTTGCTTTAACTTCCAATGCACCACAAAAATTGTCCCCCCCTCCAAGTAGTCTTCTAAGAATGCAAACAAAACAATAAAGAAACATAATTGACTAAAGCAAAACATAATTGACTAAAGCATCAAATAATGGTCATAAAGCTTTTTCTTTGTCTTCTAAACAATCCAAAACCGTCCCCTTCCTCCATTTTGCATGCAATAATGTTGTCATCTTTTTCAAGCCATTATTTAGAGCATTTTAGGCCATTGATTAATTCAATGGTTAGGATTTAGGTAGACTTTTGATTTAGAAGACTTAATCTAGGCCATTGGATCTTTCTCCTTTAAATTCTAACCATTAGATGTGTCTCCAAAATAAAGGGTCAAGATTACTCCTTCTTACTTTTAATCCAAGGGTCATAATTAGTCTTTGCTACTTTTTAAGACCAAATCTCCACCATTAATTAAATCTTCATCCAATGGTCATAAATGGTCTTTGTTACTTTACAAGACCAAATCTCCACCCTTGATTGATTCTAAATCCAATGGTTATAAATGGTCATAGCCATTATATAAAACTAAATCTCTACCCTTGATTTAATCTTCATCTAACGGTTATAAATAATCTTATTTACTTTTAAGATCAAATCTCCACCGTTGATTAAATCAAGATCAAGTATCTATCGTTAATTAAATCAATGGTGGATATCCAAACCACCAATGTTGACTTAAGCAATATAATTTCTATTTTTATTTGCTAAAACCCCACGAAAGATTATATTTACTATATTTTTATCGTCTGATAAATAAATACAGTACAAAACACAGTACAAGAAAATTTTAGAAACTGTTTCGGGATTCAAGTTTAGTAAGATCCCCTGTCTCTGTCTAAACAGTACAAATTTTTCTATGCGTAGAAAAATTTTCACTTTGCGAGACCCACCTGGGCCCACGTAAGGTCACCTGGGCCCACATACAGTAAAAAAATTCATAATCATCCATAAAAATCACAAATATTAGAAAACGTATGAAAATCAAGTCAGACTACTAAAAATAATTAACAGTTAAGAGAAATAAATATTTAAAGATTTTCTCCGGCCTGAAAATTATTATTTTCCTAACACAGAGTAAATCACTCAAAACAATCAAATACGCTGATGGAATAAACAAAATAATTTTACAGTGCACAGAAATTACTAAACAGTAAAATTCTGTTAATTGTCAAAAATATTGTTTAAGAGATACGGAAATTCAAGGTGTTACAATACTCCTCCTCTAAAGAAATTTCGTTCTCGAAATTTGACAAATATGATTTCACACCCTCAGAATAAATATGAATATTACTCTTTCATCTTTCCTTCCAGTTCCCATGTAGCTTCCTTTCTTACATCTTTCTATACTATTCTAACCAACAAAATCTTTTTGCCTGACGTTCAACTTCTCCTAATCAAATAGATATCTCAAACTCCTAGTTATTGAAGATATTGAATGTTACTCCAGAAAGAAAGTATCTCCATATCTCTGATACCAATACAGCGATTACCAATCTTCATTCATGCCTAGAATAGTTTTTCTCAAATGACTTCAATTTCCTTAAATCATACCCTACAACTCTTCTATTCTGCATAAGCACATATCTTAAGCTCCGATGTAATACGTCGCTGTTCACCTCTCTGTGATTGATATGGACAAGATGCAAATGGTTTTGATGTCGACAAACAAAGAAAGCAATGGGAATACAATGATCAAGTCACAAGGAACTCAAGCTTAGCATATAGGTTATAGATCTAATGTAAAGGTATTCTAGAGATTCACCTCAAGCTCAAATGATTTCCTTAAAATGTTTTTGTAAAATGGTTTTTCAAGTTAGGATCAAAAAGGTTTTATGCAACAACTCTTTCGAATCTAATATCCTAAGCCATTTTGGAAACTTACCAGCCTGCCTCTTGATAAACATTAGGAGCCAAAATTTCAAGGCCCCTAACAGATTAGGACCAGCTCCTAACCGGTTAGTTAGTTCAAACAAAAGCTTTGCCTCGTTTTTTATAACGTGCCTAACCGATTAGGCAAAGTAGCTAATTGGTTATTTTATAACTCAGAGGCCAAAATATATTTGTCCTAACCGATTAGGTAGAAGACCTAACCGATTAGTATCACTTCCAAAAGCCAAAAATGTTTTGTCCTAACCGATTAGGCAGATGGCCTAACCGGTTATTCATAAACTCAGAAGTCTTTCTAATCCTGTCCTAACTGGTTATTCTATAACTCAGAAGCCAAAAACGTGTTGTTCTAACCGATTAGGTAGAAGACCTAATCGGTTATTCATCAACTCAGAACCCACGTTGGTAATGTCCTAACCGATTAGCTTGGAGGACTAACCGGTTAGCATCCTTCCCAGAACTCATTTTCGTGGTGTCCTAACCGATTAGGACACATTCCTAACTGGTTAGTTATTAAACCAGAACACTTCTCCTTACGTCTAAATGAGCCCCTAACCAGTTAGGATACATAGCTAACCGGTTAGCCAATGTTCTAGAAAAACAAGGAGAAGCCCGTAATGGCTATATTGCTGAGCATTAATTGCTCACAACCACTTCCAACGGCATTTAATAACACTTACCTATATATTTGCATGTTGGGCTTCGTTGGGAGGTTAGAAAAACTGAGTCTATCATTCTGGAAAATTTGTATTGAGCTTTAAACAAGTTTTTATCATCATTCTACAAAATCCTTTGATTTGAGTTTTAACTTATGTGAATCCCAAATACCATAGTGCTTCAATTTGTAATACTTGCTCTAGAGAGAGTTTCTTTCATTTAAATCTTATATAATCTGTTTAGTGAGGGTGAGGTATCCCTCAAGTATTGTAAGGGTGAGGTATCCCTTGGAAAATAGAGGCTCAAGCATTAGGGTGAGGTATCCCATAGTGTTGAGTGCTCAAGATTGTAGTGGTTGTCAAGCACCCATTGAAGCTTGAAGATATAGTGGAAAATCTCAAGTTGTTGCTTGGGGACTGGACGTAGATCACAAGTGGATTGGTGATTGAACCAGGATAAACGATTGTGTTTGTTTTCTCTAAACCCTTCTCTTTATTTAGTTTACTCTTTTATTGAATTGATTGGATATTGTCTCCTTTGGCTATCACATTTATAAGTAAAGGTGTTTATCTCATTCATCCAATTATCTCTAATCGTTCAATAGCTTCAACGAAAATTGTTTATCAACCGATTTACGAAAGATTTGCGAACTTGTTTTACTTACTCAATTCACCCCCCCTCTTGAGTATTGAGGCCACTTGGTAATAAGTAGTATCAGAGCTAGACTCTTGTGTAAAGAGCTTAGCAGCTTCAAGAGAAGTGATGGCTTCAAATGATTTTTCAAATGAAAGTTCTTCTATAAATAGACCTCCTTATTTCAATGGGGATGGTTATGCTTATTGGAAAGAAAGGATGAAAATTTTCATTGAAGCTATTGACTTAGATGTGTGGGACGCCGTTGAAAATGGTGCTTTTGTCCCAACACAAACTAAAGATGGTGTGAAAATCAATACACCTAGAAATGAATGAACTGATGATGATAAAAAGAAGGTTCAATACAACTTGAGAGCCAAGAACATCATCACCACATCCTTGGGGTATGATGAATTCTTTAGGGTGTCAAATTGTAAGACCGCAAAAGAAATGTGGGATACCCTACAAGTAACTCATGAAGGTACTAGTGAGGTAAAACGATCTCGAATAAACACTCTTACTCATGAATATGAATTGTTTATAATGAATCAAGGTGAGAGTATTCAAGATATGCAAAAGAGATTTACTCACATTGTTAATCATCTCATCTCATTGGGAAAGACATTCCCTAATGAGGATCTTATTAACAAAGTCTTAAGATGTCTAAGTAGGAATTGACAACCCAAAGTTACTGCTATTGCGGAATCAAGAGACTTATCAATAATGTCTCTAGCCACCCAATTCGGAAAGCTTCAAGAACATGAGCTGGAACTAAATAGGCTCAATCAAAGTGAAGAGCATGATAAAAAGAAGAAGGGAATTGCACTCAAAGCCACCTCTTCCATACTTGAAGATGATGATGAAGATGGTGAAGAGGATGCTGAAAATATTGAACTAAGTGAGGAGAATCTTAGTCTCCTTGTGAGAAAATTCGGAAGATTCCTAAAGAAAAAGGGATTTCAAAGAAGACCACCCTTTCCTCAAAAGAAGGCATATCACAAAGGAGAAGGATCCTCTACTCCTCCAAAATGCTACGAATGCAGAAAACCGGGGCATATGAAAATGGAGTGTCCTATATATCTCAAGAAGACGGAGAAGTTTGAGAAAAGACCCTCCAAGGAAAAGAAAGGAAGAAGAGCATACTAATAATCATATATTTTATACATTAATAAACCCTCATTATTAGTCATTTACACTCTTCATGTACTTAATTGATTGAATTTGATTATGTTTTGTAAGTTTGAACTCGAATCGGACTTAATTGATTTTTTCAGCATTATTTGGGTCTTACACTATTTCTGTATTTTGGCCATATATTGAGTTCTAAATGTCTGATAATTATGAATTTTACCTTGTAGGAAAGATAAGAGAGAGCTCTACAACTTTGATGAAGAGCTCAAAGACAATTTCAGACATCTAGTGGAGCTAATTGGGCATGGAAATCAGAATACGGGTTTTGTGACTGGAACCCGAACAGTGTGTAGTAACCAGAACATAATTCGAGTTTGGGTTTATAAAATGGGCTGAAAATTTGTAATCTGAAAGTGAAGACCCATATGTACAACTTTCATGACCAACACAAAACTTGATTCGGGCTCCTTGATGGTGATATTGGGTCTGAAAGTTAAAACAGAGGTGCTGAAACTGGTCCTGAACAGTCTGTAGTAATTGAGTCATATCTTGGGCTGTAGGATGATTTTTTGGGTGCTTCCACAGCCATTGGAAAGCTTAGACAATTTCCTAGAACTTTCATGAAGACCACTTGGCTTAGAAATGACGAAATCAATGAGTTCAGCATTAAATAATTTCGGAGACAAGGAAGCTCACCTACTAATCTCACCTACTAATCTCACCTACTCATCCACCTACTAATTCCACCTACTAATCTCACCTACTCATCCACCTACTAATTCCACCTACTAATCTCACCTACTCATCCACCTACTACTCCTAATCCTCTATAAAAGGCTAGATGTGGAGAGCTCTAGGAAGACACTTGGTGTTATAGATAGCTTTTCATAGTTCTTGTATATTTTTCTTTCATTGTAATGGAGAGCTAAGTCACTTCTAGTCAATTTGGGACTCTTGAAGAGATTGTGGTTTGGATTCTTGAGACCTTGGTTTATGTAATGTATTTGATTTATATTTGGATTCTTCTTCTCTTCTTCTTCTTCTGTTTTCTTGATCTTGAATGCATGAATGGTGATTCTGTTTATGTTTATTTTAAGATTAAGTATTGTGATTAAACTTAGAACTGATTGATCTGAATTAATCACGTAAATGAAGATTGAAGATTTGTGATGAAACTTAGAACTGATTGATCTAAATTAATCACGTAATTAAAGAGGTTAGGTTACTGATTGGTGCTTAGGTTAATTGAATTCGGTGCTCAAATTGACATATATCTACATGAATAGTGCGATTGCAGATTTATGTTTATTACTTGTCAATTGAATTCTGGACGATTGTCTAGTATGAATTCTGGATCTGATACTGAGATCTCGGTTAGATCCAAGTTAACCATTCAAATGTGCTTCAAATGTTTGTTGAAAGGTCTATGATTGAATCCACCCAATCTCGGATAGATTTCTGAATTGACTGTTCTTTTAATTGTTATTTTTCTTCAGATCTTGTCATTGTAATCCTTGAACAATCAAAACCCCCCTTTCTAACTTAACTTAATTTGATAAAATTGCATTTACGATCCTTGAGGAGACGATCCGGTGTTGTTCACTATACTGCAAACTTAGTTAATAACTTCGGTTATAATTTTGACTGAGTTCGGTGCTCGTCACATATATAGCTTGGGAGGACAATGACTTAAGTTCTTCCGACGACTCAGAAAATGAAGAAGCCCATCTTTGCCTCATGGCTCAAGGAGAAGAAAGTGGAGAAAGCGACACCGAGGTGTGCTTGAAGACCAAGAGCTCAAATTGGTATCTTGATAGTGGTTGCTCGAAGCACATGACCGGTGATGGCTCCAAGTTCTCCTCTCTTACTCACAAGAAACATGGTCATGTCACATATGGTGATAACAACAAAGGGAAGATTCTTGGAATTGGCAAAGTTGGTAAGATTCCTTCATCATCTATTGATAATGTTTTGCTTGTTGAAGGACTTAAACATAATTTGCTTAGTATTAGTCAATTGTGTGATAAAGGCAATAAAGTTATATTTGATTCTTCTTGTTGCATAATTGAGGAAAAGGATGATAAGCAAGTTAAGTTTGTTGGTCATAGAGTCAATAATATATATATGATTAGTCTTGATGATATTTCCTAAAATGATGCTAAATGCTTTATGAGTAAAGAAAATGATTCATGGTTATGGCATAGAAGAATTGCTCACATTCACATGGATCACTTAAACAAATTCGTTTCTAAAGAACTAGTAATTAGTCTTCCAAAGCTCAAATTTGAAAAAGACAAACTTTGTGATGCATGTCAAAAGGGAAAACAAATAAAGGTCTCTTTTAAAGCTAAAAACATGGTTTCAACCTCTAGACCTTTATAACTTTTGCACATGGATCTTTTTGGGCCCTCTAGAACTATGAGCTTTGGTGGGAATTACTATGCATTAGTGATTGTGGATGATTTTTCTAGGTTTACATGGACATTATTCTTGGCTCATAAAAATGATGCTTTTCAATCATTTAGAAAGCTTGCCAAAGTTATCCAAAACGAAAAAAAAAATTGTATTGCATCCATAAGAAGTGACCATGGTGGTGAATTTGAAAATCATGAATTTGAAATTTTTTGTGATGAACATGGCATTGAGCATAATTTTTCTGCCCCTAGAACACCACAACAAAATGGTGTTGTAGAAAGGAAAAAACGATCTTTAGAAGAAATGGCAAGAACTATGCTCAATGAGGCCAACCTTCCTAAGTACTTTTGGGCGGATGCGGTTAACACCGCTTGTTATGTTATGAATAGAGCCGTAATAAGGCCAATTTTAAAGAAAACCCCATATGAATTGTACAAAGGAAGGAAACCAAATGTGTCACATTTTCATGTCTTTGGATATAAATGCTTTGTTTTGAATAATAGAAAGGATAACTTGGGGAAGTTTGATGCAAAATCTGATGAGGGAATATTCATTGGCTACTCTATACATAATAAGGCCTTTAGAGTCTATAATAAACGAACTATGACCATAGAAGAGTCCATACATGTTGCATTTGATGAAACTAACCCAAATGAGCCGAGAAAGGAGCTTGTTGATGATGTTGCAGAAATCTTGGCAAAGATGCACTTGGAAAATCAAGAGAAAAAGTCCAAGAAGGAAGAAAAGAGACTCCTTGATCACTCATGGCAAGAAGATTCAGAAATCTTGGATCTACCCAAGGAATGGAGGACTTCAAGATATCATCCTCTTGACAAGATGATAGGTGATGTATCAAAAGGGGTAATTACTTGAAACTCTCTTAGAAATGCATGTAATCACCTAGCCTTTGTCTCTCAAGTTGAACCTAAAGACATAAATGAAGCCATTAATGATGAGCATTGGATCTTGGTCATGCAAGAAGAACTAAACCAATTTGAGAGAAATCAAGTTTGGGAATTAGTTCTAAGGCCCAATGATCATCCCATAATTGACACCAAATGGGTCTATAGGAACAAACTTGATGAAACGGGCTTAATAATAAGAAATAAAGCTAGGCTTGTAGCTAAGGGATATAATCAAGAAGAAGGCATAGACTATGAAGAAAATTATGCTCCCGTAGCTAGGTTAGAGGCTATTAGAATGTTACTTGCATATGCTTGCATCATGGATTTCAAACTCTATCAAATGAATGTCAAAAGTGCCTTTTTAAATGGTTTTATAGAAGAAGAGGTGTATGTTGAACAACCTCCTGGTTTTGAAGATTTTGAAATGCCCAACCATGTTTTTAAACTGAAAAAGGCCTTGTATGGCTTGAAACAAGCTCCTAGAGCTTGGGATGAAAGGTTGAGCAAATTTCTTTTAGAAAAAGATTTTTCTAGAGGCAAGGTTGACACCACTCTTTTCATAAAACACAAAATGCATGACATACTTCTAGTTCAAATCTATGTTGATGACATTATATTTGGAGCTACTAACAACTCTCTTTGTAAAGAATTTTCAAATATTATGCAAAGTGAGTTTGAGATGTCTATGATGGGTGAGCTCAACTTCTTCCTTGGTCTCCAAATCAAGCAAACAAGAGAAGGAACTTTCATAAGCCAATCCCAGTATTGCAAGGAATTGCTCAAGAAGTTTGGAATGGACAATGCCAAGCATATGGCTACTCCTATGGGCACCTCTTGCTATTTGGACAAGGATGAAGGAGGTAAATCGGTAGAAATTACAAAATATAGAGGTATGATTGGCTCACTCCTTTATCTCACTGCAAGTAGGCCTGATATAATGTTTAGTGTATGCATGTATGCTAGATATCAAGCTAATCCTAAGGAATCACACCTAAGTGCTGTTAAGAGAATAATGAAATATCTAATAGGCACATCACAAATGGGTTTGTGGTACCCTAAGGGTGCCTCATGTAGTCTTATTGGGTACTCCGATTCTAATTTTGCTGGATGAAAAATGGATCAAAAGAGCACTAGTGGCCACTTGCTTGGAAGCTCACTAGTTTCTTAGCATAGCAAGAAACAAAATAGTGTGGCATTGTCTACAGCTGAAGCTGAATATGTTGCAGCTGGGAGTTGTTGTTCTCAAATCCTTTGGATGAAACAACAACTCTTGGACTATGGTCTTGACCTTGACCATATCCCCATAAGATGTGATAATACTAGTGCAATCAACTTGTCAAAGAATCCCATTTTGCATTCTAGGACTAAACATATTGAAATAAGACATCACTTCATTAGAGATCATGTTCAAAAGGGTGATTGCATACTTGAATTTGTTGAAATAACTAAGCAACTAACTGACATTTTCACTAAACCCCTAGCAAAAGAAGCATTTTTCTATATAAGAAATGAACTTGGCATATTGGATCAATCATGCATCAGTTAAATATTTGCTGCATAATCCTAAAACTCATGCATAAACTTGCATTTTTCTGTATAATCATGCCAAATTGCTGCATAATCTTTGAATTTCTCATTATATTTGAATCCAATGCTAACTTGAGCGTCGAGTGTCCCCTATTTTGTTTTGCGGAGCTGAGTTCATGCTTAAGTCCCCCAATCTGAAAGGTCAAAGTTCCTACTGATTTTGGGAGAAATTTGTCTCTAAATAAGAATGGAATCAAGCCAAGATGAACATCAAGAAGAAATATATATGTCAAGGATTATTCCCATGAGTTTGTTGTAATGCTATCAGTGCAATGATCAAGTGAAAGAAGAAAAATATGTTTTCGTATGGGCTCTAGAAGTGCTTTGAATACTGAGGGGTTCTCTGTCATGGCCAAATAATCGGTTAGGCATGATTCCTAACTGGTTACCCTGTATTTGGAAACCAGTTTGTGCGTTCTGACTTAGCACAATAACCGGTTACCCAATTTCCCTAACCGGTTATTGGACAACTCAGTGGCTATTTCCTAATAACCCTAACCGGTTAGGTCCCTCCAATTAAACAGCCCCCAACAGCGTGGTTCCCTCCATTCACGCCCCCTCTACTTCCATTTTCATCCTCATTCTCTCAAGCTCTCTCACGCCCACTTCCTCACCTTCATCCCTCACCATTATTCTATCCCAAATTCGGTCTTTCTACCCCATTTCTCTCACATTCCATCATCTCCTATCATCCTTCTTCCATTAAACCTCCATTTCAATCTCCCTCACACTCTCTCCTCCACCGTGCCCTAAGCTTCCACTTCCACCATGGCAAGTAGTTCCTCCTTCCCCAAAAGAACACGTACAAAAAACCCAAATGTCCCAAAGGAAACAAACCCTACTGACACAGACCCAGACTTTTCAGTTGCTCTGAATCTTGGGAGATACTTCACTGATCCTGCTCAGATGAAGAAGTACCAACTGGAATTTCATGCAAGGCATATCATCTCACCGAAATGGATGGACTGGGAGTTTTTCATCCAAGAAGGATTCACCTCTCTCACAGAGCTTCTTGAATTCCATGGGTTGCGGACCCTCGTCACCACAAATCCAGGGTATTTCTATCTTGAACCTACTAAAGTGTTCTTTTGTAATTTATCTATTAAGGGAGGATCTTTAATTTCTGAAGTTAAGAAGCATAAGATTGTTGTGAATCCTAGTGAGTGGGTCCCTTTGTTTGATCTTCCCCACTCCGGTGAAAAGCTCAGACTGGAAAAACATGGTCAGTGGGAAAATTATAAGAGAGATGACGCTGCAATGAGCATGCTTCAGCCTGGTGTTCTATTGCCAAAAGGAACTTTTACCACCGGACTTCTGAAGATACATGATCGTCTTCTTCATTTCATCATCACTCATATTCTCGCACCGAGGGCTAGTAACTATGCCCTGGTTGAAGAGGAAGACATCTTCCTGATGTGGCTTCTCAAGGAACGCATAAAGATCAACTGGCCTTTTTACATTATCCATACTATGATGAAAGCTAACAACAAGGCAGTTATGGATCTTCCATATGCCCTTTTGGTTGCTCGCATCCTAGATCACCATAAGGTTCCCCTATTGGACGATGGCATTGTAAACACTGTCGACCCTCATAAATTTGGTCTTGCATCTCTTAATAGAATGCACATGAAGAACGTCAATGGTGAATGGACTTATGGTCATGCACGAGTGGGAGGAGCGCCACCGGAAGAAGTTCCTGCTAACACAGCTGATGTCCCTATGGAGGAGGCACCAGATATGAGTAGCATCTCCGAATCCACCAGTGAAGCTCACATTCTTGCAGCCATCGCGGATCTGCGCACCTACCAAGAGCATAGCAACTCAGTCATCTTTGATCGGTTGAGTGCCGTGGAGGACCGCTTGGATAGGATCGAGCGTCGCTTTCCAGCAACCGAGGACCCTGGGGCTTAGGCATGGACTCTCTGTTTCTATCATGATTGTGCTGCTGCACTAATTGTCTTTGAACTCTTTTTGACTTTGATTAGTTATCTTATTTTGGATATTATGGGAGAATTATCTAGCATGACTGATGACTGTTTATCTTTGGCTTATTTTGGTAATCCTAATAGTGATCTTTGCTTCTTATTTTGAATCTTGGATATTTCTTTTAGTATGATATGCCTACTAATGCATTTTTTTTTGTATGGTATGACTGCTTCTGAGTTACTGGAAAATGCTTAATCTTATGTTTCAGTTTTGCATGCTTGTTTTTGAATACCCTAGGCTACTGAATTTCTTTTTGATTATGCCAAAAGGGGGAGAGGATAACGGTCTTTCTATTTATTGAGAAAAGTAAGAAAAGTAAATGTGTTATGATAATATAATGTATTGTCTGTTAATGGTCCTGGAATCCCAAAACAAAGGGGGAGCTGTGCATCTCTAATTCAAGCACCTCTTGAACAAAAGAGGGGGAGTAAGTCTCCAAATTCCATTCTAAATTCCAATTATCATTTGAACTAATCTCTTTCTCAATAAGTGTTTGTCATCATCAAAAAGGGGGAGAATGTGATTGATATGGACAAGATGCAAATGGTTTTGATGTCGACAAACAAAGAAAGAAATGGGAATACAATGATCAAGTCATAAGGAACTCAAGCTTAGCATATAGGTTATAGATCTAATGTAAAGGTATTCTAGAGATTCACCTCAAGCTCAAATGATTTCCTTAAAATGTTTTTGTAAAATGGTTTTTCAAGTTAGGATAAAAAAGATTTTATGCAACAACTCTTTCGAATCTAATATCCTATGCCTTTTTGGAAACTTACCAGCCTCTTGATAAACATTAGGAGCCAAAATTTCAAGGCCCCTAACTGATTAGGACCAGCTCCTAACCGGTTAGTTAGTTCAAACAAAAGCTTTGCCTCGTTTTTTATAACGTGCCTAACCGATTAGGCAAAGTAGCTAATCGGTTATTTTATAACTCAGAGGCCAAAATATATTTGTCCTAACCGATTAGGTAGAAGACCTAACCGGTTAGTATCACTTCCAGAAGCCAAAAATGTTTTGTCCTAACCGATTAGGCAGATGGCCTAACCGGTTATTCATAAACTCAGAAGTCTTTCTAATCCTGTCCTAACCGATTAGGCAGATGGCCTAACCGATTATTCTATAACTCAGAAGCCAAAAATGTGTTGTTCTAACCGATTAGGTAGAAGACCTAACCGGTTATTCATCAACTCAGAACCCACGTTGGTAATGTCCTAACCGATTAGCTTGGAGGACTAACTGGTTAGCATCCTTCCCAGAACTCATTTTTGTGGTGTCCTAACCGATTAGGACACATTCCTAACCGATTAGTTATTAAACCAAAACACTTCTCCTTACATCTAAATGAGCCCCTAACCGGTTAGGATACATGGCTAACCGGCTAGCCTATGTTCTGGAAAAACAAGGAGAAGCCTGTAACGGCTATATTGCTGAGCATTAATTGCTCACAACCACTTCCAACGGCATTTAATAACACTTACCTATATATTTGCATGTTAGGCTTCATTGGGAGGTTAGAAAAACTGAGTCTATCATTCTGGAAAATTTGTATTGAGCTTTAAACAAGTTTTTATCATCATTCTACAAAATCCTTTGATTTGAGCTTGAACTTGTGTGAATCCCAAATACTATAGTGCTTCAATTTGTAATACTTGCTCTAGAGAGAGTTTCTTCCATTTAAATCTTATACAATTTGTTTAGTGAGGGTGAGGTATCCCTTAAGTATTGTAAGGGTGAGGTATCCCTTGGAAAATAGAGGCTCAAGCATTAGGGTGAGGTATCCCATAGTGTTGAGTGCTCAAGATTGTAGTGGTTGTCAAGCACCCATTGAAGCTTGAAGATATAGTGGAAAATCTCAAGTTGTTGCTTGGGGACTAGACGTAGATCATAAGTGGATTGGTGATCGAACCAGGATAAACGATTGTGTTTGTTTTATCTAAACCCTTCTCTTTATTTAGTTTACTCTTTTATTGAATTGATTGAATATTGTCTCCTTTGGCTATCACATTTATAAGTAAAGGTGTTTATCTCATTCATCCAATTATCTCTAATCGTTCAATAGCTTCAACGAAAATTGTTTATCAAATGATTTGCGAAAGTTTTGCAAACTTGTTTTACTTACTCAATTCACCCCCCCTCTTGAGAATTGAGGCCACTTGGTAACACTCTCATGGTTCACTAGGATTAGATAAAACTAATACTAGAGAAGTACTTTAAACATATTTCAATTCCTAAAAAATTTTCTTATATGCATCAGTTTATACGAACGCTTAATCCTTTCTGATAAGCTGGGTGAGAAGTCCTATGATCCAAAAATTTTCCAGGATTTCCATTACTGTCTTTTTGACTTTCCCACTGAAAAACTATTTTCAAACTTTGAAGGATCCACCCCGCTCACGTTGCGCCACTCCGATACTATGACATGGATATAAATAGGAATATCCTTTCTTGCAAAATATTCTTTCTTGCAAATGCAATATATGAAAGAACATTATAGAGGTTTAGGAAGAAAAGGTAGCGAAATGATCTGATATGTTACCAAACATATTCAACAAGAATTTGATTTTGCCTGATTTTCAGGAATGAATTTTTTTTTTGAATTATTAACACCTTATTGAGACAACCTCATAGGATATGGTTGAAAAATAACCAATCCGTTTTGAAGATCATATCTGTTTATGAAATAGATCAAACTAACACAAAATTTTGAACGACAGATCAAACTAACACAAAGATTTGATCTATAACAATATTTGAATAACACAAGTAGCTCGATCGGCTAAGAATAGAAACAGAAATAAACAAATCAGAGGATAACGAATAACTCTAACATATAATTGATCTACTCAATCATATGCCACAAAAAAAATAGGTTGCTCACAGAAGTATTCAGTAGGGTTTATAGGATTAGCTCCAATGACGCAATCTCCATTGTTTAAATCTTCCGTTTAAAACACTTCCATTCCGCTTAGAGTAACGACTTTCCCTACTACCCAAGATTTTACTAACAGAAAACTCTGTTTTCAAAGAGCATAATCTCTAGAAATGTGTCCAAACTTTCCGCAAATTATTTTCTTTAACGTACAATCCTTCGTTAAGTGCCCCTCTCCACATCACGTACTGCTTCTGGTTTCTCAATGGTCGTGAATACATCTTCCGTCGAAATCAATCACTTTCCTAATATCCCTAATAAAGAAATACCAGGTTCCAAAATTACGAAATCTTATATTCCAAGACTGATTCTCTTTCATCAGATCCTGAACTTCAACTTCCAGTTTCTGCTGTTCAGCGATCCTCTGTTCGTGCAATCATCCTTCCACATTGCTCCCATTGCTCCCGTAGCTGCAACTGCATTACTAGTAACATGTTCCACTTCCACACAAGTACAACTATCCCGAGCCATTTCTTTTTTTTTTTCCTCAGAGACGAGCGAATCGAAATATAATGGATCTGATATCCATTATAAACAACATTGTTTCCTTTCGGAAAACAATAACACAGAGAACACAACACAAGCAAAACAGACCTAACCACAAACCCCAAAAGACTCAAATCGTGCTCTGATACCAACTAATGTAACACCCTCCTTAGGGCATCACATTTCCGACTCCCGACTCATAATCTGAAAATCAATTCGTAAAAGGTTTGAATTATGAAAATATGGGTTTCAAAATCTCTTCTTTACTGAAACGTAAATTTACTGAAAATATTAGGTAATATTGAAAAACATATTTCAACTATTCATTATGCAATATTGACACCAATTAATATTTCACAATTTAAAGAGAAATATAAAATTAACAGACTCTTTTTTTAACAGTAGCAAACCCTATAATGGGTCCTACTTAATAGCACGGTACAACACGAACGAGAAACTTTAACATACTTATTCCTTTTTCTGTCCATCTTGATGCATCATACATCTGTTCCTTTGTCAACACTGCACCCCTTCGAGTCCTGAATGTCCACTCCTTATTGTTGTCACCAATCTCAGAGTATCCATCGCCCGTTATGTCTAAGACAACTCGTTTCTTCTACTATATAGTTTTTACAATACAAACACAGCAAAACAATATAACAAAGAGGTGAGATCACCTACACCAATACCAACATGGCAGCACAGAGATAACACAAGCAGCATATCATACAGATAGATCATACCACAATTATGATCATGTCATCAACATTAATCAACTATCAGCATCCAATCATTTATCAGTTCAATTATCATAAACAACAATTATGATAATGCCCTCAGCATTATCATCATCATCATCCAAGTATTCAAAACAATTGTCATAGCCAATATTCCTCAATTAATATATCATACAGATATAAGTGTTCAGATTATGCATGTACACAAGACTCGATTTCTTACTCCATGGAGCTAAACTCAAGTCAAAGAAAATGACCAAAAAGATATGCCGGTACCACGTGCCTCAGACCACGTGCTTTAATTCTCATTTCAATTTTTGCACATCTAGCACATACACGACAGTCTTTATCAGATCTTGATTAAGAATAGTGTCTCGGTTAGGATCATCGGTGTGTTGCATCGGTCTAACCTACGGGACGAAGCGCGACTAACCACCCGTGTAAGCAACCCGCACCCCGATGCCCCCCAAGGTCAACAAGTGACTTACACTACGCATATCGCACCCACTCAAGAGGTGTGTTTCTCCTAGGCAATCAGCCATATCCAGTCCTCATCGGACCATTCCAATACATGTATAATGCACCAAATACCAATCACAGGTATAATACCAATCACAGGTATATCTCAAAATTTCTCAGATATAGTTTATACAATGCACTAATATATCAGTGTAAGTCCAACCACAAGGGCCATTCTTTTCAAATTCGTTTGTTCAATTAAATCATATGCCTCAACGTATATATATACTTTTTCAATGCATCTAAAATGCACCACGTGCCAATAACAGGTAAAACTCGTTGTTTTTCATAAATAGTGTCTATACACTGGTTTTATAGTAATCATACTGAATTTTTCAATAACAAAATCATGTTATAATGTTTTCATAGTTATAAAACACTTTTGTCGTGTTTTCACAATCGCATAACATTTCTGTTACGTTTTCACAATTCCACAACACTTCTGTTGCATTTTCAAAATACCGTAACACTTTTGTTACATTTTTAAAATTCCAAAACATTTTTATTACGTTTTCACAATATCGTAACACTACTGTTACATTTACAAAATTTTGTAACATTTCTGTTACGTTTTCAAAATGTTGCAACTCTTCTGTTGCACTTTTAAATCACGTACTAATTTTTTTAACGTTTTTCTCAATTGCGTAAAAATATACGTTTCTCAAATTGCATAGTATTTTTCCACTATTTCAAAATTGTGTAACCTAAAAATTATTCTTTTAAGTCACGTAAATCATTTTCCATCATTCTTAAAATATTTAAAACACTTTCCAAATCACATAACGATTTTCTGTCATTTTCACAATCACGTAAAAATATTCTATCACTTTTAAATCACATATTGATTTTTCAATAGTAGTTCAAATTATGTAAAATATTTAAACATAATTCAAATTACATAGAAATATTTTACTATATTTCAAATCGTTTTTAAGATACGTAAAATATTTTTCAACATTTTACAATCACGTAAAATATTCCTCAATATTCCAAACATTATTTTAGACTTAAAAAAATCAATATCATTTTTCAACACATTTTTCAAATTACGTAATAATATTTTACTGCATTTCAAATTGTTTTTAAGCTACGCAAATAATTTTTCACCACAATTTCATTACAGAAAATATTTCTGAACCTTCAAAAATTCCTTTTCAACTTTTCTCAAAATAATATAACTTTATACTTCATTTAATGTATTTTCTTATTCAAGAAAATCTTTTTCCACAGTTCTTTACTCAAGAAATTCTTTTCGGAATATAATTCACAAAATCACTTTTCCATTGATGTAAATCAATGTTTCAAAATCTTAAATTTTCCTAACGTAGTCCAAAACTTGAAAATAAGTTATACGTTAGTAAATTCTCAAATCACCATTATATTCTCCATTTTTCTCAAATCAATTTTAAAATCAATTCTCTTCAAAATAAATTGAAGTTAAAACATTTTCAACCTCTCTTTGTCTTTCGTTTACAAAATTTTCTCAAGTGATAAAACACTCGATTCCTTTCCAAAATCCTTGTATTAAACCAAACTGTATTTCTACTTTGAAAATTACTTTATTTTATAAAACCAAGGCATTACAAACCTTCTAAAACGTGGACATGACTATTGAAACCATCAAATATTTTTCCTTCTAAATTGATATGGTTTTACACAAACAAAACTATTAAAATTTTGTTTTCAAAACCGTGTGATTCATGGTCATAAAAACCAAACCCATTTGTTCAAATTCATTTTCACTTTCTTTGCAAATTCTTTTTCACTTTCTTTGCAAATCCTTAAAATCAACGTTTGCCCGTTTCATTCAAAACTCATGTTTAGAAAAACACTTAGGATCTTTTTACACAAAATAAATCAATAAAAATCCTTCAAAACCATATTCTTGTTCTTTTGAAAAACATATCCTTTGTTTATTTTCCATACTCTTCAAATCAATCCAATTTTTAATCTTTCATGAAAATCTTAAGTTATAAACACCTATGTTGAGGTGTCTTGACCGAAAATCCCATAGCCTTTAGAACCAAGAAAATTCATTTTTCTCCACTTCATAATTTTCATTAAACAAATCAATTTCCTTGTTCTTGAAAATTTTCAACATGAATCTCTAATTATGGGCATCAAAACCGTAGCCCTCTCCTTGGCCATTGAAGCCAAAAATTAGTTTCCTTTCCATCATCAAATCATGGCATACACATACATACACATCATATATATATATATATATATATATATATATATATATATATATATATATATATATATATATATATATATATATATATATATATCAAAAGCATGCCATATTATCATCATGCATAGTATAAGCATACCATTAAAATCATAAATTCATGCAAAGCATATTAAGCATAGGCAATTAATCAAAGCTCATAAACACCCACAAATTAATTACATGACCATGGATATGAATCCTCACATGGATTCAACATCTATCAAATATATAACCATCTCTCACCACCATGCTTAGTTGGTGAGATGGATCTCCCTCTTACCTCTTGAATATCCTCAAAAACTCCTTGTTTTGCTTTTTTTTCCAAGTTCTTCACCACCAAGGGCTTCTCAAATACAAAACAAAATACATAGAAATTAGTATACTAAGCTTGATTAAGAGAAACCATGGATCAAACATGGTTTAGATCATGAAAAAGAAGAGAAGAAATGAAGTTTCCTTACACTTCACCATAAATGCCCCATAACTTTGATCTTGAAGAAATTCCATGAAGATGAATGATTTGGAGGAAATCTTCAACATAAAAGTTGCTTAGAACATCATGCAGATTCAAGATCTATGGTTGGATGAAATTAAAAGAGATTGGATGGTGGTTTTGTGTGTCTTGGCCGAACCATACAAGAAAGAGAAGGAGAGAAATTTTTCTAAGAGTTTTGCTTGAAGGAAAGTTCAAGAATGATGAATAGAAAGACAATTATGATATAAAAAATAGAAACCAACAATTTTGGCCTCCTTTAGAGTACATGACCATCGCTATGCTTGGAGAAAAGGTGAAGAGAAAAGTTTGATGAAGACTTGGCTTTTTGGAGGAGACAAAGGTGAATTATAATCAATAATGACCAAAGGTGATCAATATGGTCTTCAAATGTTGCTTTAACTTCCAATGCACCACAAAAATTGTCCCCCCTTCCAAGTAGTCTTCTAAGAATGCAAACAAAACAATAAAGAAACATAATTGACTAAAGCAAAACATAATTGACTAAAGCATCAAATAATGGTCATAAAGCTTTTTCTTTGTCTTCTAAACAATCCAAAACCGTCCCCTTCCTCCATTTTGCATGCAATAATGTTGTCATCTTTTTCAAGCCATTATTTAGAGTATTTTAGGCCATTGATTAATTCAATGGTTAGGATTTTGGTAGACTTTTGATTTAGAAGACTTAATCTAGGTCATTGGATCTTTCTCCTTTAAATTCTAACCATTAGATGTGTCTCCAAAATAAAGGGTCAAGATTACTCCTTCTTACTTTTAATCCAAGGGTCATAATTAGTCTTTGCTACTTTTTAAGACCAAATCTCCACCATTAATTAAATCTTCATCCAATGGTTATAAATGGTCTTTGTTACTTTACAAGACCAAATCTCCACCCATGATTGATTCTAAATCCAATGGTTATAAATGGTCATAGCCATTATATAAAACTAAATCTCTACCCTTGATTTAATCTTCATCTAACAGTTATAAATAATCTTATTTACTTTTAAGATCAAATCTCCACCGTTGATTAAATCAAGATCAAGTCTCTATTGTTAATTAAATCAATGGTGGATATCCAAACCACCAATGTTGACTTAAGCAATATAATTTCTATTTTTATCTGCTAAAACCCCACGAAAAATTATATTTACTGTATTTTTATCATCTAATAAATAAATACAGTACAAAACACAGTACAAGAAAATTTTAGAAACAGTTTCTGGATTCAGGTTTAGTAAGATCCCATGTCTCCGTCTAAACAGTACAAATTTTTCTATGCGTAAAAAATTTTTCACTTTGCGGGACCCACCTAGGCCCACGTAAGGTCACCTGGGCCCACATACAGTAAAAAAAAATCATAATCATCCATAAAAATCATAAATATTAGAAAACGTATAAAAATCAAGTCAGGCTACTAAAAATAATTAACAGTCAAGAGAAATAAATATTTAAAGATTTTCTCCGACCCGAAAATTATTATTTTCCTAACACGGAGTAAATCACTCAAAATGATCAAATACGCTGATGGAATAAACAAAATAATTTTACAGTGCACAGAAATTACTAAACAGTAAAATTCTGTTAACTGTCAAAATTATTGTTTAAGAGATACGAAAATTCAGGGTGTTACAAAAATCATATTTGCGCAACATGGCTTATACATGGCACCTCAACAATTGATCGCGATATAGGACAGCGTCTTAGTCTGGATCATCGGCGTGTTTGCATTGGTCTATCCCACGCCCCCAGTGAAGCTACCACTGTCTATTGTGAGACACTCGCACCCCGATGCCACCAAGGTCAACCACTATGACCCACGCTTAGTCTACTCGCACCCGCACTAAGGTGTAATTCAATCTCTTAGGCATACACAGCCTTTCTAACAAAGTCCAACGGACATCACATATGCATGACGACTCAATGTACATCATGTATGTTCATCAATTGTATGTTCCTCATAACACAATGCATATCATGCATATTCATTAACAATATATATTTCTCATGGAACATACCACAATGGCATATAATCAATCATCAATAACTTTATGCTACAATTTGGTCAAGTACACATCAACAAGTACTTAGCCCCACACATGGGCTCATAATATCGTGCAATCCATTCTTAATATCAACATTTCATATATATATATAGTTCAACATATACCACAATTCCACACTATGTATCCAACATTCTTAATTTCCTAAGTCTTGATCAATTAGGCAAATTTAAGGTTAAAGAACCCTCAAAAACCATGGCCTCTCAAGAGCCATTACTCAATCAATTTCTTCCATCATGTAACACCCACCGTAGGGTGCCACATTTATGTTACTTAATTACCAAATTACCCCCAAGTTCATATATTGTGATGTTATAATAAAAATACGAGTTGTAAAATTTCTTAATAATAATAAGATAAACTTAGCAGAAAATAAAATATTATACATCATCACACATAATTTACATCATTATAATTTACATCATTATACATTACAGAAGTGCTATCAACATTATTTATATACAGACCACGTTCTCAAAAGTATTTAAACAGTATTTAAACAACAGACTTGCCCAAGTATAAACTAAACAGTAGAACCCTCAGACGGGTCCTCCTCAGATTCCTCCACAGGTAGGAATCCATTCTGACGCAAAGTCCTATGGACAGGTGTCCGCGCAGATGACACGATACTTATCTCACTAGGCGTACGGTAGTAGGCTCCCCAATACTGCCTAATGGATAGTAGAAACTCTAACTGTACATAAATATTGACACTAAAATAGGGGTTCCCTTGATAAAGCCTATTGTATGTAATGTTCAAGTCCCCTATATAAAATATATACTATCGATCCAAATGAACATGCCACGCCTCCAGACCTCCGTGAAACTGTAACGTCACGTATCCTAGAAAGCTGGGCATTTCCATCTTCTCAAAACTCTGTTTCCTCTAGAGTCTGTTCTTCTTCACCCTCTTGATTAATCCTTTGCTCAACGTCTTTTCAAAAATAATTACAGTACAAAATAGACATACAAAGAGGTGAGATCACCTACGCCAATACCAACATGGTAGCACAGAGATAACATAACCAGCCTACCATACAGATACATCATACCATAATTACAATTATCATTAACATTATTATCATCATCATCATCCAAGTATTTCTCAACAGAACAATTGTCATAGCCAATATCCCTCAATTAATATATCATACAGATATAAATGCTCAGATTTATGCATGTGCACATAGACTTAATTTCCTACTCCATGGAGCTAATACTCAGTTCGGAGAAATTGATCCGAAAGATTTGTCTGTACCAACATGCCTTAGACCACATGCCACATTTCTTGTAACATCCCAAACTTTCTATGTATTAAACTGTAATCATAACAGTTAACAGAATTCCACTGTTTAGTGATTTCTGTGTACTGTAAAGTTATTTTGAATATTCTGTCTACATATTTGATCGTTTTGAGTAATTTGCTCCGTGTCAAGAAAATAATAATTTTCAGGCCGGAAAAATCTACGTAAATTAATTTTTACTGTTTAGTCTTAATTAATTTACGTAATCTGATTTGATATTTGTGAGCTTTGTAATTTTTGCGATTTTATGTGTGATTTTGGAATTTTTACTGTTTGTGGGCCCCACGAGGTGTATGTGGGCCCAGGTGGCCATACGTGGGCCCAGTGGGTCCAAGAAAAATGAAAAATTTTTCTACGTATAGAAAAATTTGTACTGTTTAGACGAGACAGGGGATCTTACTAAACCTGAATCCGGAAACAGTTTTAGAAAATTTCTTTTACTGTATTTTGTACTGTATTTAATTATCAGACGATAAAAATACAGTAATTATATTTTTGTGAGGTTATAATGGATAAAAATAAAATTCTATATTATTAAAATATTATTAAGATAACATTAGTGGTTTGGATATCCACTATTAATTTAATTACAGTTAGACATTCAATCTTGATTTAATTAACGGTGGAGATTTGATCTTAAAAGTAAATAGGATCAATTATAACCGTTGGATTGAAATTAAATCAAGGGTAGGGATTTAATCTTCTAAATGGCTATGACCATTATCAACCCTTGGATGTAAAATTAATCAATGGTGGAGATGGATCATTAATGACCATTGGATTTGGATTTACATCAATGGTGGAGAATTGGTCATCAAAAATGATTACAACCATTTTGGACCCTTGGATGAAAAGTTTGAAGGTGTAATCTTGACCATTCATTTTTGGAGACACATCTAAGGGATGGGGTTTAAAGAGAGAAGATCCAATGGTCCATAATAAGTCTTCTACCTATAATGCTTTTAATTAATACCTATTTTACCTATAATGTTTTAAATTAATATCTAAAATGACTAAAAACAAAATGACTATCAAATTGTCATATTTTTCCATGCATGAAGAAGGGGGGGACGGTTGAAGAAGCAAGGAAGGAAGGAGACCAAGATAGAATAGGCTTTTTAGGCCAAAGAAAAAAAGGATAGAAAAGGTTAAGGAAAATTGCCAAGTGTTAAGACAATTTCCTATTGATCATCAATGCATATGTTTTTCAAACTTCACTTTTTCTTCTCCCTAATAGCATGCTACGGCAATGCTCTTCTTTGAAGACTAAAAACACTCATTTCTATATTTCCTAATACCATTTCTTCATTCTTCCACTTAAGTTTCAAGACCAAACCAAAGCAAACTCCATTTCTCTCCCAAAAACACACCATTCGCCAAGTCTCCAATTCTCTCTTCCATCACTTTTTAATTTCATACAACCTAGTTTCTTGAATCCTTTCATCATTCTAAGAACCTTTTAGTTCACACCAAGTTCTAATTCTTCCATCTTGAAGGACTTTTACTAAGATCAAGTTCTAGAGCTTTTGTTGGTGAAGTGTAAGAAAACTTCATTTATTCTTTTCTTTTTCATGTTCTAAACCATGTTTGATCCATGGTTCTTCTTATTCAAGCTTGATATACTAATTTTCTTATATTTGTTTCATGTTTAAGAACTTGTATTGGTGGAGATCTTGCTCCAAAGACAAAGCAACAAGCTCTTTGGTGGTTCTTCAAGAGGTAAGAGGGAGATTCATCTCACCAACCAAGCATGGTGGTGAGGGATGGTTTTTATATTTGATGGATGGTGAATCCATGTGAGGATTCCTATCCATGGTCATGTAATAATTTGTGTGTGTGTTATGTGCTTTAATTATTTTTGCTTATGCTTGATATATTTTGCATGATTTACTTGTGTTTGCATGCTTAGTAAAATTTTTAATTGCTTATATGGTAAGCTTATGATGTGCATGATGATATATGTTGAATATATTATGATGGATGTATGTTGAAATAAGCAAAATTTTGGCTCCAAAGGCCATGGAGGAGGTCACGGTTTTGAGCTTCCAAGACTAGGGTTTTTATTGAAAATTTTCAAGAACAATGAAGTTGATTGTTAGTCCTTGAACTAAAATAAATTTCAGCCAAGACACTAATTAAATTAGTGTTCACAAAAATGATATTTTCATAAGTGATAAAATTGGATGATTTGAGAAGTAAAGAAAATAAACAAGAGGGTTTGTTTTATAAAAAGAGTGTACACGGTTTTAAGTAGTATTTTCATGAAGTTATTTTATGTAGAAATAAAGAATGAAAATTATTTAAGATAGAAGAAAAATATTTCATGGTTCCAATGGCCATCTATAAGGTTTTGATAATTTAGAAAAAAATGTTTTGATGCAATAAAATATAAGAATTTTCAAATAAGGACTTTGGAAAAGAATTTAAGTGTTGAACTTTAAATTATCTTAAGAAGAATTGATTTTTAGAAGTGATTTAGAAATATAAAAGAAAACGTTTGTAACTTAAACATAAAATTTGATTTAATGTTTAGAAATGATTTAGAAATATAAAAGGAAACGTTGTAACTTAAAATTTCTAACGTAGAATTTAAGTATTGGGTTTTGGAAAATGTTAGGAAATTTAAATTTTGAAATAGTAATTAAATCAATTAAATATGATTTGGTAAGATTAAATCAATAAAAAGTGATTTTGAGAAAATATAGTACGGAAGAGATTTTTGATTTAGAATAGAAAGAAAATAATGTAAGAAATTATATTTTTATGAGAAATATTCAAAATAATATTTTTAAAGTTAAGAAATATTTTGTGAAGGGTAAAAACGGTGAAAAACAATTTACGTAATTCAAAAACGTAATTTTTAAGTTACGCGATTTGAAAAACGTTAAATTATTCCTACGCGATTTGTAACGCGTTTAAATATTTTATACGATTTAAATGTTGTGGAAACATTGCTATGCATTTTAAAAATAAAAGATTATTTTTACGCAATTTAGAATACAGAGAAAATAGTTTTGTGATTTTTAAATGTAACGAAAAATGTTACAAATCATTACTTTTAAAAACGTAACTTGAAAATATTTTGCGAATGAGAAAAACATAGTAATGTGATTTAACTGTTAATTATACAAGAAACCTTACGCTTAAAAACAATATATGAATACTATATAAGAAATTGAGAAGTTTGCAGTAATTGGCATTAATCCATTTTACGAACAAAAACAAGATCTCGAATCTGGAATGAGAAATTATGTGATTTACCTTTGGTTGGTAATTGGTGCATAACACATGCATTGAAAATGGTCCAACGGACTGAATATGGCTAATTGCCTAGGAGAAACGTACACCTCTTGAGTGGGTGCGATATGCGTAGTGTGGTCACCGGGTTGACCTTGGGGGCATCGGGGTGCGGGTTGCTCGCAATGGGCGCTTGGTAGCTCTTCTCGCACCGTGAGTTAGACCGATGCAACACACCGATGATCCGGACCGAGACACTATTCTTAATCAAGATCCGACAAAGACTGCCGTGTATGTGCTAGATGTGCAAGATATAATTATAGCACTTGGTCCGAGGCACGAGATACCGGCAGGATCTTTTCGATCAATTTCTCCGACTTGAGTATTAGCTCCATGGAGTAGGACATTGAGTCTATGTTCGCATGCATGAATTTAACATATACATATGTGGTAGCCTTACTTGTAATTAATTGTGGTTTGAACAAGTGATGATGGCATGATGGTAATTATTTTTACACTATGATAATGCAATAATTGTGATCATGATATGATATTCTTGCATAATATGTTGTCTGTATTATCTCTGTGCTATCATGCTGGTATTGGTGTAGGTGATCTCACCTCTTTGTATGTATATCCGTTTATTGTATTTATATTGGGTGAAGACGTTGAGAAAGATATGGTACTAGAAGGAGAAGAGGAATTACTTCTCACATCAGGAACCGCAGAGTTCGACAACATGTCATCGGGAGCTAGTTTCTTCGGATATGTACGTTTACAGTTTCATGGAGGAGCTAGAGAGTGGAGGACAAGTCCAGATGAGCGAGGACTTATTTATGAGGGGTACCTGACTGTTAGTATTAGTAGGTTGTATCGTGGGGATCCGTTTTTCTGTGTGACTATCTTTGTTCATGTTGAATTTCCATTGCATATCGTGGAGACATTGAGACACTAGAAATTATGTCCCAACGGAAATCGAAGATAGTGTCGTCACCGGACACTGTCGTAGGGCTACTCGTCATAACGGATTCCTACCGCCGAGGAACCGAGGAGGACCCATCCGAGGGTCTTCGCTAGTTAAACTTGGGCATGTTTGAACTCTAATATAAATAATGTCTCGTAATTATTTAAGTGTGTTTGTTGTTTCAAGAAAACGGTCTGTAATATAAATAATCCTGACAGTGCGTGTGTAATGTGTAATGATGTAAATTATGAGTGATGACTGTTATGTATAATGATGTACTTTATGTGTGAGATTGTTGTATCATAGTTTTATTTTCCGCTAAGTTTATTTTATTGTTATTGTCATCAAAGAAGAAAAAAAAATTTTTACAACTCGTATTTTTATTATAACATCATACTTTATACCTTGGGGTAATTTGGTAATAGAGTAACATAAATGTAATATTCTACGGTGGGTGTTACATTTAGTTGGTATCAGAGCCCAAGTTAGAGTCTTTTGGGGTTGTGGTTAGGTCTGTCTTGTTTGTGTTGTGTGATTCTCTGTTATTGTTTTCTGAAAAGAAACAATATTGTTTGAAGATTGACCTTGCTTTCCTTGTATTGTTCAGTTTGAGTAGAAAAAGTAATGACTGGACGAGGACGTGGACGTGGAAGTGGAAATACTAGCACAGATATGGAACTGAATGGGAATGATAATGTGAACATGGCTGCAGCTGTAGCAGCTATGCAAAGAATGGCGGAAGTGGTTGCACAACAAAATCAACGGGCTAATGAAAATGTACACAGTTTATCGGAGTTTCGAAGGAATAATCCACCGAAATTTCATGGAGACTTTGATCCGGAGAAAACTGAACTTTGGATCCGAGAACTTGAAAAGATATTTGATGGTATGGGATGTGCTGATGAACGGAAGCTTACGTTGGCAACATTTATGCTGGTAGGAGATGGTGAACGTTGGTGGGCAGGAGCTAGAAGACTGTTGGAAGCTGAAGGTAGGATGGTGACATGGCAACTTTTCAAACAAATATTTCTGGAGAAATATTTTCCAGCAAGTGTGAGACATATGAAAGAGATGGAGTTTCTGGGTTTACGTCAAGGATTGATGTCCGTTAGTGAGTATGCGGCAAAATTTGAAAGTCTGTCTCAATTTTCAAGGTATTTGTAGATGAACCCAGATGAGGGCTGGAAATGTAGGAAATTTGAAGAAGGATTAAAGCTGGATATTAAGAGAGCCAGTAACGATGTTGGAGATTAATCAATTTCCAACTTTGATTGAAAAATGTCGTAAAGTTGAAGAGATTGATCATCAACGTGCGGCAAGAAACAAGAGTTTTGGACCTGCAAGGTTCCAAAAAGGGAAGAATAATCAAGCAAGTCGCTCTCAACAAAAGTCGTATGTGAAACCGGCAGGACCGTATGTGAAACCGGCAGGAGGTCAGACCAAGAAGCAATTTGTGGGAGGAAGTTCTAGCAACAATAAAGCAAGTCAAGCTGGGACTCCTATTCAATGTTTTAAATGTGGGAAGGATCATCTCACGAAGGATTGCCCACATAAAGAAGTTGTTTGTTTTAAGTGTGGACAGCTTGGACATTTCTCCAAAGACTGTGATCGATAAAGAAGGAATCCTCTCGTGGGAAACGTCCGTCTTGCAAAGCCACAAAGTGGGTGGTCGTGTCTATACAATGAGCGGGGAGGAAGCCGCTAAATCCGGAGACTTGATAATGGAGGAGTGTGCAATTGAAGGTAATCCTTTAACCGTACTCTATGATTCGGGAGCAACACATTCTTTCATTGCATGTGATTGTGTTGAACGTTTGGGTTTGACCGTGATGAATTGCCATATGATCTGAGTGTTGCTACTCCTACTGATAAGCTGTAGTTACATCAACAGTATGCCTGAATTGTCCTGTCTGTGTTAGGGATAGAATCTTTTATGTGGATTTGATCTGTTTGCCTCTTTCCAAGATTAATGTAATCTTGGGAATGGATTGGTTGTCTTCTAACCATATCCTTATTGATTGTTCGAATAAGACATTAGTATTTCCTGAGGCTAAGGATTCTAGATTCCTAACGGCTACTCAAGTCGAAGCTTGTCTGAAAGAAGGAGATAGTGGGTATTTATTATTATTATCTTCTTTGGAAGTGCAATGCGAAGATGCTTTGAAGGATATTTATGTGGTCAATGAATTTCCTGAAGTGTTTCCTGAAGATATACCTGGACTACCACCAGAAAGGGAAATCGAGTTTGCCATTGATCTTGTACCGGAGCTGAACCGATATCTATAGCGCCTATCGGATGTCGCCGGTAGAATTAGCCGAATTGAAGAAACAGATGGAAGATTTATTGGAAAAACAATTTGTGAGACCAAGTGTGTCACCTTGGGGAGCTCCGGTTTTATTGGTTAAGAAGAAGGACGGGACTTCACGTCTATGTGTAGATTATCGGCAATTGAACAAAATTACGATTAAGAATAAATATCCACTTCCAAGGATAGATGATCTAATGGATCACCATTGCGAGGAGCCGCGATATTTTCTAAGATTGATCTACGTTCCGGTATCACCAGATACGTGTGAAAGCGGAAGATATTCCCAAGACTCGCATTTCGGACGCGCTTATGGGCATTACGAATATCTTGTGATGCCATTCGGTGTAACAAATGCACCAGCCATATTCATGGACTTCATAAATAGAATTTTTCGTTCATACTTGGATAAGTTTGTTGTTGTCTTTATTGATGACATCTTGATCTATTCTAGAAATCAGGAGGAACATGCTGAACATCTCAGGGTGGTTCTTCAGATTTTGAAGGAGAATAAGTTATATGCCAAGTTATCCAAATGTGAATTTTGGTTGAGCGAAGTTCAATTTTTGGGTCACGTAATATCGAAGGATGGAATTGAGGTTGATGCTTCCAAGGTGGAGACAGTTTTGGAGTGGGAAAGACCAAAGACTGTAACAGAAATCCGTAGTTTTGTCGGATTAGCTGGTTACTATAGGCGGTTCATTGAGGGGTTTTCGAAGATTGTAGGACCTCTTACCCAACTTACACGAAAGAATCAACCGTTCGTGTGGACTGATGCATGCGAAGAAAGTTTTCAAGAGTTGAAAAGACGATTGACTACTTCACCGGTATTGATTCTACCTGATCCAAACGAACCTTTCGAAGTATATTGTGATGCTTCGTACCAAGGATTGGGTTGTGTACTTATGCAAAATCGTAAAGTGGTGGCTTATGCTTCAAGGCAGTTGAAAAATCATGAGAGGAATTATCCAACTCATGACTTGGAGTTGGCAGCTGTGGTGTTTGCGTTGAAAGTGTGGAGACATTTTCTCTATGGAGCTACGTTCACTGTTTTTAGTGATCATAAAAGTTTAAAATATCTGTTTGATCAGAAAGAGTTAAACATGAGGCAAAGGCGTTGGTTAGAATTTCTTAAAGATTATGACTTTCAATTGCAATCATCCCTAAAAGCGAATGTCGTAGCGGATGCGTTGAGTAGAAAAATACTTAGTGCTTCGTTATGATGATCAAAGAAAAGGAGTTGATAGAAGAATTTTGGGATATGCGATTATCTGTGAAATTGACGCCGGGCAAGATACGTTTAAATATGATCACCATTTCAAATGATTTGATGGATAGAATTCGTGAAGGACAAAACAGTGATCAGTATTTGCAAGAAGCAAAAGAAGCAAAGAGCCAAGGAGCAGTGTTAGAATTTAGCAAAGGTGCTAAGGGAATTCTAAAGTTCAAAGGAAGGGTTTGTGTGCCCAATGATCCAGATCTTAGAAGATTGATTTTGGATGAAGCTCACAGGAGTAAGCTGAGTATGCATCCGGGAGCCACAAAAATGTACCAGATTTAAAACAATTATATTGGTGGCAAGGAATGAAGAAAGATGTTGCAGAGTATGTATCATCCTGTTTAGTTTGTCAGAAGGCTAAGGTGGAACATCAAAGACCTTCGGGAATGTTGCAACCTTTGCCTATTCCTGAATGGAAATGGGATGACATAGCAATGGATTTTGTGACGGGACTACCAAAGACTCGGAAGGGTCATGATGCCATTTGGGTAATTGTTGATCGGCTTACAAAGTCGGCACACTTTTTACCGATTAATATTAAATACTCAATGGAGAGGTTGGCCCAAGTGTACATCAATGAGATTGTCAGACTTCATGGTGTACCATCTAGTATTATTTCGGATCGAGATCCGAGATTTACTTCGAGATTTTGGGGTAGTTTGCAAGAAGCGATGGGAACTAAGCTACGTCTCAGTTCTGCTTACCATCCACAAACAGATGGTCAGTCAGAAAGAACAATTCAGTCTCTAGAAGATTTATTGAGAGCTTGTGTACTGGAGCAAAATGGAGGTTGGGATGAATTCTTACCATTGATAGAATTCACATATAACAACAGTTTCCATTCGAGTATAGGGATGGCACCCTATGAAGCATTATATGGGAGGCGATGCGAACAATCGTTATGTTGGTATCAAGACGGTGAGAGTCTTTGTGTTAGGACCGAAATTGTCCAACAGACAACCGAGAAAGTGAAGATGATTCAAGATAAGATGAGAGTGGCCCAAACTCGGCAAAAGAGTTATCTTTGATAAAAGGAGAAAATCTCTTGAGTTTGAAGAAGGTGAACATGTATTTTGCGAGTGACGCCGCCTATGACGGGTGTTGGGCGAGTGCTTAAATCTAAGAAGCTCACTCCAAAATTTATTGGGCAGTATCAAATTTTACGTCGAGTAGGTCCGGTGGCATATCAGATTGCATTACCACCTTTTCTGTCAAATCTTCACAATGTATTTCACGTATCACAACTACGGAAATATATATCTGATCCTACTCATGTTATCAAGCCAGACACAGTACAGCTGAAGGAAAATTTAACCTATGAAACTTTTCCAGTAAAGATTGAGGATCGAAAGACAAAGCAACTTCGAGGTAAGGAAATTTCATTGGTTAAAATTATTTGGGATGATGTAAGTGGAGAAGCTACATGGGAACTAGAAGAAAAGATAAAAGAACAGTATCCCTATTTATTCTAAGGATGTGAAATCAAGTTCATCAAGTTTCGAGGACGAAACTTTTGTAGAGGGGGAGAGTTGTAAACACCCCAAACTTTCTATGTATTAAACTGTAATCTTGACAGCTAACGAAATTCTCTACTTGTTTAGTGATTTACGTATCTTTGTAAAGTTATTTTGAATATTCTGTCGCATATTTGATCGTTTTGAGTAATTTGCTCGTGTCAAGAAAATAATAATTTTCGGGCCGGAAAAATCTACGTAAATTAATTTTTACTGTTTAGTCTTAATTAATTTACGTAATCTGATTTGATATTTGTGAGTTTTGTAATTTTTTCGATTTTATGTGTGATTTTGGAATTTTTACTGTTTGTGGGCCCCACGAGGTGTATGTGGGCCCAGTGGCCATACGTGGGCCCAGTGGGTCCAGAAAATGAAAAAATTTTCTACGTATAGAAAAATTTGTACTTATTTAGACGGAGACAGGATCTTACTAAACCCGAATCCGGAAATAGTTTTAAAAATTTCTTTTCTTGTATTTTGTCTTCGTATTTAATTATCGACGATAAAAATACAAGAATTATATTTTTGTGAGGTTATAATGGATAAAAATAAAATTCTATATTATTAAAATATTATTAAGATAACATTAGTGGTTTGGATATCCACTATTAATTTAATTACGCTTAGACATTCAATCTTGATTTAATTAACGGTGGAGATTTGATCTTAAAAGTAAATAGGATCAATTATAACCGTTGGATTGAAATTAAATCAAGGGTAGGGATTTAATCTTCTAAATGGCTATGACCATTATCAACCCTTGGATGTAAAATTAATCAATGGTGGAGATGGATCATTAATGACCATTGGATTTGGATTTACATCAATGGTGGAGAATTGGTCATCAAAAATGATTACAACCATTTTGGACCCTTGGATGAAAAGTTTGAAGGTGTAATCTTGACCATTCATTTTTGGAGACACATCTAAGGGATGGGGTTTAAAGAGAGAAGATCCAATGGTTCCATAATAAGTCTTCTACCTATAATGCTTTTAATTAATACCTATTTTACCTATAATGTTTTAAATTAATATCTAAAATGACTAAAAACAAAATGACTATCAAATTGTCATATTTTTCCATGCATGAAGAAGGGGGGGGGACGGTTGAAGAAGCAAGGAAGGAAGGAGACCAAGATAGAATAGGCTTTTTAGGCCAAAGAAAAAGGATAGAAAAGGTTAAGGAAAATTGCCAAGTGTTAAGACAATTTCCTATTGATCATCAATGCATATGTTTTTCAAACTTCACTTTTTCTTCTCCCTAATAGCATGCTACGGCAATGCTCTTCTTTGAAGACTAAAAACACTCATTTCTATATTTCCTAATACCATTTCTTCATTCTTCCACTTAAGTTTCAAGACCAAACCAAAGCAAACTCCATTTCTCTCCCAAAAACACACCATTCGCCAAGTCTCCAATTCTCTCTTCCATCACTTTTTAATTTCATACAACCTAGTTTCTTGAATCCTTTCATCATTCTAAGAACCTTTTAGTTCACACCAAGTTCTAATTCTTCCATCTTGAAGGACTTTTACTAAGATCAAGTTCTAGAGCTTTTGTTGGTGAAGTGTAAGAAAACTTCATTTATTCTTTTCTTTTTCATGTTCTAAACCATGTTTGATCCATGGTTCTTCTTATTCAAGCTTGATATACTAATTTTCTTATATTTGTTTCATGTTTAAGAACTTGTATTGGTGGAGATCTTGCTCCAAAGACAAAGCAACAAGCTCTTTGGTGGTTCTTCAAGAGGTAAGAGGAGATTCATCTCACCAACCAAGCATGGTGGTGAGGGATGGTTTTTATATTTGATGGATGGTGAATCCAAGTGAGGATTCCTATCCATGGTCATGTAATAATTTGTGTGTGTGTTATGTGCTTTAATTATTTTTGCTTATGCTTGATATATTTTGCATGATTTACTTGTGTTTGCATGCTTAGTAAAATTTTTAATTGCTTATATGGTAAGCTTATGATGTGCATGATGATATATGTTGAATATATTATGATGGATGTATGTTGAAATAAGCAAAATTTTGGCTCCAAAGGCCATGGAGGAGGTCACGGTTTTGAGCTTCCAAGACTAGGGTTTTTATTGAAAATTTTCAAGAACAATGAAGTTGATTGTTAGTCCTTGAACTAAAATAAATTTCAGCCAAGACACTAATTAAATTAGTGTTCACAAAAATGATATTTTCATAAGTGATAAAATTGGATGATTTGAGAAGTAAAGAAAATAAACAAGAGGGTTTGTTTTATAAAAAGAGTGTACACGGTTTTAAGTAGTATTTTCATGAAGTTATTTTATGTAGAAATAAAGAATGAAAATTATTTAAGATAGAAGAAAAATATTTCATGGTTCCAATGGCCATCTATAAGGTTTTGATAATTTAGAAAAAAATGTTTTGATGCAATAAAATATAAGAATTTTCAAATAAGGACTTTGGAAAAGAATTTAAGTGTTGAACTTTAAATTATCTTAAGAAGAATTGATTTTTAGAAGTGATTTAGAAATATAAAAGAAAACGTTTGTAACTTAAACATAAAATTTGATTTAATGTTTAGAAATGATTTAGAAATATAAAAGGAAACGTTGTAACTTAAAATTTCTAACGTAGAATTTAAGTATTGGGTTTTGGAAAATGTTAGGAAATTTAAATTTTGAAATAGTAATTAAATCAATTAAATATGATTTGGTAAGATTAAATCAATAAAAAGTGATTTTGAGAAAATATAGTACGGAAGAGATTTTTGATTTAGAATAGAAAGAAAATAATGTAAGAAATTATATTTTTATGAGAAATATTCAAAATAATATTTTTAAAGTTAAGAAATATTTTGTGAAGGGTAAAAACGGTGAAAAACAATTTACGTAACTCAAAAACGTAATTTTTAAGTTACGCGATTTGAAAAACGTTAAATTATTCCTACGCGATTTGTAAAATGTTTAAATATTTTATACGATTTAAATGTTGTGGAAACATTGCTATGCATTTTAAAAATAAAAGATTATTTTTACGCAATTTAGAATACGATAGAAAATAGTTTTGTGATTTTTAAATGTAATGAAAAATGTTACAAATCATTATCAGTACGTAAAAACGTAATCGAAAATATTTTGCGAATGAGAAAAACATAGTAATGTGATTTAACCGTTAATTATACAAAAACCTTACAGCTTAAAAACAATATATGAATACTATATAAGAAATTGAGAAGTTTGCCTGTAATTGGCATTAATCCATTTTACGAACAAAAACAATGATCTCGAATCGGAATGAGAAATTATGTGATTTACCTTTGGTTGGTAATTGGTGCATAACACATGCATTGAAAATGGTCCAACGGACTGAATATGGCTAATTGCCTAGGAGAAACGTACACCTCTTGAGTGGGTGCGATATGCGTAGTGTAGGTCACTGGTTGACCTTGGGGGCATCGGGGTGCGGGTTGCTCGCAATGGGCAGTTGGTAGCTCTTCTGCACCGTGAGTTAGACCGATGCAACACACCGATGATCCGGACCGAGACACTATTCTTAATCAAGATCTGACAAAGACTGTCGTGTATGTGCTAGATGTGCAAGATATAATTATAGCACTTGGTCTGAGGCACGAGATACCGGCAGATCTTTTCGATCAATTTCTCCGACTTGAGTATTAGCTCCATGGAGTAGGACATTGAGTCTATGTTCGCATGCATGAATTTAACATATACATATGTGGTAGCCTTACTGTAATTAATTGTGGTTTGAACAGTGATGATGGCATGATGGTAATTATTTTTACACTATGATAATGCAATAATTGTGATCATGATATGATATTCTTGCATAATATGTTGTCTGTATTATCTCTGTGCTATCATGCTGGTATTGGTGTAGGTGATCTCACCTCTTTGTATGTATATCTGTTTATTGTATTTATATTGGGTGAAGACGTTGAGAAAGATATGGTACTAGAAGGAGAAGAGGAATTACTTCTCACATCAGGAACCGCAGAGTTCTGACAACATGTCATCAGGAGCTAGTTTCTTCGGATATGTACGTTTACAGTTTCATGGAGGAGCTAGAGAGTGGAGGACAAGTCCAGATGAGCGAGGACTTATTTATGAGGGGTACCGATCGTTAGTATTAGTAGGTCAGTATCGTGGGGATCCGTTTTTCTCGTGTGACTATCTTTGTTCATGTTGAATTTCCGTTGCATATCGGTGACATTGGGACACTAGAAATTATGTCCCAACGGAAATCAGCATAGTGTCATCAGCCCGGACACCTGTTCGTAGGGCTACTCGTCATAACGGATTCCTACCTGCTGAGGAACCGAGGAGGACCCATCTGAGGGGTCTTCTGCTTAGTTAAACTTGGGCATGTTTGAACTATAATATAAATAATGTCTGTAATTATTTAAGTGTGTTTGTTGTTTCAAGAAAACGGTCTGTAATATAAATAATCCTGACAGTGCGTGTGTAATGTGTAATGATGTAAATTATGAGTGATGACTGTTATGTATAATGATGTACTTTATGTGTGAGATTGTTGTATCATAGTTTTATTTTCCGCTAAGTTTATTTTATTGTTATTGTCATCAAAGAAGAAAAAAAAAATTTACAACTCGTATTTTTATTATAACATCATACTTTATACCTTGGGGTAATTTGGTAATAGAGTAACATAAATGTAATATTCTACGGTGGGTGTTACATTTCTCATATGTATTTGCACATCTAGCATATACACGACAGTCTTTACTAGATCTCGATTAAGAATAGTGTCTCGGTCAGGATCATCGGTGCGTTGCATCGGTCTAACTTACGGGAAGAAGAGCTACCAATTGCTTATGTAAGCAACCCGCACCCCGATGCCCCCAAGGTCAACAAGTGACTTACACTACGCATATCGCACCCACTCAAGAGGTGTACGTCTCTCCTAGGCAAATAGCCTCATACAGTCCATCGAACCTTTCCAATGCATGTTCAATGCACCAATGCCAAACATAGGCAAAATTCATATATAGTGTCCATACACCAGTTCATGCGTATAAAATGCACCAATGCCAATTACAGGCAAAATTCATCATTTTCTCATACAATGTCCATTCACTGGTTCAACAGTAATGCTACTGTATATTTAATCACAAAATCATATTATCGCGTTTTCATAGTCGCGAAACACTTTTATCGCATTTTTCACAATCGCGTAATATTTCAGTTACGTTTTCAAATCACATATAGATTTTTCATCATTTTCATCAATCACGTAAAAATATTTCATTATTTTTCAATCACGTAGTGATTTTTCAACAATATCTCAACCACGTAAAAATATTCCACCATCGCATAGCGATTTTTCAACAATATCTCAAACACATAAAAATATTTAAACGTTTTTTTTTCAAATTGCGTAGAAATATTTCAATATTTTTCAAATCGCGTGGAAATATTTAAACGTTTTTCAAATTGCGTAGCTTAAAAATCACGTTTTTACGTTACGTAAATCATTTTTCACCATTTTTCAACTTCGTAAAATATTTCTCAACCTTCAAAAATTCTATTTCAACCTTTCTTAAAATAATATGACTCCTCACATTATTTTCCACATTTTCTTACTCAAGAAAAACTTTTTCGCAATATATTTCATAATTTCACCATTTTTCCACTTAATAAAATATTTCTCAATTTTCCAAATATTATTTTTGGCTTTTCCATAAATAAATTCAATTTCTAAACCATTTTTCCACATTTTCTCATTTAATAAAATTCTCTTTTTCAATATCTCCCAACAATTCATTATTCAACTATATAAATAAATGATCCTATCCAAAATTTCTCTTTATAAAATCCTTTAATGTTCAAAATATTTTTCTTCTCATTTTCTATTAAAAACCGAAATCATACTTTTTCTAAATAATAAATCCTTTATTTTTTTCTTCCTTTAATAAATCCTTAAATCATTTTCCTTCCTTTAATAAATCCTTAAATCATTTCCTTTACATTTAATTAATTAATTTACCTTTCATAAACCACACTTTAATTCAAAAATTGTTCATTTTAGCCTTCTAATCCAAAACTCACTTGGTCTTTGGAACCAAAATAATTTCTCCACTTCATAATTTCTTTAAACAATCAATTTCCTTGTTCTTGAAAAATTTCAACATGAAACCCTAATTTTTGGGTGTCAAAATCGTAACTTTCCTTGGCCATTGGAGCCAAAATTTCTTGTTCCAACATATATCTATCATAATATATTCCACATATTCTCATCATGTATATTATAAGCATACCATATTCTCATCAAGCATATTATAAGCATACCATATAAGCAATAAAATCATGCAAAGCATACAAATCACAAATAAATAAATCAAAGCACATAAACATACATAAATTATTACATGACCATGGATATGAATCCTCAATGGATTCACCATATGAAATACACATAATCATCTCTCACCACCATACTTGGTTTGTGAGATGGATCTCCCTCTTACCAATCTTGAAATCCTCAAAAAAAGCTCATTCCTTTGCACTTTGATCAATTTCCATCAACAAAAGTTTCTTAAACATAACAAAGAAATTAGTATATTAAGCTTGAATAAGAGAAACCATGGATTAAACATGGTTTAGAACATCTCTCACACTTCACCTCAAAAACCTTAGAACTTGCTCTTGGAAAAACTCCTTGAAGATGAAAGAGAGCTTGGTGTAAACAACAAAAGTTCTTGGATTGATGTAAGGATTGAAGATAACTTGTTTCTTGAAAATAAGAGAGATAGAGAGAAAATTTGATAACTTAGTTTCTTGAAAATATGAAATAATGACCAAGATGATCAATAATGGTCTTCAAACTTGCTTTAGCTCCTCATTCACTCACCAAAACCGTCCCCTCCTCCATGAACTCTTCAAAGTGTGACCAATCTCCCTAGCCATTATTTGAAGCATTCCTAACCTTTGATTAGTTCAATGGTTAGGATTAAAATAGATTCTAGGTTTAGCCTTAGATAGAAGACTTAATCTAGGCCATTGGATCTTTCCTCCTTGAAATCCTAGCCATTAGATGTGTCTCCAAAATGAAGGGTCAAGATCACTCCTTCAAACTTTACATCCAATGGTCATAAATGGTCCTTGTCACTTTTTAAGACCAAATCTCTACCCTTGATTAAATCAATGGTGGATCTCCAAACCACCAAGGTTGACTAAGTAGTATAATATTTATTTTTGTCTGCTATTACCCTACAAATAATATTTTTATTATATTTTTATCGCCCGATGATTAAATACAGTACAAAATATAATAAAAAAATTAAAAAAAAACTATTTTCAGATTCAGGTTTAGTAAGATCCCCCTTCTCCGTTTAAACAGCACAAATTTTTCTAGCCCTAGAAAAATTTTCACTTTTCGGGACCCACCTGGGCCCACGTAAGGCTACCTGGGCCCATAGACAACCCAAAAATAATCAGAGAAATATAAAAATTTCATAATCACCCACAAAATCACAAAAATTAGAAAATTCATGAATATCAAATCAGATTACATAAAATAATTAAGACTTAACAGTAATAATTAAATTACATAAAATTTTCTCTAGCCCGAAAATTATTATTTTTCTGACACGAAGTAAATCACACCAAACAATCAAATGTACTGACGAAATATTCAAAATAATTTTATAGTACACAGAAATCACTAAACAGTAGAATTCTGTTAACTATAAAAATTACTGTAAAATATTTAAGAAGTTTGGGGTGTTACACATCACATTATAAAATTACTTATGTCCAAATTGTTTAATTCCCAAGGATGCACAAAAGCACCACTTGGATTCCAAAAATCCCTTAGAGGCCGTGAGCCTCCCTAAGACATCAAGATTCCATTTTTTTTTTCCATTTCATGCATTAATCATTTAATACCTAATCACATAAGCTTCATTTTGTACAAAAAATCAAATTCAAATCCCTAAAAATTTAGTTAAAATCGTGACCTCCATAAGGTGATAGGAAACCCTAAAATTTCTATTCATCCAATCCATTATTATCAAAGCATTTATAACAACCAAACTTTAGTCTCAATCAAGAACACACAAAACATGAAAAACAATCAAACAAAGTGAGCATCCATTATGGATTTCTCCATCAACAACCACACAAAGGTCTTCTCACCACCAATAATGGTTGAAGTGTAAATCTCCCTCTTACTTAAAGGAAGAACACAAAAATCACCTTCTTGTTTGCTCTTGGTGGTTCGGTTTTGGGGCTCCCAAAAACCCTAGAAAACCAAACACAAAGAATCAACAACCAAGCTTGGAGAAAGATAAATCATTGGTCACCAATGTGACCAAGGGTCACAAAAATAAAGAGAAGAAGAAAGAAAATGGAAGCTTTACCTCAAAGCTTCAAGCTTTGTTCTTGGAAGAAGTTGATGAAGATGATGGATTTGAGAGAAAATCGTCAAAGAGAAAAGCTTTGGAATGATAAGAGGAGTGTAAAAATGGTGATGGTGAAGTAAGGAAATGAAAATGGTCACCAATGGGGGGTTGCACAACTGTGGAGAGGGTGAAGGAGAAGAAGAGAGAAGTTGGAGAAAATGAAAATGAAAATTGAAGAAAGAGAAAGTGATAGTAGAAATGAACGTAAATTTTGGTGAAGAGCAATAAGTGTGGGAAGCAAAATTTGCTCCCCCTTGGACACTATGTGCCGCGGCAATGAGGAGAAAGAGAAGGGGGAAGTGGCTTCTCCTACAAGCTTAGGGTAGTTTAGTCATTTGTGGTCAAAGCTTCTCAAAGAAGCTTGATTATAATATAATATTTTTGAATTAAAGTAGATTTGATTAGACATAAAGTGGATTACATTAGGATAATGTGATAGGATTTCTAACACATGTTATTATCCAATGGACAATGGTTATAGTTGACAGAAGTCAGTATTAATTGTCCAGCAGATAATAAAATACACAGCGATTAAAATTTTATTTGATAAAATTCTCAAAAATACGTGAAACCTCATAAATTGTGTCCAGCCTCGGGTTTAGTAAGATCCTCCGTCGACGTTTCCACAGATCAAGGTTCTCAAAAAAAATATTTCATTTCCCTGGCTCTGCTTAGTTTGCACGCAAAAATGAGGAATAATATTAAAATATTCTGCGTTCTTAGAAAAATCCAGAAAAATTCACAAAAATCACAAATATTATAAAATGAATATTTAATAAAAAAATAAATTTTAGGGTGTTACAAAACACATATATCTAAATGACAGCCAAGTTATCAATCACCTAATAGAAGGAGCTTAGGGTTATGTTCTCTTGTTCTCTTTGAATTCCAAAAGTAAGCAGAGTTTAGAAGATATATCAATAGTGAAAGAATACCTATAAATGTTTCCAAATAAAGTTAAAGAAATTCCACTTCAGAGGGAGATAGAATTCACCATAGATTTAGTGCCAGGAACGGGGCCTATTTCTATAGCACCTTATAGGATGTCCCCTCTAGAGCTGGTTGAGTTAAAGAAGCAAATTGAAGAGTTATTAGATAAGAAATTCATCAAACCCAGTGTATTACCATGGGGAGCCCCAGTGCTCTTGGTGAAAAAGAAAGATACCAGTACGAGATTGTGCGTGGATTATAGGCAACTGAACAAAGTCACCATTAAGAATAAATGCCCATTGCCTAGAATTGATGATTTGATGGATCAGTTAAGAGGTGCAACTATATTTTCTAAGATTGATTTAAGATTTGGATATCATCAAATTTGAGTTAGAGAAGAAGATATCCCAAAGACTGCCTTTAGGACTAGATATGGACATTTCGAATATCTCGTAATGTTTTTTGGTTTAACCAATGCACCTGCAGTATTCATGGATTACATGAACAAGATTTTTAGGCCTTAACTTGATAAGTTTGTGGTTGTCTTTATAGACAATATCCTCATCTATTCAAAGACAACAGAGGAGCATGAAACACACCTTAGGTTAGTTCTAGAAATCTTGAAAGAAAAGAAATTATATGCTAAGCTATCAAAATGTGAATTTTGGATGAAAGAGGTACAATTTCTAGGATATGTGATATTTGGAGAAGGAATATCTATAGATCCTAGTAAGGTAGATGTAGTCTTACAATGGGAAAGACCATCCACAGTAACTGAAATTAGAAGCTTTTTGGGTTTAGCTGGGTATTATAGAAGATTTATTAAGGACTTTTTCCAAATAGCTTTATCATTAACTAGATTAACGAGAAAAGAAAGTAACTTTGAATGGACACAAGAATGTGAAAATAGTTTTCAAGAACTAAAAGAGAAACTGACCACCACTCTTGTTTTAGTTATTCCAAACCCACAAGAAAACTTTGAGGTATATTGTGATGCCTCAAGAAAGGGGTTAGGATGTGTTCTAATGCAGAATGGTAGAGTAGTTGCTTATGCCTCTAGGCAACAAAGGCTTCATGAAGAAAACTATCCAATCCATGATCTAGAGTTGACATTAGTTGTCTTTGCTTTGAAAATTTGGAGACATTACGTGGATGGTGTAAAATTTGAGGTCTTTAGTGATAACAAAAGCTTGAAATATTTGTTTGATAAAAAAGAATCAAATATGAGGCAAAGATAGTGGATGGAATTTTTGAAAGATTATGACTTTGAATTGAGATATCATCCAGGTACGGCCAATGTTGTAGCTGATGCACTAAGCAGAAAACTTCTACACATGACCCATATGATGATACAAGAAATAGAATTGCTAGAAAATTTCAAAAATCTGAGTCTATCTATGACTATATTGCCACATGGTTTCTGTTTGAATATATTAGAGATTTGAAAATAATTAAGGAATCAAATAAAAGCTGCTCAAGAAAAAGATGACGAACTAAAAGAAATAGATAAAAAAATTTCATTAGGAAAGATAAAGGAGTTTAGAAAGAGTGATAATGAAATGATTTTGTTTCAAGATAGACTGAGTGTTCCAAGGAAAGCTGAGATTAAGGAAAAGATTTTGGACAAAGCTTATAAGAGCAAATTCACCATCCACCCAGGAACAACCAAAATGTATCAGGACCTCAAGAAAATGTTCTGGTGGCTAGGTATGAAGAGAGATATAGCAGAATATGTATCCAGATGTTTAACTTGTCAAGAGGTTAAGATAGAGCATCAAAGACCTTATGGTCCTCTACAACCTTTAGAAATCTTGGAATAGAAGTAGGAGAGTATTTCCATGGACTTTGTAACAAGATTGCCTAAAACCCAGTTAGGTCATGATGCAATTTGGGTTATAATAGATAGGTTAACAAAGTCTGCATACTTTCTGGCAATAAAAACTAATTACTCATTGAATAAATTGGCTTAACTGTACATTCAAGAAATAGTAAGATTGCATGGTGTCCCCTCAAGTATAGTATCTGATAAGGATTCTAGATTTACATCTAGATTTTGGGGAGCCATGCAAAAAGCCTTTGGAACTAAATTGAATTTTAGTACAGCTTATCAGTCGCAAATAGATGAGCAAACTGATAGGACTATCCAGACCTTGAAGACATGCTTAGAGCTTGTATGTTAGAACAACAGGGTAGCAGGGATAGGTTCTTACCTTTAGTAGAATTTGCCACCACAACAACTTTGTCCTTTGACAAGGGCTGAAAAGCATTGCCATTGGTCAAAAATCGTTGCCTAAAGTCTATGGCAACGCTTTCCAGCCCTTGCCAAGCCCTTGCCTCTTCTGCCATGGCCTATTACAATAGGCAACATTTTTCTTAAACTTTTGGCAACACTTTAGAAAAAATGTTGCCTATTCTTACCTTCTGGCAATGCTTTTGAGACGTTGTCTATGGATAGCTCTAGCAACGCTTTTGACATGTTGTGTATAGGTACTTATTTAGGCAACACTTTAATGCCGTTGCGTTTAATTATGTCATACGACAACGTTGAAAAACCATTGTCTATAGATCAATGTTTTGGCAATATTTTTTGAACGTTGCCTATAGGTACTGCTTCAGGCAATGTTTTGTTGCCGTTGCTTTTAAGTTTTCTGTAAGGCAATATTTAGAAAGCGTTGCCTATAGGCTAAGGTATTGGCAATGTTTCCTACGCATTGGTTATAGATATACTTTTAGGCAACGTTTTATAGCCGTTGCTTTTAAGTTTGCCATAAGGCAACTTGCAAAAAACGTTGCCTATAGGCAATTTTGTTGTTTTTATATGCTATAAAGCAACTTGTATGAAAACATTGCCTATGTAGGCCATTTTTTTGAAAATTTACCTATGCATACTAATTTTAGCCAACACTTTTTACTTGCGTATTAAAAAATCACATATTAAAAACTAATAATGTATTAAAAAAACTAATTCTTCTCAAATAAAATATACTAAATTATGTCCTTGTATTTACTATATATAGACACCAAAACTAAGAAAAAAAAGTCATTTACTACTATTGTACAAAAGTAGTGTGATTGTTCTTGATCACATAATACAAATGAAAGAACAAAAAAAAACTAAAGCTGAATATCCTTGACAAATCTCCATAAGTATCCACATGTTTCGATTTATCTGGTATATTCTCACTGCAAAAGAAAAAAATAATAAATATATGTAAATAAATATTTGGAAACACATGCATAAGTATTCCTCCTCAATACATATTGAAGTCAACAATAAAATAAAATATTAAAGGATTAGGCATTATTCCCTTGTTCTTCTTTGTGTTTATAAATATTACTTATTTATATGCCCATCACCATTATTCCCTTGTTCTTCTTTTAGTTTAAATTGTTTTTGTTCCTTTAAGCATATCAGTCTAGCAACAAGTCATTTTAGAATGACATCCAACAAGTTGACCTAAAGACTATGGTACAGATAAATCATGGACACTTTAAAGATATAGTACTACAACATATATTAAAAAGATTAATGGTGTCCGTAATACAATTTAACAATACTATATGTAATAAACAACTTGGGCAAATGACCATCAAAAATATATCTAAACTAAGAAAAGAAATTAATATATCTAATTGCATAGCACACATAATGTATTCCAGCATAGTTTTTAACATACAAATAAAAGTATATATTGTACACATACCTACTCCACCATAGACACTCACACATACATCCTATATTACCCAGACGAGAGCAAAGAGGTTGTAATAACTTTTAATTAAGATGGATCAAATATAATCACGATAATTAATACAAAAAATAGTTAATATCATCAAAAAATTTAGTTATGAAATTATTACAAATTTAGCTCAAAAAATGTTGCAGGGTTGAATTAGAGTGGGATCATGAGTGCAAAGAAAGCCCCGCTTTGTGTCTATTATATTGTATGTATACAAGTATACTGGATTATGTATATTTTTATAAATATGCAAAGAGTATATATAACATGTGCAAGCAAACGACAGACACCCCACATGCCAACATGACTAAGCTTTCTCACTTGTGTATCTGCTAATATCATTATCTCACAATGTGAATCTGCAATCTTCCTCTCAATATAGTTGGCTTTACTCGATATGATCATCTATCTCTCACCAACCCATATTCCTAATAGACCAAAATTGGCTTTTTAAGCAAATAAATTACAAATACACAGGATAGAAGTTCGTATGGTGTTGTAAAATGCTAACTATTCGACCATAAAAAAATTATTAACAAATGCTCCAAGAAAAGGGTCCACAAGTAAAGCATTATTACACTTCCTATTTAGTATCTATTTTATCTGTTTTAAGAGGGAGGTTCACCACATTTCACTTTCATCTCAAATACCACTAATCAATTACATCATTGCAAAAAGTAAACTATTACAAATCATTGTGTTCTCTCAACCTCAAACAACAATCCAAAATCTTTCCCCATTCACCTGAAAACAACTTTCTTTCTTTTTTTGGTGATAGCTGAAAACAACTTTCTTTTTAAAAAAATAAATAAATAACCACTCCATAGACAATGCCCAAATCCATCAATTAGAAACGACCCAGAATGAAAAACTGAATGAAACTTCAAACAAACAAAAATTCTAATAAGAGTCCAACCTTCATCCAGCTATTTATAAACATATCACAACAACTAAGGATTGTAGTATCAATTAATGCTCCCATTATTCATTAATAGATATTGCATCATTTTTATCAGTCAAATTAATATGCAAAGATCAAGAATAAAACCAGAACAATAACCCATCCATTCATATCAAACTAAACCTGAAACAAAGTTCAAATCACCATTCTTGATCAACATGTGTTATTACATTTTCTTAGCTTAGAATATGCATCGATGTAGAAGAGTGTGGAAGACCATTTTTATCCATGTTAGGTACACTATTCGTATCAGCAGGAGATGAGCGCATTAAGGGTGCCAAGTCTTCCAAGTTCACACCGGGGCTAGTTCTTTCAAGCAAACTATTCTAGGCATGAATGAAGGTTGGTAGCCGCTGTATTGGTATCAGAGATATGGAAATACTTTCTTTCTGGAATAACATTCAATATCTTCAATAACTAGGAGTTTGAGATATCTATTTGATCAGGAGAAGTTGAACGTCAGGCAAAAATATTTTGTTAGTTAGAATAGTATAGAAAGATGTAAGAGAGGAAGCTACATGGGAACTGAAAGGAAAGATGAAAGAGTAATATTCATATTTATTCTGAGGGTGTGAAATCATGTTTGTCAAATTTCGAGGACGAAATTTCTTTTTAGAGGGGGAGTATTGTAACACCTTGAATTTCCTATCTCTTAAACAATAATTTTGACAGTTAAGAGAATTTTACTATTTAGTAATTTCTGTGCACTATAAAATTATTTTGTTTATTCCGTCAGCGTATTTGATCGTTTTGAGTGATTTACTCCGTGTCAGGAAAATAATAATTTTCGAGCCGGAGAAAATCTTCAAATGTTTATTTCTCTTGACTGTTAATTATTTTTAATAATCTGACTTGATTTTCATATGTTTTCTAATATTTGTGATTTTTGTGAATGATTATATATTTTTTTTTACTGTAAGTGAGCCCAGGTGGTCCTATGTGGGCCTAGGTGACCTTATGTGGGCCCAGGTGGGTCCTGCAAAGTAAAAATTTTTCTACACATATAAAAATTTGTACTGTTTAGATGGGGACAGGGGATCTTACTAAACCTCAATCCGGAAACAGTTTTAGAAATTTTCTTGTACTGTATTTTATATTTTATTTATTTATCAGATGATAAAAATGCAGTAAATATAATCTTTCGTGCGGTTTTAGCAGATAAAAATAGAAATTATATTGCTTAAGTCAACATTGGTGGTTTGGATATCCACCATTGATTTAATTTACGATGGAGACTTGATCTTGATTTAATCAACGGTGTAGGATAAGTTTAATAAAATGACTATGACCATTTATAACCATTGGATTTGGATTTAATCAATGGTAGAGATTTGGTCTCAAAAAGTGACAAAGACCATTTATGACCATTGGATGAAGAATTAATCAAGGGTGGAGATTTGGTCTTGTAAAGTAACAAGGACAATTTATGACCATTGGATGTAAATTTAATCAATGGTGGAGAATTAGTCTTAAAAAGTAGCAAAGACTAATTATGACCCTTGGATTAAAAGTAAGAAGGAGTAATCTTGACCCTTCATTTTGGAGACACATCTAATGGTTAGAATTTAAAGGAGAAAGATCCAATGGCCTAGATTAAGTCTTCTAAATCAAAAGTCTACCTAAATCCTAACCATTGAATTAATCAATGGCTAGAAATGCTCTAGATGGTGGCTAATAATGATGATAACATTATTGCATGCATAATGCAAAGGATGGCTACGGTTTTGTCATGTCTTTTGGAGCTAAAGAAAAAGTTTGATGACTATTATTAGATGTCATAGTCAATTTGGCATCATTATTGATTCTTTGCACCCTTAGGAGAATGCATTGGAGGGGGGCTACGGTTTTGAGAGGCTTTAGGATATAGGAAAAAGTTTGAAGACCATTATTAGTGGTCTTGGTCATTCTTGGCCATTATTGTTCATTTTCAAGAAGCAAAATTTTCTCTCCTTTCTCTTCTCCTCTATGTTTCGGCCATGACCATCAAGAACACCTTCCATCACTTTTTAATTTCATCCAACCATAGATCTTGAATCTACATGATATTCTAAGCAACTTTCATGTTGGAGACTTTCTCTAAATCATTCATCTTCATGGACTTTCTTCAAGAGCCAAGTTATAGGGTATTTGTGATGAAGTGTATGGAAACTTCATTTCTTCTCTTCTTTTTCATGATCTAAACCATGTTTGATCCATGGTTCTTCTTAATCAAGCTTAGTATACTAATTTTTATGTATTTTGTTTTGTATTTGAGAAGCCTTTGGCAGTGAAGGACTTGGAAAAAGAAGCAAAACAAGGAGTTTTTGAGGATCTTCAAGAGGTAAGAGGGAGATCCATCTCACCAACCAAGCATGGTGGTGAGAGATGGTTTTATATTTGATGGATAGTGAATCCATGTGAGGATTCATATCCATGGTCATGTAAATTATTTGTGTTTATGAACTTTGATTATTTGCCTATGCTTGATATGCTTTGCATGATTTTATGGCTTATATGGTATGCTTACAATATGCATGATGATAATATGGTATGCTTATAATATGCATGATGAGAATATGTTGAAATTATGTATATGTATGCCATGATGTGATGATGGAAAGAAAATCAATTTTTGGCTTCAATGGCCAAAGGAAAGGAAATACGGTTTTGATACCCATGAAGAGGGTTTATGTTGAAAATTTTTAAGACAAGGGAATTAATTTTTGGCTCCCTAGAACATTGAGAATTTCGGCTAAGACACCTCAACATAGGTGTTTATAACTTAATATTTTCATGGAAGAATAAAATTGGATTGATTTGAAAAGCATAGAAAATGAACAAAGGATATGTTTTTCAAGAGAACAAGAACATGGTTTTGAAGGATTTTTATTAATTTATTTTGTGTAAAAAGATCCTAAGTGTTTTTCTAAACATGTGTTTTGAATGAAACGGGCAAACGTTGATTTTAAGGATTTGCAAAGAAAGTCAAAAAGGATTTGCCAAGAAAGTGAAAATGAATTTGAACAAATGGGTTTGGTTTTTATGACCACAAGTCTTACGGTTTTGAATGCAAAATTTTAATGATTTTGTTTGTGTAAAACCATATTGACTTAGAAGGAAAAATGTTTTGATAATTTTCTATAGTCATGTCCACGTTTTTTAGGGCTTGTAATGCCTTGATTTTTATGAACAAAGTGATTTTCAAAGTGGAGATGTAACTTGATTTAATACAAGAATTTGGAAAGGGAATAGAGCGTTTATCACTTGAGAAAATTAAGTTTTTGTAAACGAAAATGTTTTCGAACTTCAATTTATTTTGAAGAAGGTTGTGTTTGCAAATGATTTGGGAAAAATGGAGAATATAATGGTGTTTTGAAAATTTACTAATGTATAACTGATTCTCAAATTTTGAAATACGTTAGAAAAAAATGTTAAATTCTGAAACGTTGATGGAAAAGTGATTTTTTGTGGATTATATTTTGGAAAAGGATTTCTTGAGTAAAAAAATGTGGAAAAAGATTTTCTTGAGTATGAAAATGTGAAAAATGAAATGCAAAGTTATATTATTTTGAGAAAAGTTGAAAAAGAATTTTTGAAGGTCAAGAAATATTTTCTATAGTGGAATTGTGGTGAAAAATTATTTACGTATCTTAAAAACGTGATTTTTAAGCTACGCAATTTGAAATACAAAAAAAAATAGTTCTACCTGATTTTAAATATGTTGAAATATCTCTACGCGATTTGAATTACGTTTAAATATTTTACGTAATTTGAACTACTATTGAAAAATCAATATGTGATTTAAAAGTGATAGAATATTTTTACGTGATTGTGAAAATGACAGAAAATCGTTATGTGATTTGGAAAGTGTTTGAAATATTTTGAGAATGATGGAAAATGATTTACGCGACTTAAAAGAATGATTTTTAAGTTACGTGATTTTGAAACAGTGGAAAAATATTATGCTATTTGAGAAACGTATATTTTTACGCGATTGAGAAAAATGTTAAAAAATTAGTATGTGGTTTAAAAGTGCAACAGAAGAGTTGCAACATTTTGAAAACGTAACAAAAATGTTACGAAATTTTGTAAATGTAACAGTAATGTTACAGTATTGTGAAAACGTAATAAAAACGTTTTGAAATTTTAAAAATGTAATAAAAGTGTTACGGTATTTTGAAAATGCAACAGAAGTGTTGTGGAAACATGATTTTGTTATTGAAAAATATAGTATGATTACTGTAAAACTAATGTATGGACACTGTTTGTGAAAACAATGAGTTTTGCCTGTTATTGGCATGTGGTGCATTTTAGATGCATTGGAAAAAAATATATATGCGTTGAGGCATATGATTTAATTGAACAAACGAATTTGAACAGAATAGCCTTTGTGGTTGGACTTGCACTGATATATTAGTGCATTGTATAAACTATATCTGAGAAATTATGAGATATACCTGTGATTGGTATTTGGTGCATTATACATGCATTGGAATGGTCCGATGAGGACTGGATATGGCTGATTGCCTAGGAGAAACACACCTCTTGAGTGGGTGCGATATGCGTAGTGTAAGTCACTTGTTGACCTTGGGGGCATCGGGGTGCGGGTTGCTTACACGGGTGGTTGGTCGTGCTTCTTCCCGTAGGTTAGACCGATGCAACACACCGATGATCCTGACCGAGACACTATTCTTAATCAAGATATGATAAAGACTGTCATGTATGTGCTAGATGTGCAAAAATTGAAATGAGAATTAAGGCACGTAGTCTGAGGCACGTGGTACCAGCAGGTCTTTTTGATCATTTTCTCCAACTTGAGTTTAGCTCCATGGAGTAGGAACATTGAGTCTAAATGCACATGCATTATATTAGTACATTTATATCTGTGTGATATATTAATTGAGGAATATTGGCTATGACAATTGTTTTGAATACTTGAATGATGATGATGATAATGCTGAGGGCATTATCGTAATTGTTGTTTATGATAATTGAACTGATAAATGCTTAGATGATGATAGTTGATTAATGTTGATGGCATGATCATAATTATGGTATGATCTATCTGTATGATATGCTGCTTGTGTTATCTCTGTGCTACCATGTTGGTATTGGTGTAGGTGATCTCACCTCTTTGTTATGTTGTTTTGTTGTGTCTGTACTGTTAAAATCAAATAATAGAAGGATCGAGTTGTCTTAGACATAACGGGCGATGGATACTCTGAGATTGGTGACAACAATAAGGAATGGACATTCAGGACTCGAAGATGTGCAATGTTGACAAAGGAACAGATGTCTGATGCATCAAGATGGACAGAAAAAGGAATAAGTATTTTAAAGTTTCTCGTTAGTGTTGTACCGTGCTATTAAGTAGGACCCGTTATAGGATTTGCTACTGTTAAAAAAAAAGAGTCTGTTAATTTTATATTTCTCTTTAAATTGTGAAATATTAATTGGTGTCAATATTGCATAATGAATAGTTGAAATATGATTTTCAATATTACCTAATATTTTCAGTAAATTTACGTTTCAGTAAAGAAGTATTTTTGAAACCCATATTTTCATAACTCAAACTTTTTACGAATTGATTTTCAGATTATGAGTCGGGAGTCGAAAATGTGATGCCCTAAAGAGGGTGTTACATTAGTTGGTATCAGAGCACGGTTTGAGTCTTTTGGGGTTTGTGGTTAGGTCTGTTTTGCTTGTGTTGTGTTCTCTGTGTGTTTGATTTTCGAAAGGAAACAAACGTTTATTTGAAATGGTTACATCTAGTTTCCATTTTATTTTGATTCGTCATTCTTTGAAGAAAAGAAATAGCTCGTGGTGGTTGTACGTACGTGGAAGTGGAACATGTTACTAGTAATGCAATTGCAACTACAGGAGCAACGGGAGCAATGTGGAAGGATGATTGCACGAACAGAGGATCGCTGAACAGCAAAAACTAGAAGTTGAAGTTCAGGATCTGATGAAAGAGAATCAGTCTTGGAATATACGATTTCGTAATTTTGGAACCTGGTATTTCTTTATTAGGGATATTAGGAAATTGATTGATTTTGACAGAAGATGTATTCACGACCATTGAGAAACCAGAAGCAGTACGTGATGTGGAGAGGGGCACTTAATGAAGGATTGTACGTTAAAGAAAATAATTTGCGGAAAGTTTGGACACATTTCCAGAGATTATGCTCCTTGAAAACAGAGTTTTCTATTAGTAAATTCTTGGGTAGTAGGGAAAGTCATTACTCTAAGCGTAATGGAAGTGTTCTAAGCTGAAGACTTAATTAAGGGAGATTGTATTGTAGAAGGTAATTCTTTGATCATAGTGTATATATCTTTGTGAGGAAACCTGTTCTTTGTGTAATATGATTGAGTAGATCAATTATATTTTAGAGTTATCCGTAATTCTCTGATTTGTTTATTTCTGTTTCTATTCTTAGCCGATCGAGCTACTTGTATTATTCAAATATTGTTATAGATCAAATCTTTGTGTTAGTTTGATCTGTCGTTCAAAATTTTGTGTTAGTTTGATCTGTTTCATAAACAGATATGATCTTCAAAACGGATTGGTTATTTTTCAACCATATCCTATGAGATTGTCTCAATAAGTGTTAATAATTCAGAAAAAAATTCATTCTTGAAAATCAGGCAAAATCAAATTCTTGTTGAATATGTTTGGTAACATATCAGATCATTTCGCTACCTTTTCTTCCTAAACCTCTATAATGTTCTTTCATATATTGCATTTGCAAGAAAGAATATTTTGTAAGAAAGGATATTCCTTTTTATATCCATGTCATTGTATCGGAGTGGCGCAGCGTGAGCGTGGTGGATCCTTCAAAGTTTGAAAATAGTTTTTCAGTGGGAAAGTCAAAAAGACAGTAATGAAAATCCTGGAAAATTTTAGGATCATAGGACTTCTCATCCAGCTTATCAGAAAAGATTAAGCGTTCGTATAGACTGATGCATATAAGAAAAAATTTTAGGAATTGAAATATGTTTGAAGTACTTCTCTAGTATTAGTTTTATCTAATCCTAATGAACCATTAGAGGTGAACAGTGGCGTATTACATTGGAGCTTAAGATATGTGCTTATGTAGAATAGAAGAGTTGTAGGGTATGATTTTAGGAAATTGAAGTCATTTGAGAAAAACTATTCTAGGCATGAATGGAGGTTGGTAGCCGCTGTATTGGTATCAGAGATATGGAAATACTTTCTTTCTGGAATAACATTCAATATCTTCAATAACTAGGAGTTTGAGATATCTATTTGCTCAGGAGAAGTTGAACGTCAGGAAAAAAGATTTTGCTGGTTAGAATAGTATAGAAAGATGTAAGAGAGGAAGCTACATGGGAACTGGAAGGAAAGATGAAAGAGTAATATTCATATTTATTTTGATGGTGTGAAATCATGTTTGTCAAATTTCGAGGACAATTTCTTTTTAGAGGGGGAGTATTGTAACACCTTGAATTTCTTATCTCTTAAACAATTATTTTGACAGTTAACAGAATTTTACTATTTAGTAATTTCTGTGCATTGTAAAATTATTTTGTTTATTCCGTCAGCGTATTTGATCGTTTTGAGTGATTTACTCCGTGTTAGGAAAATAATAATTTTAGGGCCAGAGAAAATCTTCAAATATTTATTTCTCTTGACTGTTAATTATTTTTAATAATCTGAGATGATTTTCATACGTTTTCTAATATTTGTGATTTTTGAGGATGATTATGATTTTTTTTACTGTATGTGAGCCCAGGTGGTCCTATGTGGGCCCAGGTGACCTTATGTGGGCCCAGGTGGGTCCCGCAAAGTAAAAATTTTTCTACGCATAGAAAAATTTGTACTGTTTAGACGGAGACAGGGGATCTTACTAAACCTGAATCTGGAAACAGTTTTAGAAATTTTCTTTTATTATGTTTTGTACTGTATTTATTTATCAGACAATAAAAATGCAGTAAATATAATCTTTCGTGGGGTTTTAGCAGATAAAAATAGAAATTATATTGCTTAAGTCAACATTGGTGGTTTGGATATCCACCATTGATTTAATTAACGATGGAGACTTGATCTTGATTTAATCAACGGTGTAGGATAAGTTTAATAAAATGACTATGACCATTTATAACCATTGGATTTGGATTTAATCAATGGTAGAGATTTGGTCTCAAAAAGTGACAAAGACCATTTATGACCATTGGATGAAGAATTAATCAAGGGTGGAGATTTGGTCTTGTAAAGTAACAAGGACAATTTATGACCATTGGATGTAAATTTAATCAATGGTGGAGAATTAGTCTTAAAAAGTAGCAAAGACTAATTATGACCCTTGGATTAAAAGTAAGAAGGAGTAATCTTGACCCTTCATTTTGGAGACACATCTAATGGTTAGAATTTAAAGGAGAAATATTCAATGGCCTAGATTAAGTATTCTAAATCAAAAGTCTACCTAAATCCTAACCATTGAAATAATCAATGGCTAGAAATGCTCTAGATGGTGGTTAATAATGATGATAACATTATTGCATGCATAATGCAAAGGATGGCTACGGTTTTGTCATGTCTTTTGGAGCTAAAGAAAAAGTTTGATGACTATTATTAGATGTCATAGTCAATTTGGCATCATTATTGATTCTTTGCACCGTTAGGAGAATGCTTTGGAGGGGGGCTACAGTTTTGAGAGGCTTTAGGACATAGGAAAAAGTTTGAAGACCATTATTAGTGGTCTTAGTCATTCTTGGCCATTATTGTTCATTTTCAAGAAGCAAAATTTTCTCTCCTTTCTCTTCTCCTCTATGTTTCGGCCATGACCATCAAGAACACCTTCCATCACTTTTTAATTTCATCCAACCATAGATCTTGAATCTACATGATATTCTTAGCAACTTTCATGTTAGAGACTTTCTCTAAATCATTCATCTTCATGGACTTTCTTCAAGAGCCAAGTTATAGGGTATTTGTGGTGAAGTGTAAGGAAACTTCATTTCTTCTCTTCTTTTTCATGATCTAAACCATGTTTGATCCATGGTTCTTCTTAATCAAGCTTAGTATACTAATTTTTATGTATTTTGTTTTGTATTTCAGAAGCCCTTGGTGGTGAAGGACTTGGAAAAAGAAGCAAAACAAGGAGTTTTTGAGGATCTTCAAGAGGTAAGAGGGAGATCCATCTCACCAACCAAGCATGGTGGTGAGAGATGGTTTTATAGTTGATGGATAGTGAATCCATGTGAGGATTTATATCCATGGTCATGTAAATTATTTGTGTGTGTTTATGAACTTTGATTATTTGCCTATGCTTGATATGCTTTGCATGATTTTATGACTTATATGGTATGCTTACAATATACATGATGATAATATGGTATGCTTATAATAAGCATAATGAGAATATGTTGAAATTATGTATATGTATGCCATGATGTGATGATGGAAAGAAAATCAATTTTTGGCTTCAATGGCCAAAGGAAAGGAAATACGGTTTTGATACCCATGAAGAAGGTTTCTGTTGAAAATTTTTAAGACAAGGGAATTAATTTTTGGGTCCCTCGAACATTGAGAATTTCGGCCAAGACACCTCAATATAGGTGTTTATAACTTAATATTTTCATGGAAGAATAAAATTGGATTGATTTGAAAAGCATGGAAAATGAACAAAGGATATGTTTTTCAAGAGAACAAGAACATGGTTTTGAAGGATTTTTATTAATTTATTTTGTGTAAAAAGATCCTAAGTGTTTTTCTAAACATGAGTTTTGAATGAAACGGGCAAACGTTGATTTTAAGGATTTGCAAAGAAAGTGAAAAAGGATTTGCCAAGAAAGTGAAAATGAATTTGAACAAATGGGTTTGGTTTTTATGACCATAAGTCTTACAGTTTTGAAAGCAGAATTTTAATGGTTTTGTTTGTGTAAAACCATATTGACTTAGAAGGAAAAATGTTTTGATAATTTTCAATAGTCATGTCCACGTTTTTGAGGGCGTGTAATGCCTTGATTTTTATGAACAAAGTGATTTTCAAAGTGGAGATGTAACTTGATTTAATACAAGAATTTGGAAAGGGAATAGAGCATTTATCACTTGAGAAAATCAAGTTTTTGTAAACGGAAATGTTTTCGAACTTCAATTGTTTTTAAAGAAGGTTGTGTTTGGAAATGATTTGGGAAAAATGGAGAATATAATGGTGTTTTGAAAATTTACTAACGTATAACTGATTCTCAAATTTTGAAATACGATAGAAAAAAAAGTTAAATTTTGAAACGTTGATGGAAAAGTGATTTTTTGTGGATTATATTTTGGAAAAGGATTTCTTGAGCAAAAAAATGTGGAAAAAGATTTTCTTGAGTATGAAAATGTGAAAAATGAAATACAAAGTTATATTATTTTGAGAAAAGTTGAAAAAGAATTTTTGAAGGTCAAGAAATATTTTCTATAATGGAATTGTGGTGAAAAATTATTTACGTATCTTAAAAACGTGATTTTTAAGCTACGCGATTTGAAATACGAAAAAAATATTTCTACATGATTTTAAATATGTTGAAATATTTCTACGTGATTTGAATTACGTTTAAATATTTTACGTAATTTGAACTACTATTGAAAAATCAATATGTGATTTAAAAGTGATAGAATATTTTTACGTGATTGTGAAAATGATAGAAAATCGTTATGTGATTTGGAAAATGTTTGAAATATTTTGAGAATGATGGAAAATGATTTACGCTACTTAAAAGAACGATTTTTAAGTTACGTGATTTTGAAACAGTGGAAAAATATTATGCGATTTGAGAAACGTATATTTTTACGGGATTGAGAAAAATGTTAAAAAAATAGTACGTGGTTTAAAAGTACAACAGAAGAGTTGCAACATTTTGAAAACGTAACAAAAATGTTACGAAATTTTGTAAATGTAACAGTAATGTTACGGTATTGTGAAAACGTAATAAAAATGTTTTGGAATTTTAAAAATGTAACAAAAGTGTTATGGTATTTTGAAAATGCAACAGAAGTGTTGTGGAATTGTGAAAACGTAACAGAAATGTTACACGATTGTGAAAACACGACAAAAGTATTTTATAACTATGAAAACATGATTTTGTTATTGAAAAATATAGTATGATTACTGTAAAACCAATGTATGGACACGGTTTGTGAAAACAACGAGTTTTACCTGTTATTGGCACGTGGTGCATTTTAGATGCATTGGAAAAAATATATATACATTGAGGCATATGATTTAATTGAACAAACAAATTTGAACAGAATGACCCTTGTGGTTGGACTTGCACTGATATATTAGTGCATTGTATAAACTATATATGAGAAATTATGAGATATACCTGTGATTGGTATTATACCGTGATTGGTATTTGGTGCATTATACATGCATTGGAATGGTCCGATGAGGACTGGATATGGCTGATTGCCTAGGAAACACACCTCTTGAGTGGGTGCGATATACGTAGTGTAAGTCACTTGTTGACCTTGGGGGCATCGGGGTGCGGGTTGCTTACATGGGTGGTTGGTCGCGCTTCTTCCCGTAGGTTAGACCGATGCAACACACCGATGATCCTGACCGAGACATTCTTAATCAAGATCTGATAAAGACTGTCGTGTATGTGCTAGATGTGCAAAAATTGAAATGAGAATTAAGGCACGTGGTCTGAGGCACGTGGTACCAACAGGTCTTTTCGATCATTTTCTCTGACCTGAGTTTAGCTCCATGGAGTAGGAACATTGAGTCTAAATGCACATGCATTATATGAGTACATTTATATCTGTGTGATATATTATTTGAGGAATATTAGCTATGACAATTGTTTTGAATACTTGAATGATGATGATGATAATGCTGAGGGCATTATCGTAATTGTTGTTTCTGATAATTGAACTGATAAATGCTTAGATGATGATAGTTGATTAATGTTGATGGCATGATCATAATTGTGGTATGATCCATCTGTATGATATGCTGCTTAAGTTATCTCTTTGCTGCCATATTGGTATTGGTGTAGGTGATCTCACCTCTTTGTTATGTTGTTTTGTTTGTGGCATCTTGTTAAAATCAAATAATAGAAGGATCGAGTTGTCTTAGACATAACGAGCGATGGATACTTTGAGATTGGTGACAACAATAAGGAGTGGACATTCAGGACTTGAAGGTGTGCAATGTTGACAAAGGAACAGATGTCCAATGCATCAAGATGGACAAAAAAAGGAATAAGTATGTTAAAGTTTCTCGTTAGTGTTGTACTGTGCTATTAAGTAGGACCCGTTATAGGATTTGCTACTGTTAAAAAAAAGAGTCTGTTAATTTTATATTTCTCTTTAAATTATGAAATATTAATTGGTGTCAATATTGCATAATGAATAGTTGAAATATGATTTTCAATATTACCTAATATTTTCAGTAAATTTACGTTTCAGTAAAGAAGTATTTTTGAAACCCATATTTTCATAACTCAAACCTTTTACGAATTGATTTTCAGATTATGAGTCGGGAGTCGAAAATGTGAAGCCCTAAGGAGGGTGTTACATTAGTTGGTATCAGAGCACGGTTTGAGTCTTTTGGAGTTTGTGGTTAGGTCTGTTTTGCTTGTGTTATGTTCTCTGTGTGTTTGATTTTCGAAAGGAAACAAACGTTTATTTGAAATGGTTACATCTAGTTTCCATTTTATTTTGATTTGTCAATCTTTGAAGAAAAGAAATAGCTCGTGGTGGTTGTACGTACGTGGAAGCGGAACATGTTACTAGTAATGCAATTGCAGCTACGGGAGCAACGGGAGCAATGTGGAAGGATGATTGCACGAACAGAGGATCGCTGAACAGTAGAAACTGGAAGTTGAAGTTCAGGATCTGATGAAAGAGAATCAGTCTTGGAATATAAGATTTCATAATTTTGGAACCTGGTATTTCTTTATTAGGGATATTAGGAAATTGATTGATTTCGACAGAAGATGTATTCACGACCATTGAGAAACCAGAAGCAGTACGTGATGTGGAGAGGGGCACTTAACGAAGGATTGTACGTTAAAGAAAATAATTTGCGGAAAGTTTGGACACATTTCCAGAGATTATGCTCTTTGAAAATAGAGTTTTCTGTTAGTAAAATCTTGGGTAGTAGGGAAAGTCATTACTCTAAGCGGAATGGAAGTGTTCTGAGCTGAAGACTTAATTAAGGGAGACTGTATTGCAGAAGGTAATTCTTTGATCATAGTGTATATATCTTTGTGAGGAAACCTGTTCTTTGTGTAATATGATTGAGTAGATCAATTATATTTTAGAGTTATCCGTAATTCTCTGATTTGTTTATTTCTGTTTCTATTCTTAGCCGATCGAGCTACTTGTGTTATTCAAATATTGTTATAGATCAAATCTTTGTGTTAGTTTGATCTGTCGTTCAAAATTTTGTGTTAGTTTGATCTGTTTCATAAACAGATATGATCTTCAAAATGGATTGGTTATTTTTCAACCATATCCTATGAGATTGTCTCAATAAGGTGTTAATAAATCAGAAAAAAAAAATCATTCTTGAAAATTAGGAAAAATTAAATTCTTGTTGAATATGTTTGTTAACATATCAGATCATTTCGCTACCTTTTCTTCCTAAACCTCTATAATGTTCTTTCATATATTGCATTTGCAAGAAAGAATATTTTGCAAGAAAGGATATTCCTATTTATATCCATGTCATTGTATCGGAGTGGCGCAGCGTGAGCGTGATGGATCCTTCAAAGTTTGAAAACAGTTTTTCAGTGGGAAAGTCAAAAAGACAGTAATGAAAATCCGGGAAAATTTTTGGATCATAGGACTTCTCATCCAGCTTATCAGAAAGGATTAAGCGTTCGTATAGACTGATGCATATAAGAAAAATTTTAGGAATTGAAATATGTTTGAAGTACTTCTCTATCATTAGTTTTATCTAATCCTAATGAACCATTAGAGGTGAACAGTGACGTATTACATTGGAGCTTAAGATATGTGCTTATGCAGAATAGAAGGGTTGTAGGGTATGATTTTAGGAAATTGAAGTCATTTGAGAAAAACTATTCTAGGCATGAATGAAGGTTGGTAGCCGCTATATTGGTATCAAAGATATGGAAATACTTTCTTTCTGGAATAACATTCAATATCTTCAATAACTAGGAGTTTGAGATATCTATTTGATCAGGAGAAGTTGAATGTCAGGCAAAAAGATTTTGTTGGTTAGAATAGTATAGAAAGATGTAAGAGAGGAAGCTACATGGGAACTGGAAGGAAAGATGAAAGAGTAATATTCATATTTATTCTGAGGGTGTGAAATCATGTTTGTCAAATTTCGAGGACGAAATTTCTTTTTAGAGGGGGAGTATTGTAACACCCTGAATTTCCTATCTCTTAAACAATAATTTTGACAGTTAACAGAATTTTACTGTTTAGTAATTTCTGTGCACTGTAAAATTATTTTGTTTATTCCATCAGCGTATTTGATCGTTTTGAGTGATTTACTCCGTGTCAGGAAAATAATAATTTTTGGGCCGGAGAAAATCTTTAAATATTTATTTCTCTTGACTGTTAATTATTTTTAATAATCTGAGATGATTTTCATACGTTTTCTAATATTTGTGATTTTTGTTGATGATTGTGATTTTTTTAACTGTATGTGGGCCCAGGTGTCCTGTGTGGGCCTAGGTGACCTTATGTGGGCCCAGGTGGGTCCCGCAAAGTAAAAAATTTTCTACGCATAGAAAAATTTGTACTGTTTAGACGGAGACAGGGGATCTTACTAAACCTGAATCTGGAAACAGTTTTAGAAATTTTCTTGTACTGTGTTTTGTACTGTATTTATTTATCAGACAATAAAAATGCAATAAATATAATCTTTCGTGGGGTTTTAGCAGATAAAAATAGAAATTATATTGCTTAAGTCAACATTGGTGGTTTGGATATCCACTATTGATTTAATTAACGATGGAGACTTGATCTTGAATTAATCAACGGTGTAGGATAAGTTTAATAAAATGACTATGACCATTTATAACCATTGGATTTGGATTTAATCAATGGTCGAGATTTGGTCTCAAAAAGTGACAAAGACCATTTATGACCATTGGATGAAGAATTAATCAAGGATGGAGATTTGGTCTTGTAAAGTAACAAGGACCATTTATGACCATTGGATGTAAATTTAATCAATGGTGGAGAATTAGTCTTAAAAAGTAGCAAAGACTAATTATGACCCTTGGATTAAAAGTAAGAAGGAGTAATCTTGACCCTTCATTTTGGAGACACATCTAATGGTTAGAATTTAAAGGAGAAAGATCCAATGGCCTAGATTAAGTATTCTAAAACAAAAGTCTACCTAAATCCTAACCATTGAAATAATCAATGGCTAGAAATGCTCTAGATGGTGGCTAATAATGATGATAACATTATTACATGCATAATGCAAAGGATGGCTACGGTTTTGTCATGTCTTTTGGAGCTAAAGAAAATGTTTGATAACTATTATTAGATGTCATAGTCAATTTGGTATCATTATTGATTCTTTGCACCCTTAGGAGAATGCATTGGAGGGGGGCTACAGTTTTGAGAGGCTTTAGGATATAGCAAAAAGTTTGAAGACCATTATTAGTGATCTTGGTCATTCTTGGCCATTATTGTTCATTTTCAAGAAGCAAAATTTTCTCTCCTTTCTCTTCTCCTCTATGTTTCGGCCATGACCATCAAGAACACCTTCCATCACTTTTTAATTTCATCCAACCATAGATCTTGAATCCACATGATATTCTAAGCAACTTTTATGTTGGAGACTTTCTCTAAATCATTCATCTTCATGGACTTTCTTCAAGAGCCAAGTTATAGGGTATTTGTGGTGAAGTATAAGGAAACTTCATTTCTTCTCTTCTTTTTCATGATCTAAACCATGTTTGATCCATGGTTCTTCTTAATCAAGCTTAGTATACTAATTTTTATGTATTTTGTTTTGTATTTGAGAAGCCTATGGTGGTGAATGACTTGAAAAAAGAAGCAAAATAAGGAATTTTTTAGGATCTTCAAGAGGTAAGAGGGAGATCCATCTCACCAACCAAGCATGGTGGTGAGAGATGGTTTTATATTTGATGGATAGTGAATCCATGTGAGGATTCATATCCATCGTCATGTAAATTATTTGTGTGTGTTTATGAACTTTGATTATTTGCCTATGCTTGATATGCTCTGCATGATTTTATGGCTTATATGGTATGCTTACAATATGCATGATGATAATATGGTATGCTTATAATATGCATGATGAGAATATGTTGAAATTATGTATATGTATGCCATGATGTGATGATGGAAAGAAAATCAATTTTTGGCTTCAATGGCCAAAGGAAAGGAAATACGGTTTTGATACCCATGAAGAGGGTTTATGTTGAAAATTTTTAAGACAAAGGAATTAATTTTTGGCTCCCTAGAACATTGAGAATTTCGGCCAAGACACCTCAACATAGGTGTTTATAACTTAATATTTTCATGGAAGAATAAAATTGGATTGATTTGAAAAGCATGGAAAATGAACAAAGGATATGTTTTTCAAGACAACAAGAACATGGTTTTGAAGGATTTTTATTAATTTATTTTGTGTAAAAAGATCCTAAGTGTTTTTCTAAACATGAGTTTTGAATGAAACGGGCAAACGTTGATTTTAAGGATTTGCAAAGAAAGTGAAAAAGGATTTGCCAAGAAAGTGAAAATGAATTTGAACAAACGGGTTTGGTTTTTATGACCATAAGTCTTACGGTTTTGAAAGCAAAATTTTAATGGTTTTGTTTGTGTAAAACTATATTGACTTAGAAGGAAAAATGTTTTGATAATTTTCAATAGTCATGTCCACATTTTTGAGGGCTTGTAATGCCTTGATTTTTATGAACAAAGTGATTTTCAAAGTGGAGATGTAACTTGATTTAATACAAGAATTTGGAAAGGGAATAGAGCGTTTATCACTTGAGAAAATCAAGTTTTTGTAAACAGAAATGTTTTTGAACTTCAATTTTTTTTGAAGAAGGTTGTGTTTGGAAATGATTTGGGAAAAATGGAGAATATAATGGTGTTTTGAAAATTTACTAACGTATAACTGATTTTTGAATTTTGAAATATGTTAGAAAAAAATGTTAAATTTTGAAACGTTGATGGAAAAGTGATTTCTTGTGGATTATATTTTGGAAAAGGATTTCTTGAGTAAAGAAATGTGGAAAAAGATTTTCTTGAGTATGAAAATGTGAAAAATGAAATACAAAGTTATATTATTTTGAGAAAAGTTGAAAAAGAATTTTTGAAGGTCAAGAAATATTTTCTATAATGGAATTGTGGTGAAAAATTATTTACGTATCTTAAAAATGTGATTTTTAAGCTACGCGATTTGAAATACGAAAAAAATATTTCTACATGATTTTAAATACGTTGAAATATTTCTACGCGATTTGAATTACGTTTAAATATTTTACGTAATTTGAACTACTATTGAAAAATCAATATGTGATTTAAAAGTGATAGAATATTTTTACGTGATTGTGAAAATGACAGAAAATTGTTATGTCATTTGGAAAGTGTTTGAAATATTTTGAGAATGATGGAAAATGATTTACGCAACTTAAAACAATGATTTTTAAGTTACGCGATTTTGAAACAGTGGAAAAATATTATGCGATTTGAGAAACGTATATTTTTACGCGATTAAGAAAAATGTTAAAAAATTGGTACGTGATTAAAAAGTACAACAGAAGAGTTGCAACATTTTGAAAACGTAACAAAAATGTTACGAAATTTTGTAAATGTAACAGTAATGTTACGGTATTGTGAAAACGTAATAAAAATGTTTTGGAATTTTAAAAATGTAACAAAAGTGTTATGGTATTTTGAAAATGCAACAGAAGTGTTGTGGAATTGTGAAAACGTAACAGAAATGTTATGCGATTGTGAAAACACGACAAAAGTATTTTATAACTATGAAAACATGATTTTGTTATTGAAAAATATAGTATGATTACTGTAAAACCAATGTATGGACACGGTTTGTGAAAACAACGAGTTTTACCTGTTATTGGCACGTGGTGCATTTTAGATGCATTGGAAAAAATATATATACATTGAGGCATATGATTTAATTGAACAAACAAATTTGAACAGAATGACCCTTGTGGTTGGACTTGCACTGATATATTAGTGCATTGTATAAACTATATATGAGAAATTATGAGATATACCTGTGATTGGTATTATACCGTGATTGGTATTTGGTGCATTATACATGCATTGGAATGGTTCGATGAGGACTGGATATGGCCGATTGCCTAGGAGAAACACACCTCTTGAGTGGGTGCGATATGCGTAGTGTAAGTCACTTGTTGACCTTGGGGGCATCGGGGTGCGGGTTGCTTACAAGGGTGGTTGGTCGCGCTTCTTCCCGTAGGTTAGACCGATGCAACACACCGATGATCCTGACTGAGACACTATTCTTAATCAAGATCGGATAAAGACTGTCGTGTATGTGCTAGATGTGCAAAAATTGAAATGAGAATTAAAGTACGTGGTCTGAGGCACGTGGTACTAGTAGGTCTTTTCGATCATTTTCTCCGACCTGAGTTTAGCTCCATGGAGTAGGAACATTGAGTCTAAATGCACATGCATTATATGAGTACATTTATATCTGTGTGATATATTAATTGAGGAATATTGGCTATGACAATTGTTTTGAATACTTGAATGATGATGATGATAATGCTGAGGGCATTATCGTAATTGTTGTTTATGATAATTGAACTGATAAATGCTTAGATGATGATAGTTGATTAATGTTGATGGCATGATCATAATTGTGGTATGATCTATCTGTATGATATGCTGCTTGTGTTATCTCTGTGCTGCCATATTGGTATTGGTGTAGGTGATCTCACCTCTTTGTTATGTTGTTTTGCTGTGTCTGTACTGTTAAAATCAAATAATAGAAGGATCGAGTTGTCTTAGACATAACGGGCGATGGATATTCTGAGATTGGTGACAACAATAAGGAGTGGACATTCAGACTCGAAGGTGTGCGGTTGACAAAGGAATGTATGTCTCGATGCATCAAGATGGACGAGAAAAAGGAATAAGTATGTTAAAGTTTCTCATTAGTGTTGTACCATGTTAAGTAGGACCCATTATAGGATTTGCTACTGTTAACAAAAAAGAGTCTGTTAATTTTATATTTCTCTTTAAATTGTGAAATATTAACTAGTGTCAATATTACATAATGAATAGTTGAAATATGATTTTCAATATTACCTAATATTTTTCAGTAAATTTACGTTTCAGTAAAGAAGTAATTTTGAAACTCATATTTTGATAACTCAAACCTTTTACGAATTGATTTTCAGATTATAAGTAGGGAGTCGGAAATGTGATGCCCTAAGGAGGGTGTTACAATAATAGATTCTATGGATTTAATAAATAGCACCAAAATGGATTACCAATACAAGACATAGTAACAGTATGTAATGTCAGACTTAAAGAAGGAATTACTATCAACTAAATTATGCAACTGCCATCATCATTCAGTAATTAGCAGACATAGCTTTCAGACAATGAGAGGAGAATTTGAACCAAATAACTATCCAAAGGAACAAAATCCACTTGACCCTTTCCCCAAAAAGTTGTTTAGTCTAATTATCTTCAATGGCAGTAAAAATCCATGATCAAGGAGTCATGCCAGTATCTCGTTAGCCTTAAAAATAAAGTGCTTCATCTCATAAAAATATATGCGCAATATGGCTTATACATGGCACCTCAACAGTTGATCGTGATATAGGACAGCATCTCAGTCCAGATCGTCGGTGTGTTTGCATCGGTCTATCCCACGACCCTAGTGGAGCTACCATTGTCTATTGTGAGACACCCGTACCCTGACGTTCCTAAGGTCAACCACTATGACCCTACGCTTAGTCTACTCGCACCCGCACTTAGGTGTTATTCAATCTCCTAGGCATACATCGCCTTTCTCAATAAAGTCCAACGGACATCACATATGCATGACGACTCAATTTACATCATGTATGTGTATCAATGATAGGTTCCTCATAAACAATGCATCACATGCATATTCATCAACAACGTATTTCTCATGGAACACATTATAATGGCATATAGACAACTCTCAACAATATCATGCCACAATTTCATCAAGTACAAATCAACAAATACTTAGTTCCACATATAGACTTACAATAGCATAAAACCAATTCTCAATATTAACATATATATATATATATATATATATATATATATATATATATATATATATATATATATATGGTTCAACATATACCACAAATTTCACATTATGAATCCAACATTCCCAAGGTACTAAGTCTTGATCAATTATAAGAATTTTGGGCTAAAGAACCCTTCAAAACTGTGGCGTTCTTAATGTTCATCACTTAATCAATTTCTTCCATCTCATCATGAATTACTAATGTCTAAATCCTTAATTCCCAAAGATGCATCAAAGCATCACTTTGAACTCCAAAAATTCCTTCAAAACCGTGGCCTCAATTACCTAAGTCTTATTTTACACAAAATCAATTCCAACCCTTAAGATTCAAGGCCAAAACCATGGCCTCCCAATAGGGTAGTAAACCCTCAAATTTTTCATTTATTAAATTTAACATTATCAAGCATTCCAACATCTCTAATACATTCAAAATCATCATTCAATCATTAGTCTCAATCAAGAACACATAAACATGAAAAACCATCAAACAAAGTAAGCATTCAAATATGGATTTCTCCATCAACAACCACACAAAGGTCTTCTCACCACCAATAATGGTTGAAGTGAGTAAATCTCCCTCTTACCTAAAGGAAGAACATGAAATCACCTCCTTGGTGTGCTCTTGGTGGTTTCGGTTTTTGGCTCCAAAAACCCTAAAAAAATCAAGTTCAAGGAATCAACAACCAAGCTTGGAAAAGATGAATCTTTGGTCACCAATGTGACTATGGAACACGAAAATGAAGAGAAGGAGAAAGAAAAATGGAAGCTTTACCTTAACGCTTCGAGCTTTGTTCTTGGAAGAAAATGGTGAAGATGACGGATTTTGAAGAAAATCTTCAAATAGGAAATGTAGAGAATGATGAGGGGAATGCAGAAATGGTGTTGGTGAGTGAGAAAATGAAAATGGTGATGGTCACCTATTGGGGCTGAAAAAACCATGAGGGTGAAGGAGAAGAAGAAGAGAGAAAATGGTGAAGAGTGAAAATGAAGAGAGAGAAAGTGATGGTAGAAAATGTGTGATATTTTGGAGTGAATGATGACAAATGTGGGAGCAAAATTTTGCTCCCCCAAGGGCTCTAGATGCCGCGGCAATAGGAGAGAGAGGGAGGGATTGAGTGGCTTCATCAACAAGCTTAGGGTAGTTTAGTCATTTGGTGGTCAAAGCTTCTCAAAAAAACTTTGATTAAAATATAATATTTTTAAATTAAAGTAGATTTGATTTGACATAAAGTGGATTACATTAGGATAATGTGATAGGATTTCTAATACATGTTATTATTCAATGGACAATTGTTACAGTTGACAGAAGTCAGTATTAATTGTTCAACGAATAAAATTACACAATAATTTATTATTTTATCAAATAAAATTTCTCGAAAAACATAAAATCTCATAAACTGTGTCCATTCTCGGGTTTAGTAAGATCCCCCATTGACGTTTCCACAGATCAAGGTTTTCGAAAAAAATATCTCATTTTCCCAGCTCCGCTTGGTTTGCATGCAAAACGAGGAATAATATTAAAATATTTCGCGTTCTCAAAAAAATCTAATTTTTTTTTCAAAAATCACAAATATTATAAAATAAATATTTATAAGAAAATAAATAAATTTTAGGGTGTTACAATGTCTATTTAAAAAAAGGAGGTAAACAGATCAAATCAACAGAAAAGATTCGACCTTCAACAGTTATAGGGCAATTCAAACAAACTTGGGTACTCACAATAGGTTTAGCAGTATGGGCAGAAATACACAAATCATAAGGTAAAGAAGACACAAGTAATCCTAATCGATGCACACAGCCACAAGCAATAAAAGAATGGGTCACCCCCGAGTCATATAGTACAGTTAAAATATTACCTCCTATGGCACACTCTCCCTGTATCAGATCTTCGGATTTGGAGGCTTCTGCTCCACTCATAGTGTAAACTCTGCCCCTTACTTGAGGTCTTGCAACTCGTGCATTGTTGACAAAAGGCTCCACCTTGGGTTGGTTGCAATCTCCAGAGATATGTCCAGGTTTTTCGCATCTGAAGCAGATAATCCCCTTGATTGTGCACTCCCTGATCAAGTGATCCCTTCCGCATTTCAAACATTTTGGTGAAAATGCCACGTTCTAACCAAATCTGTTGCCACCAGAATTGCCACTAGGACCTCTACTATGTGATTTTTGTTGAGATTGATTCCATGGGCGGTCGGGAATATGGCTTCCTTTGAAATGATTAACATTGTTGCTATTCCTTCTTTGGAACCTAGAAGGTCCAAAGTTACAACTCCTCGTGTCTCGCGATTGATCCAATCCCTCAATTCTATGGCACTTGTCCAACAAGGCTGGGAATTGCCCAATTCCCAACAGTAGCACTTCTCTCTTCAAATCATGTCTTAGACCTTCCTCGAATTTTCGGTACTTCCATTCCTCATCCGGTTGTAACTAAATGTAACTCGAAAATTTTGACAATTCGAATTTAGCTACATACTCACTAACTGTCATGCTCCCTTGTTTAAGACCAAGAAACTCTATTTCTTTAGCATGCCTCGTACTAGCCAGAAAGTACTTCTCTAGAAACTTGTTCTTGAAGACTTCCCAGGTGATCACTCTTCCCTCTGCCTCCATCAATCTCTGTGCTCTAGTCCACTAATCCTCAGCATCCCCAATAAGCATTAAGGTAGCATAAGTCACCTTCCTATCATCAGCACATCTCATTCCTTGAAATATCTTCTCTAACTCCTTGATCCAAAGATCTGCTTTCTCTGGATCAAATTCTCTTTTAAATTGTGGTGGATTGTTACGATGAAACTCTGACAAGTTTCAAGCTCCTACTATCACTTCCCGTTGCTGGGTAGCCCTTTGATTCTATTGTATGAAGAAGTCTGTCATCCTTTATATTGCTTTAGCAGCTACATCCATACTTTCATCGTTTCACTCTATGTCTGCATGCACACCTTTACCGCGTGCCATTTCTTTTCTTCAAAGTCAACTAACCGAAATACGATAAAACCAAAAGCAATCAACTCAAACAATAATGTCTCCTTTTGGAAACCAATGCAGAGAGTCACACAACACAACAAGACAAACCTAACCATAAACCCAATAGACTCTAACTTGAGCTCCTTCATTCTACCTTCTATGGCGCGATCTCCAATAAGCTTTCGACTCCCAAGCAACTTCTCAAGCTAAACTTACACCAGATATTCTTTACCTAAGAAAATTGGCTCTCCAAAACCTCTTGGATTCCGCAATCCATAATCCTTGTAAGTCCTATTTAACAACCCCTTATCTAACTTATTGGCTCAAACATCTCTAGAGGTATCACAACAAAGAGTGTAAATGCAAACAAAACCTAAACAAGTTCAGCCATACTAGCTGGACTCCTTACCATAAGAACTCCTATTCCCTTAGTACGCCTAGGTGAAGTCATAGTTTCCTATCCACACAAAACATTATATATTGAGTAGGCCAATCCCCAATATCAAGTAACTATGTAACAATAGCTACTAACTTTTAACCTATGACAAGTCATGCATTCTTTTCCCAGCATCTCAACCAAGAGACAAGGAAGTGCACAACACATAAGAAACTTCTAACATGTCTAAGCATAGTCAGTCCATACCCTGGCTTAATAGGATAAACTAGTCTGATACTAACTAATGTAACATCCTGAACCTAATAACCATAGTATAATCATCATTACACCACAGTTACTAAATTTAGGCCTGCTACTAATCTCAATGACGCATTTTCAAATATGACCATTATGTGTATACGAAAAATATGAGCCATGAATGAATATATTTAATACACAACTCCAAAAATTCCTCCAAAGAGAGTTACATTCTGCATATATGTATATATATAACAAAATTTACCAAGTACGTACAGTATATAAAACTTACTCAGTCAAAATATATATGCAACTACTATTTAAAGACTCGATCTAGCCCAAGCGCAAACACCTGGAGAGAGATGTCCTGCACCTGATCCACCTCGGGATTCTCGCCAGAATCCCTAAAATCCAAATGCTCCATATAAGACATGGTTCTACTATCAGGAGTCCAAGTAGACGACACCACAGACTCCTTTCTAGGGGTACGGTCTAGATCACCCCACAGCTCCTGAATAGGCATGACGAACTCCAAGCGTAGGATAACATCCAAAGCAAAGAAAGGTTCTCCATCACAGGTCCCACGAACAACCATAGAAACGTCTCCCATGTATCTAATGTGCTCCGAATTCTAATCTATCCTCCAAGCGTCTGAATCACCATGAAACAGAATACTCACATAACCAAGAGAGTCTCGATCCAATGCCATCACGAATACAGTAGAATCAACACAGTAAAAAGAGGTGTAATCCTTCTTCGTCTTCCCCCTTGATCTTTATCAAGCATCAAGTAGTATAACACAAAATAACACAACAAAGAGGTGAGATCTCCTACTTCAATACCAACATGGCAGTAAAGAAAATAGAGAGGATAGTAATACCATCCAGATACAATAAGCAGTAATTTCAGACATCAGTCGACAAAATAATACTATTAGTTACTCATTAATTTAACAAATTAATTTAAGAGGTAATTTCAATAAACAATTATTTCATCAAGTATTAGATAATTGAACAAGTATAAAAATGTCACAATGGTATGCAGACCAACCATGCATATGTACAATGTGACCAATTTCCTACTCCATGGAGCTAAACACATATTCAGAGAGAATGACAAGGAGACATGTCTGTATCTCGTTAACCTTAAATCAAATGCATCAATATCAACAAATTGCACAACATGGCTTACACAAGACATTCTTCACAAGATCGCGATATAGGACAGTGTCTCGGCCCAGATCGTCAGTGCGATTACATCGGTCTATCCCACGGCATAGAGGAGCTACCAACTGCCTATGATGGGACACCTGCACTGTAATGCCCCTTTTTGGGAGGGAACGTCACATTGTCAAATAGAAGAAAATGCGGAAAATAAAATTTATCTAAATTAAGACCCGGTTCATTAGTTTAAGGTTAACTTGTTCGATGCTTTAATACGTGAGTAAAAATAGCAGTATATTTTTTTTTGTTAATTAATAAATAAAACTAAGTGACGAAGCTGGAATGGCAGTAAAGAGTAAGGCAAAAAATGAAATTCACCTTTGAATGACATGCACATATTTATATATATATTTAAATATCAACTGTACTTTAAATACAAGCCTGGAAATTTACAAAAAGCAAAACTATACCTGCCCAAGGAATCATACATATACATTCCCCAGAATATCAAAATACACAGCTTATCAAAAATAATACATCAGGCCCCCAAAATAAAACACTGGCAGCCATCAGCAGCTACCAGTAAAATTAGTCCCTCAAGGGAGGATGGACCATATCAGGATCCTCAGCAAGGTCCTCCTCATCCGAGGAAACCTCCATCGGAACCACGGAACCACGGGCAGGAGCCCGAACGGTGGAATCGAAAGAGTCCTCCTGCGGGGTGTAGTAACGATCACCCCACATCTCACGGATGGGCAAGTAGAACTCCAGTCGTAGGCTGACATGGCAGGTGAAGTTCGGCGTCTCATGACGTCTCCAGGCTAGGGAAATCGACACGTCTCCCAGATAGACGCAGCGATCGGAACTCAAGTTGATGTGCCAACACTCTGGCCCTCCGAGGAAGGTCAGACGCACATCGCCCAGAAATCCGCGCATGCGTGCCTCCATCGTCTTCTATAGATGTTAGTCTCGATCGGGCCAGAAATCGGGGAAATCAGGGGCTTCAGCCTCCTTGCCGTCATCTTCGGTAGATACAGTATACACACAGGCAGCAAATAATAGGAATACAGGAAAGAGGTAAGACATCCTACCATCATTACCAATTATAGTAGCCAGAAACAAAACGGCGCAACGCGCCCAATAGCAATGCAGAACAGCATTTCCAAATAATAAGCAGTAAGTCCAACCGTAAGCAAATAAACAATTCCAGGCAGACATTCATTATAGTAATGATCAGACAATTCACAGTTACAGAAAGTAATGATTTACAATGACAGATTATTTCATGATGCACATGCATGCTTTCCCAAATTCCTACTCCATGGAGCTAGACACGAATAGTCGGAGAGAAAGATCAGGAGACATGTCTGTAACTCGGCTATCGCGGCCAAAGTGCTATAAATCAATAATTTTCCACGTGCACATTTAGGCATTGTACAGACAGTCCGCGCTAGATCACGATATAGGACAATGTCTCAGTCCGGATCGTTGGTGCGTTTGCATCGGTTTGCCCCACGGACAGAAGAGCTACCAACTGCCCATTGTGGAGGACCCGCACCCCGACACCCTCAAGGTCATAACATGACCTACACTAGTCTACTCGCACCCGCACTAAGGTGTGTTCAATCTCCTAGGCAACTTGGCCTTACAACAGTCCACAGGACATTCACAATGCATAAGACTCTATGCATGAACATGTATGATTCACAATCTCATACAATTCCATAATATGCCACAATTGGCCAAGATAAGCATCAACACATAAATGGTCACTCACATAGACCTATAATGTCATAATATTGAAATCAAATAAGGTAATACATTTCTAAGGTCCATTATGCATTCTTATTCAAGATTTGCCATCCTTACAAGAATTCATCACTAAGTAAGTTTCCATAATTAATTGAATTTTCTAAAGTAATTTATTCTCATACACTTAGAATGGTTATTCTAAGATCCCAAAATCTCACACTCTTTTGTTCTTACTCTTGTAAAATTTCCTCAAGTTTCATGACAAGTTCCTTCCTTAGTCCTTTAAAATTTATGAATCTCCAATTGTATTTAATTCTTCCACATTTGCTACCTTGCTATCCTATTGCCTATGTTTCAACCATTTAATTTTCTAAATTCCAAGATTACCAAAAATTACATAATTAAGTCCCAAATAGCCCTAGAGGTCGTGGCCTCCCAAGTGGGTTCAATTCTCAATTTTTCCATTCCATTGATTTTATATTACACACTTGATTAATTTAGTCATTCACTTGTTAAAATTTGCTCACCAAGAACACATCAATTTAAACCCCAAAACTGTGGCCACCCAAGAGCCATCCCCACATCAATTTATTCCTTTTCCTATCCTCTAATCCATTCCAATGTTCCAATGTACATCAACAATCAATCCAATGGCACAAACAAAATAAAATCAACATGCAAACATACTAATCACAAAATCAAAGAATAACCCTCTTTAGGTTTTTCTCAAAATCAATCACAACCAAGATTCCTAAATGCTAATAGAGGTTGAGGAGGAGTGTCTTCCTCTTACCCAAGTGAAGAAATCAAGAGAAACCTCCAAGAACTCCCTTGAAATTTCGGATTGGTGCCACCCAAAACCCTAGGAATTTCACCTTGGTTAGAATAGCATAAGAAATTGAAAAATGGAATGTAGATAGTCATTAAAAGACCCTTGAAACCGAAAATGAAGAGAAGAGAAGAAGAGTCTTGAAGCTTACCCAAAAACCCTAACCTTGAAGCTTGAAGAAAGTGATGAAGATGGTGGATTTTCAAGAAGCTCCAAGCAAGAAAGGTGTTTAGGAGATAGAGAGGATTAAGAAAATGTGGTTAGTTGGAAAATTTGTGATGGTTGAGGTGTGGGAGAGGGGCTGGCCGTGGAGCTCAATTCTTTAGGTTTTTGTTTTGAAATTAATCAAGGTAATTAGTTAAAGGAAAATTAATTCTTTCCCCCCCAAAATGATGGTCCAGCCGTGCATGAAGGAGAGAGAAGAGGGAATGGGCTGCATTTGCATGGGGAAGAGGGAGAGGAAATTTCCAAGAAGCTTCTTCCAAGCTTACATGAGAAGCTTCGCACGTTTCACGATAAAATAAAAGTAAGATTATCTCCTAATTAGGCATACTAACACAGATAAATATTTACACTGTCAGTATTATTTTTCCTCCAGTGTAGAAGAGTTACAGATGATGAAAATAATATTTTATTATTCATCGGATGATTTTACAGTATTGCGATTTTATTTATCAGGTAAAATTCTCGAAAAACATAAACTTCGTAAATTGTGCCCAGCCTCAGGTTTAGTAAGATCCCCCATCGACAAGTCCACAATTTAGAGTTTACTAGCCACAGGGAAGACATTGCATCTTCCCGGGTCCGTTCAGTGCGCACGCAAAATGAGGAATATACTAAAATATTCGACATTCCCGGAAAATTCCCAGAAAATTCTCAAAAACAGCAAATATTATAAAACGACTATCCATCATATAATTTTCCAATTTTTGAAGCATTACGGTCGTTGTCCCGACTCTGCTCAATACTCACGCAAAACGAGGAATATATTAAAATATTTATCATTTCCGAAAAATTCTGAAAGAATTCACATAAATCACAAATATTAGAAAATAACTATTTGTGGTAAGATAATTAATTTCCGGAGCATTACACTGGCCTCAGCAATTCTCAACTCAGTGTGCACGTAAAATGAGAAATATATTAAAATATTCATCATTTCTGAAAAATTCCAGAAAAATTCCTAAAAATCAAGAATATTATAAAATGATTATTGATAATTAAACAGGTACTTTTCGGGATGTTACATGCACCCCGGTGCCCCCAAGGTCAACAAGTGACATACACTTATCTATTCGCACCTGCATTAAGGTGTAATTCATCTCCTAGGCTCACATAGCCTTAACAAATAGTCCAGCGAACTTTCAATGCATGACCAATGATTCAATGCATGAACAATAAACAATTATATGATACAAAATAGCCACCACTAGGCTTAACAGGATATCAAATCCATCACTAGGCTCAACATTCCAACATCTTTCACAAAGTCCATACTACTTTAATTTACAAAACCCTTTTTCTATTACTTTCAGAACACTCTTGATTTAAAACCTCTACTATATAGATCACTAAATCACTTAATATATTAAGTCCTTAACCATTGTTCAAAACCCATTTTTAACCACTTGGCTGAAAATCACTCTTGAAATAAGGTTGAAATATTATTTTTCCTCCTATCCATTTTATGAGTCCCTAATTATATTTCTAAATTTTCTAATAGCTTAAGTTCACACTTGATACCAAAAATATTGCCTTGGTTACCTCACATGGCTGTGAACCCTAAGGGTCATTGGACCCAAAAATTTTCATCTTATTTTATCCTTGTTTACCCTTAATCAATTCCTTTTTAACCTAAGCTTCTAAATTCCATATTACCACAAAACTTGTCTTGGATATCCCATTTTCCTTCCTTCTTGGCTGAGACCCTCACCAAAGATTGTCCCAAAATTTTCATCATTTCATCTATTCCTCATGACCTAATTTCTTAAGCCCTAACTTAATACAAGGATTTTACATTGGACCCTTAATTAGGCCACTTGGCCGTGAGTCACTCCTAAAAAGGGATAAAAAATCTTTTGCTTTTCATACATGATTCCAAGCATTCCAAACATATCCATCAATCCATTTCACATTTCTATTTTCATAAGTCATACATATTATTCAAAGCAATAGAAATCAAGTAAGGTCACATAATCACAAAGTATATAAATTAAACAAACAAGGAGTGAATCCACACTTGGATTTCTCACACATACACACAAGATTCATTTCCTCACCACCATGTGTAGTTGAAGAGGACAATCTCCCTCTTACCTAAAGAGACACAAGAAAAGCAAGCTCCTTTGTGCCTCTTGAAATTCGTCCAACTCCTCCACCAAAATCCTAGGATGATCAAACTCACATAACCAACAACCAAAGCTTGAAAAGAGAAGTCCTTGATCACCAAGGTGACAACCAAGAATCACGAAAAAGAGAAGATAAGATAGAAAAGTCAAGAACTTTACCTCAAAGCTTCAAGTTTTAGGGCTTTATAGAAGAAGATAAAGATAAGAGAATCAAGTGATAGTCACAAAAGGAAAAAGCTTCAAGGTGATGAGGAGATGCGAGAAACAAGGTTGATTGAGCAAGCAAGCTTGGATGGCTAAAAATGGTGGGTTTGGTCGTGGGAATGGAGAGAAAATGGAGAGGAAAGGTGAGTTTTTGAAGATAGTTCCAACAAGAAAGAAAAGCCTCCAAATGAGATGTAGTTTCAAGCAAGGTGATTGCTTGAAATTAAGCAAACATGGAGGGTGGAGGAATGGTGGTTGCCGTGGACTTGGAGAGGAGAGGAAGTAGATGAAAATATGAAGGGGGAAAATGAGAGAAGAGAGATGTGGAGAGAGAAAGTGATAGAAAACTTTTTAATGAAAGTGATAATGTGTTTTGTAAAAAGATAACAACTTTCCTTGTCATTTGTGGGGCCTCTTAGGAAGAAAGAGGGAGAAGCTTCCTCTAGAAGCTTGGTGCAAAGCTTCCTTGAGAAGCTTTGTTCACTTTTTGAAAAGGTCAAAGTGATGATGTCACTTTAATGATGTCATCTTGATGATGTCATTAAAGTGCTCTCTAGAAAAGATGACTAACACTTTACTAAAGCTATTATCCAGTGGACAAATGTTATAGCTAACAAATCTAGTATCTATTGTCCAACGGATAATAAAACGTGCTGCGATTTTATTTATCAGATAAAACCTCAAAAAATGAAAATTTCATAAACTGTGTCCGACTTCGGGTTTAGTAAGATCCCCCGTCACCATTTCCATAGTCCAAGGTTTTTCAGCCTAGGAAAAAATATTTTATTTTCCCGGCCCCGCTCAGCATGCACGTAAATTGCAAAATATATTAAAATAATCAAAATCACTAAAATATTTCACAAAAATCACAATTATTATAAAATATATATATATATCATGAAACAAACAATTTTTGGGGTGTTACAACTCTTCCCTTATAAAAATAAATTTCGTCATCAAAATTTGTCATACCTTAAAATAAATGCGAGTATTGCCCTTCCACTTTTGTCTTCTATTTCCCATGTTACATCTCCAGCTACATCATTCCAGATTACCTTAACTCTTCCCGTCGTTTGTTGTACAAGCTTAGGTCCTAACGCAAAACTTTCCCACCTCGGTACCAACACAAAGATGTTCTACCTTGTCGTCCATATAAGGCCTCATATTCCGCTCCTTCAGGTTGAATAGGTATTTCAGACTCTTGTGTTCGCTGAAAACATTGGATGTTGCTCCATATAGAAAACGTCTCCTGATCTTTAATGCAAACTGACGAGTGCCGAACTCAGTCAAAATTATAACCGAAGTTATTACCTAAACTTGTAGTATAGTGAACAACACCAGATCGTCTCCTCAAGGATCGTAGATGCAATTTGATCAAATCAAGTGAAAGTTAGAAAAAGGGGGGTTTTGATGGTTCAAGGATCGCAGTGACAGGATTTAAAGAGAAATAACAATTAAAAGAACAGTCAATTCAGAAATCTATTCGAGATTGGGTGGATTCAATCATAGACCTTTCAACAAACACCTGAAATACATTTGAATGGTTAACTTGGATCTAACCGAGATCTCTCGCATCGATCCATAATTCATACTAGACAATCGTCCGAATTCAATTGACAAGTGATAAACACAAATCTGCAATCGCACCATTCATGTAAATATATGTCAATTTAAGCACCGAATTCAATTAACCTAGGCACAAATCAGTAACCTAACCTCTTCAATTACGTGATTAGTTTAGATCAATCAGTTCTAAGTTTCATTACAAATGTCAATCTTCGCTTATGTGATTAATTCAGATCAATCAGTTCTAAATTTCATCACAATACTTAATCTTAAACCAAGATCAAATCAGATCAAACATAAGCAGAATCACTATTCATGCATTCAAGATCAAGAGAACAGAAGAAGAAGAGAAGAGAAATTCAAATATAAATCAAATACATTACATAACCAAGGTCTCAAGAATCCAAATCACAATCTCTTCAAGAGTCCCTAATTGACTAGAAGTGACTTAGCTCTCCATTACAATGAAGGAAAAATATACAAGAACTATGAAAAGCTATTTCTAACACCAAGTGTGTGTGTCCTAGAGCTCTCCACATTCTTCCTTTTATAGAGGATTCAGAGTAGTAGTAGATGGGTAGATGGGATGAGTAGGTGGATGAGTAGGTGGGTGAGTAGGTGGGTGAGTAGGTGAGCTACCTTGTCTCCGAAATTCTTTATTGCTGAACTCATTGATTTCGTCATTTCTGAGCCAAGTGGTCTTCATGAAAGTTCTAGGAAATTGTCTAAGCTTTCCAATGGCTCTGGAAACACCCAAAAATTCGTCCTACAGCCCAAGATATGACTCAATTACTACAGACTATTTAGGACCAGTTTCAGCACCTCTGTTTTGACTTTCAAACCCAATATCTCCATCAAGGAGCCCGAATCAAGTTTTGTGCTTGACATGAAAGTTGTGCATATGGGTCTTAACTTTCAGATTACAAATTTTCAGCCCATTTTATATGCCCAAACTTGAATTATGTTCTGATTACTACACACTATTCGGGTTCCAGTCACAAATCCCGTATTCTGATTTCCATGCCCAATTAGCTCCACTAGATGTCTGAAATTGACTTTGAGCTCTCATCAAAGTTGTAGAGCTCTCTCTTATCTTTCCTACAAGGTAAAATTCATAATTATCAGACATTTAGAACTCAAGATATGGCTAAAATACAGAAATAGTGTAAGACCCGAATAATGCTGAAAAAATCAATTAAGTCCGATTCGAGTTCAAACTTACAAAACATAATCAAATTCAGTCAATTAAGTACATGAAGAGTGTAAATAACTAAACATAAGGGTTTTTAATGAATAAAATATGTGATTATCAAATTCCCCCACACTTAGCTTTGCACTCCTGGGCAAAACATATAAAACTAAAGTTAGAAGACAAAGACAAACGACACGTACTTAAAAGCTAAAAACTCTAAAGGACTCAATAAAGCAAGAAGAGCAACAAGAAATTCAAGGGATCAAAGCATAAATGAGGTAAGATTTCTTCACATCTCAAACCAATAAGTAAGGAAACTTCCGTTGAAAAGAATGAATTAAGAATGATGGATCTTCACAAGATTCCCTCTCAATCTCTCAAGTGTTTAAAAGGTAGGTATTTCACTCAATTCAACCCATGAAAATTGCACTACCATAAGCTTGCTTATCTTCTACTTCTCCACTACTCAAAACACATGCACACACAAATCATGAGGACTTTATTCAAGGTTGTAGTGAGGTCAAGGAAACAAGAGGATAAAATGGATATGAGAGGATAAATACCAAAGAGAATAAAAGCAAATGAGAGGCTGAGTTCAAATAACAAGCATAAAAGTTCATCCCAACTCTAATGTATATCCCTTTACATATTCATTTCTCAATCCTTTTCTCTCTTTTTTTTTTTTTTTTTTTTTTTTTATTTTTTTTTTTTTTTATTTTTTTTTATTTTTTATTTTTTTGGCACTCTTTCCTTTTTCAACAACCATTTTGTACACACACCCCCACACTTGTTCAAAAACTCATCCATTAACCAAGCTAATGTTCTTTTATTCCCTAAGGTAAAGTAGGAACACGATTTTTCATTTAAGGCACATAATGAGATAGAAACAAGGAATGGTCAAATAAGCTCAAAGGGGTTAAGCAAAAGAAAATATACAAAGTTGGTAGGAATCAGAGAATTTTCAAGAAGTCAAAAGAGTGCTTGATATCATATTGGAAACAAGGTTGGCTATTTGGTTAAACTAGTTAATTAAGAAAGAGGGCCTCAATCATGTTCATGCATGCAAGTGAAATGTAGCCTCAAAAAGAATCAAAGCAAGTTCTAGAGTGGTTATTAACATGAGTGAAAATCACACAAGAAAGAAGAGAATGGCATAAATGTTGAATCCATCTATTAGGCTCAAAATCTCACAAGGTATGCATCCATCAAACTCAATTCATCAATTCAATCATCCATCACCAAGCATATCAGTTCAAGAAGGGAGAAAAGTTATTCAATCATGCAATGAACCCCTTTTTTTTCTTTTTTCTTTTTTTTTTTTTTTTACAAAAAGAACATGTTGAAATCTCTCCCCCACGCTTAATATAACATTGCCTTCAATGTGAAAGAGAGATATAGAAAAGAGCAACACAACCTGATAAGAAGTAAATCAACGCCAAGCGTAAAAAAACACACTGCTGTCGATCTGCATCGACCACGAAAAGAAATCAAATAATAAAACTTTAGTACTAATTAGTTACTACCTAAAAACTCCTTACTCTGCCACCAATTAAGATGCGTCTCAAGAGTAAAATTACTCCTTACTCTGCCATTACTAATTGGTTTAATAAGTACATGACAATCATATCATACTTTTCAAACAAAACAACAAATTATTTTTTTTTTTATTTTTTTTTTTTTTTTTTTTTTTTTATTTTATTTTTTTGGGTCAACTATCCTTCCCCCCCCAACTAGATCACAACATTGTCCTCAATGTTAAAATATAGATGAGTAAAGGATAGGAGATATTACCTGTTGGAGAAAGCTTACACAAATTTAAACAGAAACAAAGTACAATAAAATCAAACCCATTAAAGATGAAGTCGCAGATCTGGCTTTTGTTTCTTGTTACTTCCTTCGCTGCTTCCTGTTGACCAATCTATCTGAGCTAATATCGGATCAGGTACATACTCAAAAGCTTCTAATTTATCAATGAGCTCATCAATAGTGGAGGCAGAGATAAGAAGTTGTCTTGCCGAAGGAGTGATAAATTTTTGTTCCATAGCTTTGTCAAGAAAAGATAACAAAAGATCAAAGAAATTATTAACATTCAACAAACCAATGGGTCTATGGTGGATGTTCAGTTCGGCCCAAGAGACAATTTGAAAAATATCTTCCAAAGTACCAAAACCACCAGGTAAGACAAGAAATGCATCAGAATTGTCAACCATTGTTTTCATTCGTCCATACATAGATGTTACCTGAATTTCTTCTCTAATTGTCCTTCCAGTGATGTTATTTTCAGCTAAAGGTTTAGGAATAACACCTAAAACCTGACTGCCTCCTAAAAAGGCAGTAAGTGATACAGCCCCCATTAACCCACGACAACCTCCCCCATATACAAGATGAATATTCCTCGCAGCAAGTGATCGACCAAGAGTGCTAGCTGCGTTTACAAACTCTAATCCCTTCCCATAACTCGACCCACAAAAACACAGGCATTTTTTAGGTTACGAATAGAAGGCCCCATTCTATACTCTTCCTCCCCCTGAGTGTTTCTGAGTTTGAAGGAAAATGAAGAAAATGGAGTGTTTAAATAGGAAAAAGAATGGAAAGGGGAATAATTGTACCTATGAGGGTAGGTTGGCTGTTGTCAGAAAAGGTTGAAATTAAGAGACACAGAATCTTTTTTTTTTTTTTTTGACTTCAAGAAAACCATCAAGGTAAAGAAGTCTAGAAACCCCGAAGGACCACTGCTCAAAGGATCGTTTGTACAAAAATCAAAATACAACAAAATATACAAAGATAAAAGAAATAGAAAATGATGACATACCTGTATGTACAGTCTCCATGGCGTATCTTTATACTGCGCGTCATGAGTGCAGTAGACATCACGTCCTTTTTTTTTTTTTTTTGAAATTGTTAGAAAAACTTGATGAAAGATGAGTGTATACTTACTTAAGATTGGGATGGAGGTAGTCTGCTCTTTCGCTTTGTGCCAAAGCATTGTTGACCAAGATTCGACCCATTCAAGACCAAATAAGCGCAACAACATAGGGCTCCCAAAAGGGACAAGTGACCATAATACGACCGGCGCCCTCACATGTGGGATACAATCTACCTTCTTTGTTTTTCAATTAAGAAGGCTGGATCAGGATGCATGCATTTCCCCATTCACGGTTTGTGTTACTAAAGCCAACCCTAAGACGTATACAAATTTTATTTTATTTTATTTTTTTTTTATTTTTTTTTTGTTTTGAAAGATGACATGAAGAAGAAGAAGAGGATGATATGTACAGATTGTTTGTGGATGTGGCTCACATCTCGCCTGCAGTTTAACGTTCGATAACGGCTTAAACGTCTTCTATGAGTCGAGGATAAGCTTCCCATCCAATTTTCTTATAAATTGGCAAACAGGTCTTTTAGAGTCGATTCCCAAGATCGTAGCGTTTTACTTCATCCCTGAAGAGATTCCACAATTTAAGAATTTCACGATGCACCAATCCACAAGAATGCGTCTCAAGAGTCAATAAGTTATTATCTAATGACTCCTTACTCAGTCCATTCTTAATGAAGAAAATTTTGTCTTCTCTATTTGCGGAAACCATCCCCAAAGTACGACATTGCATGTTACAGTTCCATCATCCACATTTGTGACAGACTTGTAGCCTTTTTGCTCTTCTCCTTTTAGAATATGAACTTCTTCCAAGACCGGGCATATATGAGTCGAATGAAATTGAGGACTCACCTGCTAATCAGACCTTTGCTTCAATTATCCAGCGTACATCTTCTGGCATACCCTTGTGCATTAACAGTCTCAATCTCTCACATCGAACTTTGTAGATTTTTCTCAGAGCATTTTGAGGAAGAGAAGGAAAATGTTTTCTCAGGTTTGAAAGAATGACATCCATTTTGAAGGAGAAGAAGGGTTCAGTTATTTTGGGAAACTGAAGAATAAACCGACTCAAGAGTCACGGAGTACCGTATCCGCCACTTAACCTAAGCAACACAAAGAACTCAAGAACTTGGTTTTCCAGGAATGGTTGAGTCTTTGTCCATTAACTTAAGCGCACTACCATTCCTAGGATCCTCAATATCTACGTCCCCAGAGGATACACGTGTCTGACAACAAAAGAACCGCGCCACCTAGATCTCAATTTTCCAAGGAGTAGGTGCAGATGATAATCTCAAAGCAGAACTTTTTTGACCAATTTCTGCAACTTTTGCAAAAGGTGTAACAGACCTTTAATAAAGTAGGCCAATAAAATCCATACTGCAAGATTTTCGCAGTTGTTGTCGCTGAAGAAAAAATGACCTCCACATGCTTTTGAGTAACACTACCTACCTCATTGTCAGGCACTCAACTATTTTTTTTTTTTTTTTTTTTTTTTTTTTTTTTTTGTTGTTTTTTTTTCTTCTTTTTTTTTCTTCTTCTTTTTTTTTATTCATAATGCGGATGGAGAAGGTTCATCACCTCCACTTCTGCATTCTCTGGAAGTTCATGATACTGTTTGAGGCGGTGTCCATTGGTCTTATTAAGTGAGGTTGGTGAAATGACTCCACCAGGATCCCATTGGTTGAAACGTGATGACCAGGTTATGGTTGACACAACATGATAGCTTCCACTACGGTCCCATTGGTTGAAGTGTAACGACTAAGTGAAGCTTGAAGCATGAGGGTTCACATTGGGGTCCCATTGGTCTTTCTTGACTTCACCAATGGCATGCAATACGTGTAATTTTGCAATCTTGTTTTCATTGATAATGCTGGACCATGGCCTAAAAACAAAATCCACTTCAGTAGTTACTAGCATCTGCTGACTTTCCTCTTTCTTTGAAAATTCCTCAATGGCCTTCAACTCCACCTCCCTATATGTTTCAGATTCTGCAACTACATTTTTTATAGACCCTTCTATATCATTAGATCCTGCATAAACAGAATCATTAGTTTTCAAATATGCAGAAATTTCAGCACACACAACACATTTTATATCACCATCATGATCAGCACATGAGTTACAATTGATAGAATCATCAAAACCAATTAAATCAGGAAATTCAGCACACAACTCATCATGAGTTTCCTCAACTAAGTCTGCATGTAAATCAATATGACAATTAGAATGCAGGGAGTTGGGAATTGTTTGGGGAAAAAGTTGGCCTGACTCTTGACATCTCAGTTCATTAACAGTGGTTGTCAACTGGTCAATTTGGGTTGTTAAATCCTGAATAGTGGCAGTGAAATTCTGCTGGAACTCAATTTGGGTTTTCATCAAGTCCTCCCATGAAGGCTCAAGTTTTGTGGTTGATGGACTTGTTATCTGCTGGAATGGCTGCTCATATTGAAATGATTGTTGCTGTAGTGATGCCGTATTGCCATATCCCAGATCCGGATAGTATTCCCAGCTAGGGTTGTATGTGTTGAAGAAGGGTCATAACTCATTCTTCTTCTTTGAACTGTGGTTCATCGGAAAATAACCAGTTGTTGTAACAAATTGATCTGGAAAAATAGAACTACCATACTGAAGTGTAGGGCATGCATATGTGGGGTGAGATGAACAAAAACAAATGTTACACACAAGTGTAGCTTCTTGCACAGGTGATTGTTGTCTCACTACTATATGTCTTACCAAAGAAGTCAACTCCTCAAGTTTTGACTCCATTATGCATGGTCCATTGTATCCTTAAAATGCAACAGAATGCAACTAAATGACAATGAAAGAAAAAGAAAAAGAAAGAGTTAGATGATAACTTAAAAAGATCATATCACACTTACGGATCCTCGGCAACGGCGCCAAAATTTTGACGAGCGCCGAACTCAGTCAAAATTATAATCGAAGTTATTACCTAAACTTGTAGTATAGTGAACAACACCGGATCGTCTCCTCAAGGATCGTAGATGCAATTTGATCAAATCAAGTGAAAGTTAGAAAAAGGGGGGTTTTGATGGTTCAAGGATCGCAGTGACAGGATTTAAAGAGAAATAACAATTAAAAGAACAGTCAATTCAGAAATCTATTCGAGATTGGGTGGATTCAATCATAGACCTTTCAACAAACACCTGAAATACATTTGAATGGTTAACTTGGATCTAACGAGATCTCTGCATCGATCCGAATCATACTAGACAATCGTCCGTAATTCAATTGATAAGTGATAAACACAAAACTGCAAATCGCACCATTCATGTAAATATATGTCAATTTAAGCACCGAATTCAATTAACCTAGGCACAAATCAGTAACCTAACCTCTTCAATTACGTGATTAGTTTAGATCAATCAGTTCTAAGTTTCATCACAAATCTCAATCTTCGCTATGTGATTAATTCAGATCAATCAGTTCTAAATTTCATCACAATACTTAATCTTAAACCAAGATCAAATCAGATCAAACATAAACAGAATCACCATTCATGCATTCAAGATCAAGAGAACAGAAGAAGAAGAGAAGAGGAATTCAAATATAAATCAAATACATTACATAACCAAGGTCTCAAGAATCCAAGCCACAATCTCTTCAAGAGTCCCGAATTGACTAGAAATGACTTAGCTCTCCATTACAATGAAGGAAAAATATACAAGAACTATGAAAAGCTATTTCTAACACCAAGTGTGTGTGTCCTAGAGCTCTCCACATGCTTCCTTTTATAGAGGATTCAGAGTAGTAGTAGATGGGTAGATGGGATGAGTAGGTGGATGAGTAGGTGGATGAGTAGGTGGGTGAGTAGGTGGGTGAGTAGGTGAGCTACCTTGTCTCCGAAATTCTTTATTGCTGAACTCATTGATTTCGTCATTTCTGAGCCAAGTGGTCTTCATGAAAGTTATAGGAAATTGTCTAAGCTTTCCAATGGCTCTGGAAACACCTAAAAATTCGTCCTACAGCCCAAGATATGACTCAATTACTACAGATTGTTCAGGACCAGTTTCAGCACCTCTGTTTTGACTTTCAGACCCAATATCTCCATCAAGGAGCCCGAATCAAGTTTTGTGCTTGACATGAAAGTTGTGCATATGGGTCTTAACTTTCAGATTACAAATTTTTAGCCCATTTTATATGCCCAAACTTGAATTATGTTCTGGTTACTACACACTGTTCGGGTTCCAGTCACAAATCCCGTATTCTGATTTCCATGCCCAATTAGCTCTACTAGATGTCTGAAATTGACTTTGAGCTCTTCATCAAAGTTGTAGAGCTCTCTCTTATCTTTCCTAAAAGGTAAAATTCATAATTATCAAGCATTTAGAACTCAAGATATAGCTAAAATACAGAAACAGTGTAAGACCCGAATAATGCTGAAAAAATCAATTATGTCCGATTCGAGTTCAAACTTACAAAACATAATCAAATTCAGTCAATTAAGTACATGAAGAGTGTAAATAACTAAACATAAGGGTTTCTTAATGAATAAAATATGTGATTATCACAAACACAACAGCAGCCAATTCTAAATTATGCGTAGGGTAGTTCTTCTTATGCACTTTCAATTGCCTTGAAACATACGCTACTACTTTCCAACTTGCCTAAGCACATATCTTAAACCCTAATGTGAAGCATCACAATATTCCTCAAAAGGTTCATTGGGATCAGATAGAATCAGAACTAGCGAAGTAGTCAATCTTCTCTTTAACTCTTGAAAGCTTTCCTCACTTGCATCAGTCCATGCAAAAGCTTGCTTCCTCCTTGTGATTTCACCCAGCTATCTCAGAAAGTCCTTCGATAAACCTTCGATAATAACTGGCTAACCCAACCAAACTACGGATTTATGTTATGGTCTTTGGTCTTTCCCATTGTAGAACTGCTTCAACTTTTGGATGGATCCACAACAACTCCTTCCTTCTCCTTGACTAACAACATTGCAGCTTACTGTGATGATTCACTAGGTCTTACAAACTACTTTTCCAAAAGTTCCACAAATTGCTTCTTGAGTTCAACCAATTCTGACAGCGACATCCTGTATAGTGCTATAGATATAGTACCAGATCCAGGTACAAGATCGATAGTAAACTCTATCTCTCACTTCGGCAGCAAACTAGGTATATCATCAGGAAAAACTTCAGGAAACTCATTGACTACCGGAATATCTTTCACATCTTCTTCACTCTTGATTTCCAAGGAAGACAATAGCATGTATCCCTGAGCTCCCTCTCTTAAGAAAGCTTTAACTTGGTTAGCCATCAAAAATCTAGAAGTTTCAGTCTTAGGAAAAACTAAGGTCTTACTGGAACAATCCAGCAGGATATGGTTAGAAGATAACCAATCCATTCATAATATTATGTCTATTTGAAAAAAAGGAGGTAACCAGGTCAAATCAACAGAAAAGATTCGACCTTCAACAGTTATAGGGCAGTTCAAACAAACTTGGGTAGTCATAACAGGTTTAGAAGTAGGGGCAGAAATACTCAAATCATAAGGTAAAGAAGACACAGGTAATCCTAATCGATGCACACAGCCACAAGCAATAAAAGAATAGGTCGCCCCTGAGTCATACAGTACAGTTAAAAGATTACATCCTATAGCACTCTCTCTCTGTATCAGATCTTCAGATTTGGAGGCTTCCGTTCCATTCATAGTGTAAACTCTGCCCCCTACTTGAGGTCTTGCAACTCGTGCATTGTTGACGGAAGGCTCCACCTTGGATTGGTTGCAAAAGCTACTTATTCATTAGTTAGACTGACTCAAATGTATATTAATGAGATTGTCAGATTACATGGTATCCTTTTTAGTATTATATCTGATAGAGACCCTAGATTTACTTATAGATTTTGGGGAACATTATAGTAGGCATTAGGCACTAAACTTTGTTTTAGTATAGCCTACCATCCTCAAACTGATGGGCAAACTGAAAGAACCATTCAAACACTAGAGGATATGCTTAGAGCTTGTGTCCTAGAATAAAGAAGAAGTTGGGATTAGTATTTGCCATTAATAGAGTTTGCATACAATAATAGTCACCATTCTAGTATTGGGATGGCACCTTATGAAGCTCTATATGGCAGAAAGTGTAGATCACCACTATATTGGTATGAAGTTGGAGAGAAAAATTTATTAGGGCCAAACATAATGCAACAAACTTCAGAGAAAATAAAATTTATCAGGGATAAATTGCTTACTGCACAAAGTAGGCAGAAAAGTTATGCTGATCAAAGAAGAAGACCTCTAGAATTTCAAGAAAGAGAACATGTATTTTTAAAATTTATCTTATAACTGGAATAGGCAAAGCACTTAAATCCAAGAAACTGAGTCTTTGATTCTTAGGTCCATTTCAAATTCTTAAGAAAGTAGGGTCAATAACTTATCAAATAGTCCTTCCACCTAGTTTATCAAATCTTCATGATGCCTTTCATGTTTCTCAGCTCAGAAAATATTGTTTAGGTCTTTCTCATATTATGTTCAATGAACTTGTACAGTTAAGAAAAGATTTAACTTATCCCATTATACTTGTATAGATTATGGACACTTCTAATAAACAATTATGAGAAAAAATAATCCCTTTGGTTAAGGTATTATGGGAAGGATTAACAACAGAAGAGGCTACATGGGAAAAGACAGAGGAAATGTAATAGAATTATCCAGAGTTATTCTCAACAGGTAAAATTTTGAGGCCAAAATTTTTAAACGGAAGGGAGAGCATACATTGCATGGGAAGACAATGATATGGATTCCATCGATGATTCGGAGGATGAGGAAGCCCATCTTTGCCTTTTGGCAAACGAAGAAGAAGAAGAAGAAAAGAAGAAAATCGAGAAGTAAGAAGAAGAAGAAGAAGAAGAAGAAGAAGAAGAAAATAAAATCGAGGTAACCTCATCTAATCTTGAACTTTCTCCTTCATATAATGAATTGCAGGATGCATTCCAAGAATTACATGATGAGTCCATGAGGCTCACTAAAATGGTTTTAACTTCCAACAAAACAATCTCTTTATTGTCAAACAAAGTTTTTATTTTAACTAAGGAGATTGAAGAACTCAAAGTTGAAAATAATACTCTTGGACTTATTGATGCTAACTCATCATGCATGATCTGTTTTTCACATGATAATGTACCCACATCCTCATCTTGCTCATCATGTAAAGCATTTGAAAATGAAATTGAGGATTTGAAAAACACACTTGCAAAATTCACCTTGGGAATGGACAATTTGAATATGTTACTAGAGAAACAAAGATGTACTTTTCAAAAGGCCGGTTTGGGGTATAATTCCAATAACTAACAAAAATCTTATAAGAATCTCTTTGTCTCCTCAAATACATCAACTAGCCCCTTTATCAAATGTTTTTATTATGGTAGGAAAGGGCATAGTGCATCTACATGTAATGCTAGAAAGAAAATAACCACCAAGGTTGGAATTAAAATGGTTTGGGTTCCTAAAGGCACCTTGCCTAACTCTAACACACAAGGACCCAAGACAATTTAGGAACCGAATGTTAAAACTTGAATGTGTATTATAGGTGTGCTTGAAGACCAAAAGCTCAAGTTGATATCTTGATAGTGGTTGCTCCAAGCATATGACCAGTGATGGCTCCAAGTTTTCCTTCCTTGTCCCCAAGAAGAGTGGTCACATGGCATATGGTGACAACAACAAAGGAAATATCCTTGGAATTAGTAAAGTTGGTAAGATCCCTTCTCATACATTGATAATGTTTTGCTTGTTGAAAGACTCAAATATAACTTGCTTAGCATTAGTCATTGTGTGATAAGGACAATAGAGTAATATTTAATTCTAATTATTGCATAATTGAAGGAAAAGAGGATAAGCATGTTAAGTTTGTTGGCCATAGGATCAATAATATATATATGATTAGCCTTGATGACATTTCCTCAAATGATGCTAAATGCTTTATGACTAAAGAAAATGATTCATGGTTATGGCATAGAAGAATTGCTCACATTCACATGGATCACTTAAATAAGTTAGTTTCTAAAGAACTAGTAATTGGACTTCCAAAGCTCAAATTTGAAAAAGATAAACTTTGTGATGCATGTCAAAAGGGAAAACAAGTAAAGGTTTCTTTTAAAGCTAAAAATGTGGTTTCAACATCTAGACCTTTATAACTTTTGCACATGGATCTTTTTGGTCCTTCTAGAACTATGAGCTTTGGTGGGAATTACTTTGCTTTAGTGATTGTGGATGATTTTTCTAGGCTTATATGGACATTGTTTTTGTCTCACAAAAATGATGCTTTTCAATCATTCAAAAGGCTTGCTAAAGTTATCTAAAACGAAAAAGGTTTTTGTATTGCATCCATAAGAAGTGACCATTGTGGTGAATTTGAAAACCACGAATTTGAAACCTTTTGTGATAAACATAGCATTGAGCATAATTTTTCAGCCCCTAGAACACCCCAACAAAATGGTGTTGTAGAAAGGAAAAATCGATCTTTAGAAGAAATGGCAAGAACTATGCTCAATGAGGCCAATCTTCCTAAGTACTTTTGGACGGATGTGGTTAACACCACTTGCTATATTATGAATAGGGCTCTAATAAGGCCAATTTTAAAGAAAACTCCATAAGAATTGTACAAATGAATGAAGCCAAATGTTGCACATTTTCATGTCTTTGGATGTAAATGCTTTGTTTTGAATAATGAAAAGGATAACTTAGGGAAGTTTGATGCAAAATCTGATGAGGGAATATTTCTTGGTTATTCTATACATAGTAAGGCCTTTAGAGTTTACAATAAACGAACTATGACCATAGAAAATTCCATACATGTTGCATTTGATAAAACTACCCCAAATAGTCCGAGAAAGGATTTGGTTGATGATGTTGCAAAGATTATGGCAAGGATTCACCTAGAAAACAAAGAAAAAGAAGTCTAGAAGCAAGAAGAAAGTCCATATGATTTCCCAAGATAAGAGGACTCTCAAATCATGGATCTTCCCAAGGAATAGAGGACATCAAGTATCATCCTCTTGATAAGGTGATAGGTGATGTATCAAAAGAGGTAATCACTCGAAACTCTCTTAGAGATGCATGTAATCATTTAGCTTTTGTCTCTCAAGTTGAACCTAAAGACATAAATGAGGCCATTAATGATGAACATTGGATCTTGGCCATGCAAGATGAACTAAACTAATTTGAGAGGAATCAAGTTTGGGAGTTAGCTCCAAGGCCTAATGATCATCCCATAATTGGTACCAAATGGGTCTTTAGGAATAAACTTGATGAAACAGGCTTAATAATAAGAAACAACGTTAGGCTTGTAGCTAAGGGTTATAATCAAGAAGAAGGCATAGATTATGAAGAAACATATGCTCCCGTAGATAGATTAGAAGCCATTAGAATGCTACTTGCATATGCATGTATCATGGATTTTAAGCTTTTTCAAATGGATGTCAAAAGTGCCTTTTTAAATGGTTTCATACAAGAAGAAGTGAATATGGAACAACCTCCTAGTTTTGAACATTTTGAACTGCCTAACCATGTTTTTAAACTTAAGAAGGCCTTGTATAGCTTAAAACAAGCTCCTAGAGCTTGGTATGAAAGGTTGAGCAAGTTTCTTTTAGAAAAAGGCTTTACTAGGGGAAAGGTTGACACTACTCTCTTCATCAAGCATAAAAAGCATGACATTCTTCTTGTTCAAATATATATTGATGATATTATATTTAGTGCTACTAATGACTCTCTTTGTAAGGAATTTACAAATACTATGCAAAGTGAATTTGAGATGTCCATGATGGGCGAGCTCAACTTCTTCCTTGGTCTCCAAATCAAGCAAATAAGGGATGAGACTTTCATAAGAATCCAAATATTGCAAGGAGTTGCTCAAGAAATTTAGAATGGAAGAGGCCAAGCAAATGGCCACACCAATGGGCACTTCTTATTACTTGGACAAGAATGAAGGAGGTAAATCGGTAGAAATTACGAAATATAGAAGTATGATTGGCTCACTCCTTTATCTTACTGCTAGTAGGCCTGATGTTATGTTAGTGTATGCATGTATGTTAGATATCAAGCTAATCCTAAAGAATCACACCTAAGTGCTGTTAAAAGAATCATGAAATATCTAATAAGCACTTCACAAATGGGATTATGCTACCCTACAGGTGCCTCTTGAAGTCTAATTGGTTATTCTGACTCTGATTTTAATGGATGTAAATTGGATAGGAAGAGCACTAGTGGGACATGCCACTTGCTTAGAAGTTCCCTAGTTTCTTGGCATAGTAAGAAACAAAATAGTGTGACATTGTCAACGGCTAAAGCTGAATATGTTGCAGCTGGGAGTTGTTGTACTTAAATCCTTTGGATGAAGCAACAACTTCAAGACTATGGTCTTGAGCTTGATCACATCCCTATTAGGTGTGATAATACTAGTGCAATCAATTTGTCTAAAAATTCCATTTTACATTCTAGAACTAAACATATTGAGATTAGGCATCATTTCATAAGGGATCATGTTCAAAAAGGTGATTGTTTGCTTGAATTTGTTGAAACCACTAAGCAACTAGCTGACATTTTCACCAAACCATTAAACAAAGAAGCATTCTTTAATATAAGAAGAGAACTTGGCATATTGGATCAATCATGCATTTAAATCTTGCTGTTTAAAGCTCATTGTATTGCATAACTAGTCATCTTACTGCACATCTTGTCACTCTGGTATAAGACTTATCATATTGCTGCATAAATATAGCATCTTGCTACACAATTGGGTTTATTGCATAGCTATTATATTTTAATTATGTTGAATCCAATACTGACTTGAGCGTCGGAGTTTTTCCTAAATTTGTTTTGCAGGTGCTTGATCCATGTTTAAGTCCCCCAAATCATAAATCTCAAATTTCCTAGTGAATTTTTAAAAAACAAAAGATCTGTTAAAGGGTTGGATTCTTGGTTCCTTGAAGAAAACAGAAAAGAGAAATGATTTCAAGGGATGTTTTGATCAAGAAAATATGTTTATGGTGAAGGAACACCATTTGAAAAGGTATATTAGAGGTTGGGTAGTTGAAAGGAAGAGAAAAGTTATGATTCTGGTAAAGGTTATGCTCTCTGTTAAGCTAAAATAACTGGTTATTACATTACCATAACCGATTATGGAGTTATTTGGTGTTCACTGGAACACGCAAATAACCGATTATGAAAAACTCATAACCGGTTATTATCTCAAAATAGAAGCCACCATATCTGCCAAACAACAGCCCTTTCCCTTTATTTACGTGCCTCTTCACTCTCCTCACCTTCCCTCATCTTCTTCCTCTCATCTCCCTCAATACCCAAGCTCTCCAACCTTTCACCCACCTTCAATCTCACCATAATACAGCCTCCAAACATCGTTTTCTCTCATTTCTCACCATTTCCATTGATCAAAAACCACAAAATCCACCATTTCTCACCTTCAACCCTCCTTTGTCACGTGCCCTAACACCACTATGGCTAGTAGCTCTTCTCACCCCAAAAGGGCACGCACCAAAAACCCCTCTGTCCCAAACGAACCTCCTTCTCCAGGAGATGACTCTAACATTCCTCTTAACCTGGACCATCGCAAGTACTTCTCCCACAAGAAGCAAATGATGAAGTACCATTTGGAATTCTAGGCTCGCAACCTCATTCAGCCCAAATATGTGGACTGGGAATTCTTTGTCAGTCAAGAATGCACCTTCCTCATTGAAATTTTGGAGCATCACGGGCTAAAGAATTTTGTCTCTGTTCATAGTAAGTATTACTATCTAGAAGCTACGAAAGTTTACTTTTGTAATCTAAGCATCTCTGGAGAAAACTTAGTCTCTGATATTAAGAGACATAGGACAATAGTAATCCCTAGTCAATGGACTTCCCTGTTTGGACTTACACACACTGGAGAGAGATTTACTATGGATAGTCATAAGTCTTGGGAGGGCTTTGTTAAGAGAGAAGCTGTTGAGAGTATGCTTCAACCTGGCATCCCAGTTCCAACTGGGAAAAGCTTCACTATTGGTTACCTAAAACCACAAGATCGTCTTTTGCATTTTGTGGTGGTACACATTTTGGCTCCAAGGGCTAGCAACTATGCCCTGGTTGAAGAAGAAGATATTTTTCTGATGTGGGCTATGAAACAGAGGTTACATATCAATTGGCCATTTTTTATCATGCACTACATGATGAAGGCCAAGGAGAAACTAATGATGGACCTTCCATATGTTTTAATGATTGCAAAAATTTTAGACCAATGCAAGCTTAGTCTATATGAAGATAGAGCAATTGACCTCACTGGCCACAACAAATTTGGCCAAGCTACCTTCAAACGGATACAAATCAAAAAGGTGAATAATGAGTGGATATATGGTAGAGATCACGAGGGAGCAGCTGCACAAGCTGGAGGTGCTGATATCCCTATGGAGGAAGCCCCTGTCCAAAATAAAGATCAAATCCTCGCTACTATGGAAAATATGCAAGCTAGCTTACAGGCTCAAATTATGGATTTGAAGGTCTATCAAGAAAACACTAACGGGATTTTATATGACCGCCTCAACTCCATGGATGCTCGCTTAGAAAGACTTGAGCATCAACTTCAACCAGCTGAAGATCACGGGGCTTAAGCATGGATCTAGTTTTTCCTTTTGTCACTGCTTTTATATTTATATGTCCTGCTTTGATCTAACAGTTATTGGGTTATTTCTAAGAACCTTTTTTTATATATATTGCTTATGACATGACTTTGGTGTTGGTATTAAGGTATCAAATGCATGCTCTGTTTATAAATCCTTGAATCAAATATGAACATGATGATATGGCAATGCAAATTCTGTTTTGATAATCATATTGCTCACCATGAGTAATATATCAAATATCTATGATTTTTGCTATAAGTGCATGGACTGGTTAATTTCTGTCTTCTCTTTTATCAAATGCATCATATTTTTTTTTATCATGATGAAAGGGGAGAAATCTTGGGCTCATTAGCCATTGAGAAAAGGTAATTTAAAAGGTATAAACTTAATGATTCTGGGATTCCTAAATTGAGGGGGAGTTGTGCAAACTCTGATCTAATCACCTTTTGAAAAATAGATGGGGAGTAAGTCTCTTATACCTTTGTAAATTCCAATTTAAATTGAACTAATGCTTTTCTCAAATGATTGTTTGTCATCATCAAAAAGGGGAAGAATGTGAATAGCAATGTGAATAGCAATGGATTTGGTTTTGATGATTAACAAACAATAAGGATTAATTACACGAAGATCATGTTTCATGTTTTGTCAAGATTAGCTCATAGGACTTAGGACTTACGGGTAAAGGTACATAGGAAACACACGAAGCTCAAACAAAGTTTTAAATCTTTGTATATGGTTGTTAAACTAATAAAAAGCCCAAACAAATGGTTTTTCTATATAACCAACTTGGTGGTAGTTCGTTTGAATGAAAATTTATCAAGTTTAGGGTTTGGGAAACTAACCCTAAGCCACTCATTTGTCCTTTTCCAAGAAACCTTCTTGAGTCTTAAACTTAAACCTATTTCATTATAAAGTAGACTCAACAACCTTTCACATGAATGGTCTTTTGTTTTAAACAAATATGTATCAAAGATGTTAAGGCTTTTCAAACCTGTCCTATCCAAATACAGGGTGCCATAACTGGTTATGAAGTTTTTATAACTGGTTATTCACCTAAGTCAGAGGCATAAGCTTTCATTTTTTAAAAGGCCATAACTGATTATGGACTTTGCATAATCAGTTATTTGGAAAGCCAGAGGCTTACGTTTATGTTTTCAAAAGACCATAACCGATTATGGTTATTCCATAACTGGTTATTGGCATATTTTTAAAAGGGCCTGGTTAAGTCATAACTGATTATGACAAAGTCATAACCGGTTATCTGGAAACCAGAAACTGATTTCTAACAGAACTATTTTGCATTTAATGCTTCCCAAACACCACCAATGGCTCTTAAATGCTTTGAGCTATAAATGAAAATGTTTGTACATTGATTAAGTGTTGGAAAATATTCTGAAAATCATTCTTGAGCATTAAATACCAGTTTTAGCATCTTTCCAATCAATACTCTATTTTTTAGTTCCAAAAGTGTGAATCCTTAACACCACAGTTCTTCAATTTGTATCATCTGCTCTAGAGAGAGTTTCTTTAATCTAAATCTTGTATAATCTATCAAGAAAGGGTGAGGTATTCCTTAAAACAGCTAGGGTGAGGTATCCCTTGAATATAGAGGCTCAACCACAAGGGTGAGGTATCCCAAGGTGTGTTGAGTGCTTCAAATTTGTAAAGGTTGTCAGGCACCTAATTTCAAGCTTGAAGATATAGTGAAAATCTCGAGTGGTTGCTTGAGGACTTGACGTAAGCCACAAATGGATTGGTGGTTGAACCAGGATAAAGCTTAGTGTTTGTTTTCCTAACTCAACCTCTCTATATTGTGCACTATTTTATTGATTTATTTGAATACTATCTCCCTTGACTAATTCATTTGAGTGCAATATCCTTCTATCTCATTCATTCATTCATTTCTATCGATTAATAACTTCAACGAAAATTAGTAATCAAAGGTTTTACAAAAGATTTGCGAAAAGTTTTTATAAACTCAACTCACCCCCCTCTTGAGTCTTGAGGCCACTTGGTAACACTTGGTAGTAATCTACTTTTACGTTGGTGCATCTCAACCTCTTTGTGACTCACTTTCATCACACAGAACTACTCCGGGTAACTGGGCTCATGTCTCACTCAATCTAGGAGAAAGGATGCTTACTAACCCTCAATCAATCCACATGAATAGACTAAGATCTCATGTTGCTTAGGATGCTAGGATATGCCGCCCTAGCTGTCCTGGGTATAGGATCACCCCAAATGAGAGGGAAACATCCATTCTCAACCATTAATGACTAGGGAAGCTCGGGTAAAGGGGAAGAACACATCTTAACCCCAATTACTCTAGTATAAAGAGATTCTTTATTCTCTTTTACCATTAACCAAGCATTACCTAAGTGCAAGGTAATCCAAAACCATACTCAGTCCAGTTCCACAAAGGGATACCCATGAGAGAAAACCAGTTTTTCATTTCTACAATGCCCTTTGATCAACATCTCAACAATTATGTAGCACATGCATTTATAAGGTTTCTTTTCATAGGCATTTCATCTCATCAAGGTAAGTCATCATTTTCATGCATTTCATATGCTTTTCTTTGCTTTAAACACTTGAATATAGCATTGGAAATCAGTTCATCAATTCAAAAACATCATAAAACATTTCTGTTTCTGGCAACAGAGCATGAAGTTTGACCTTTGTACAGTAAAACAAGCATAACTTGAGCTATAGAGGTCGAAATGAGGTGATTCCAGTGGCATTGGAAAGCTAAAAGAAAGAGCTACAACTTTTATGTAGACCACAAAAGTTGATTCTTATTATAGAGTAAGATACAACCTGTGTTATAAGAAACGGGGTGAGCTGTGTCCTTCTCTGCCCGTGCAATGGCAAGGAAACAGGCTATCAGACCAAGAAATAGGGGGCGTGTTCTCAGATAGGGCCTAAGTTTGCATCTCAACTACAGCAATCTGAGGCACAACTCACTTAGCCCAAAAGTACCTCCAAGAATCACCAACAAACCAATAAATAACAGCTCAAAAACATCAAAATAATATCATTCAAGTGCTCATATATCATCTAATGCATCAAAACAAAAGTGGGTTTCATACTCATTTCCAAAAACTCAAAGAGTTTTAAGAACACCATTAAAACTTAAACCTTTAGCATGTATTCAAAGCATAAAAGCATATACTTTACTTAAGAATCAATAAATCTCAACAAAGTTCATCAAAACTCTATTTTTCAAGAATATAACAGATGAACAAAGTGGGTAAAGCTTTAGAAATCCCCCTACCTCAAGATGAAATCACCTTCCTCTTGCCTTTCCTAGCCTTTACTTCTTAATTCTTGCTTGAATCCTTGATTTCCCCATTGCTTTCACCTTCTTGGAGCCAAAATGTGTGATAGAGAGAGAGAGAGAGAGACATAGCATGAGAGATGAGAATGAGCGTGAGTGAAGAGAGAGAAAAGAGTGAAAAGATGATAAGGTGAATGTGTGGTTAAAAAATAGGATGAATAGTAAAAGTTTCTTTCAACTGATAACATTTTATCTGTTATGAACACTTTAAAACTCCCTTAATGAATTCTCTCACCGTCATATGTGTTATTGAAAATTTTAAAATTCCACTTACTATTCAACTCTATTTTTTCCATAAATATTTATTTCCATCCTTTTGCTATTTTAGCTATTTTTTGAGCTTTTATAAATAATTTCTCATTTTCAGTGTTATAGATTTATGCTCAAATAAATCTAAATAATTACCAAAAATCATCAAGTAAATTATAGTAATCTTATTGAGCTACTATAACCTTAATTATGACTTATATTTGGTAGAATGTTACATTAAGCATCCAGACTACCAGGACCAAATTCTTCCCAAAGCTTGCTTGAGACCCGAGGCTATGGTATGGTACCATTTCATATGTACGTGAATCCTGCCGACGGCTAACCTATCAGAGGTGACCCACGATCGGGCGATCTTGATTTATGCTATTCTCGAGCACCGGGCCATCAATATTGCCCACATTATTCATCAGCAGATTAGGAGGGCTACTTGAGAGTGTAGGAGTCTTTGCTTTCCATCCCTCATCCAGACCCTTTGCCGTAAGCAGTTGGTCCCATTGCAGGACCATGAGGAGAAATCATAGGTTAAACAACCTCTCAATGATTATTTCATTGAGAGGGTGCGAGCAGCACCAGCCCCCGCGTGTAGAGCACAGAGATAAGCTCCTGCAGAGCCCAGGGCAGCACCAACAAATGTTACAGCTTGGCGTGCACACATGGAAGCTTAGGTAGCCAAGATGACAGCCATGATGTCTTATACCATCCAAACACAACGGTGGATGGTAGAGCGATTATAGTTGCCCGTGGAGGAATATCCAGTCCCTGACTTCCCACCTATCATTGTACACTAGCCTGCTGATGCAGAGGATGGGGCCCAACTCATACCAGAGGATAGGGATGCAGATGACGAGGATATAGACACTGAGGAGGCATCTATCTAGCCTCCATGGCATTCAGGTCATCTTCCTTTCATTGTATTCATTTTATAGTATATTGCATGTTTTCTTTTTGTATAGTGCAGACACTATTTCCCTCAGGTTTAGAAGGTGTCTTAAAACTAGTTATTTTGATGTACATGCATGATTGTACTATGGTGATCATATGTCAGTACTGTTAATTTTTTATATGATATTTTGGTATTTTAGTACGACTATTTATGTTTGTAATTACGTATGCTTTGATAGTATCCATAGGAACGTATATCTTGACAAAAATTTCATGAAAATCTCATTCAAGATACAATTGTCGCTCCCTTTCACAACATGAGTCATAATGGTTAAAACTGGTGTGAAATGATTGCCCAATGATATATATGGATACAAATTGACCTTAATATTTCTGAGAAATCCATATGCAATCTTTGAAGCATGCTGAAGCAATCTAGTTTCTCTTTTATACATGGTGCATTTCCCACTTGCATGCTTGTTTAACTTTGAAAATAATAAAAATTCTTGCTTAGAGAGTTTATGGATTGTACATGTGAAAGATCAATTATCCTTGAAATTGTTTTTGAAATCTCTTGAGGCGAAATCCTAATTTGTGCATAATTGAGGAAATGATTAAGGCATTATTTGGACCGATTAAGCCTTTTAAGCTTACCCTGACATGATTATATCCATAGGTCCCCTTTGAAGCTTGATATATGTTTGGCCTTATGTTTTTCATCACATACATATTCCATATTATGTAACCATTCTAGATGCATGTTAAAACATTGCATTCTTTATCTTACCATCATTGTTGGTTGAGTACATACCATATGACTTCTTGAAGTAAGTCTAGTAATAAGGGGTACTATGTTATCAAATTGAAAGATGAACTTGAAAGAACCATCTGTAGTAAGAGAAGCATTGCTTGGTAAAAGTAAAAGAAAGAAAAAGAGAAAAGAGACAAACAAAGCAAGAAAAGAAAGAAGAAAAGTTAAATAAAAAGCATTCCATAGTTCTTATGTGTTCTGATCTTTTAAATTTCTTTTTGGAATACCCTAATAGTTTCACTTAGGCTCAAGTCTTGAAATCATATGTGTATGTTTCTCAATGTTTGTATTAAATCCATTCCATTTTGTTCTTTAACTCATACCATTGGCCTTACATTATAAGCTGTGAAATACCCTTTTGATCCTCAATTGTGTGTAATTTACATTAATAGAGAGAGGGTTGAATTACAATATTGTGGATTCTTTGATTTATATCAATGTGTATGCTCATAAACTCATCCTAGTGAGTATGAATTGAATTGAAGAAGTTTTGTTTACATGATTGTGGGAAATATATCTTGTATAAAAGGAAACAATAAATGCTACCATGATGAAGATTATGTATGTGTGAAGCTGATTGTGAGGCAAGTGCATTCTTTGAGGTTTCACGTAATCATCATACACTAGTTTAGTGTAAGTGAAAGTGGAATGTTGAAAGTTGTTGAATGCAAGTTGACAAGATTGATCAATATGAATGTACTTTGTTTTGCTTGAGTACTAGCAAAAACTTAGGTTTGGGAGTATGATAACTCCATAAATTGTAGTTATTTGTGCCCTATATATATGCTATATTGATTGCTTAGTCCTTGTTTTTAAGCCTGAATGGAAGACTTTAGCTTTATATTCATATAATTCAATCTTGATGTCTTTCATTATGATTTTGAGAAAATATTTCTAATTCTTTAAGAAATCGAGTATATTTGCAATTGTTATTGAATTGGTGATTTCTTTATAGCAGGAAAGGTTCCAATCAAGTTGAAACTTAGGAGATTTGGACCAGTATTGTAAGAGAAAGCTAAGTGCAAGCATCAGTTTGTCACACCGCAGTGTAGGCATATCAATATCGTGGTGTGGTGCATCCCCTGCTTTAGATAGAAAGCTCCGTATTTTGCACGCTGCGACGCAAGGGATTGAATATCGTGGCGTGGTGACCTAATTTGAACACGCGCCATGTAACACCCCAATCCTAGATACTATAGTATACCCTATGTATACTAAGTATACAGAATTAGTATGCCACTTTCTAACTAAAGCGTAATTTACAACCTGTTTAATATCTATGTAATGAATAAATATATAGAGCCTTTAAGGTAGCAAAAGAGCAAGATAGTTTACACCTCTCTAAACTTGCTCTTTACTAGAAATCTATCTGATATGTCTGAGATTACAAATCTTCACAAATTAATTACATAAATTTAATTATAGAACTATTAATATAATTACAGAACCAAAATAATTGCATTAATATCTTAACTAAGTCTTCATGGCCTTTCCTTGTGCTTGCTTGGATCCTCCTCTAGATTTATCATGGAAAACATAAAAAAAATATCTGGGGTGAGAATTAATAATTCTCAATAGTAAGTTTGAATTTGTAACATCATGGTAAATCTAGTTACTTTGGATAAAACACAAATTGTACTTAATCGTTTGGAAAGGTGGCATAGCCAAAACTCAGTCCTTTCCTTTCCCAAAGCAGACAGTTCATTCAATTATAAAATAATTCATTTATATCATAACAAATCAATTCAAACATCACAACTTAAATGGCATGTACTGTAAACGTTTATCATCATACTATAAACAACACTTAATTCACTTTAAATACTACTATCAACCTTTTATAATAAGCTTTTAACCTTAACCTTCACATTAAATCAAAACAAGACGATTGCCCATACAATCGTCAATTTTTATGTAATGCATGATAATGTATGATTATGTCTAATAAGAATCCAAAAGTATGCTCATGTAATGATTCTTTGAAAGGATTTTATTTTAGAAAACTCATGTTATTTGAATATTTCCAAGAAGCCCTTTTGTTCCTTGTATTGTTTTCAAGGTAGGCAGGACGCTCTTTTGTTCCTTGCACTACCAAACATTCATAACTTTGGCATTTGGAGCCCTTTTGTCCAAGCCACTTGGAGCCCTTTTGTCCTAGCATAAACTTACAATACATGAAAACATCAAATAACAAGTTTGAAAACAAAACATGTAAGAGTATCAAAAACCTTTCCTTTCTTCACTTTTTACATAATCATACTTTTCCATATACAATGGAGAAGCAATATCATAATCATCAAACTTTTCTTAATACATTATCATACATGCTAGTAGAGAGGGACTCATTTAACCTCATCTACCTTCATCATTCCTTTATATTGCTTCCTAGTATAATGCATACATTTCATTCCAAGCTCAATAAAGGAGCATTTAATTCAAGTTTAACCCATAAATGAGCAAACACATTTCTACTACACTTTCGTAATCCAACTTTAACTATTAAAGAAGTTACTAAAGTTTCTAGGATCCAAACTTTCTCAAAAACTCCTTAATTTTCGCCTAAAAAGGTTGTTTTTCATGAGTGCACCAAATATACATACTAACTTCAATAATTCTGAGATTTTACAGTCATATAGTCTTCCCTCATATCTTTCAAATGCCACAAACTTCACCTCATTTGGATAAATGTAGCCAAAGTTATGAAACATTATGCAGAAGCTAAAACAAAGCATTTTCTATTTTACCCAAAAATGACCTGACTTTGAAATGAAACTGAGAACAAACTAAGAATTCAAAAAATTTTAAATTTTACAGTCAAATAGCCTTATGCGTTAGCTTTCAAATGGCACTAGTTTCATATAAATATGACATCGGAACAAGAAATTATGAAATCTAGTTTAACAGGTGCCAGATTGGCTTTCCTGTAGAATTTGGCTTGGTTTCAGATCAAAACTGGGACTAATTGGATTGCTCAATAATTTTGAAATTTTTACTACATAAAACCTTATGTCTTAGCTTTCAAATGGCTCTAGAATCAAGTAATTTCGATATCTGTAGCTCAAGTTATGCAACAAACATCACAAACTACTCAATGCTGTCCTATTTCTACATAATTCGGGTTCTACATAGTTTTAGTCTCTAACCAAGTTCTAATACTCAACTCATGAATTCTAAGTGTTCCTCAACTCTAATCATAGTCTCTAATCATGTTAGGATCATTAAACACTAAATTCAATTCATCAATTATAGATTTAAACTCAATCAAGCATGGAAACACCCTTTTTCTCACTTTGTGCATCAAATGTCCAAATGGAGAGTCTCGAGTTTCTAACTCAAACTCCTATCATAAACAAGTCATAAATAACCATTGCAAACAAATTCAAGCAAGAAAATAATCAAAATACCTCAAAATCACATTTTGACCTATTATACCTCAATTAAACATGATTTTCCATCACATCCAATCCAATACTCTATATATGCTCATCTAATCATCTATGCAACACTTTGTTGCTCATACCCTCTTTCTACCAAGTCCATTCCAATTCAATTACAAACATGCAATTATTTCCTATTATTACGTAATTAACCTTTTCCTTCCATACAAGGTAAATACAATGCATAACTCAATACATAATTATCTTCTCTTAATTCTTAGTCATAGCTTTTGATCTTTATATATAAACTCATGTAAATTACATTTTTCATAAATTATCTATATTTATCTTCATTTAAGATAATGTAAAATAGCATCACATTGCATTATACCTCACATTTTCCTCTTCTTTTCGACTGGACAACAGCCCAACAACAGTAGCACAACCCTCATATTTTCCTTATCATTTCGGCTGAACAACAGCCAGCAAGAACAACATGTTACTACTATAACAGCAGCAACACGTTGCTGCTGAAAAAAAAAGCAACAACAGAATATTTAAAATAGCAGCAGCATGTTGCTTCTGTTCCTCATTTTCTCTTCACTTCCAATCAGTTTTCTTCCATTTTAAACATGCATTAAGCAATTTTCTAACACTACAATCATTCCATAACCTCAAACTACCTCTAAATCTCATCAATTTTTGGATCAAAACTCAAATCCCTTACCCATGGAAACCCATTTTTGCAACATCAAAATCATGGAAATCTAACAGCATAAACTCATTTCATATCTCAACCACATTCAAGAATAACCATTAATAAGCTTAAAACACAAGAATCCAATATAATAAAATCATCAAACCATGAAAACCCACTTTCAGTTTTTAGTCCAAAAAAAAGACACACAGAGAGAGAAAAAGAAAAGATGGAGGTGTGAAACGAATCTCCTACCTCAAGCTTCAACTTTCCTTCTTGGTTCCTTGATTTCCTCCTCTCCTTCCCCTTCATTTTTTTTCCTCTTCATTTCTGCCCATGTTTTCTTTCCTTCAGCCGTGGGTGAGAGGAATAGAAAGATGAGTGGAAATCATATCTTTTAATAGATGAGTTATAAGGGTAATTTTGTCATTTTCTCAATTTTGTATTTGATAAGAACACTTTAATTTAACTAAATCAAGTTTTCTAACTTCCAACGCACTTAAAATAAATTATAAGATCCATTAAAATTCTTGTTTCATTATTTTCATAATTTTCTATATCTGCTGTGACCCAATCGGTACTTAAATACTCACTCGGTATCCTGAAAAATACCAAACTGACTTCATTTGCCTTAAAGATTTAACCCCATCCTCTTTCACTCATTTGTGACTTAGAAATAACTTTTCCATAACCATTTCATTTAATATAGAATTTATGCTATTTTTCCAGAGTTAAAATAGTCATTTTGCACGTTCTGTGTTACGACAAAGTGTCTAAATTAACTCAAAATATCCCAAAATTTAGCGAACATGTTAAACTATTATTAAGTTACCTCTATAACCTTATACAAGCCTAACATATGTAAAAAGAGGATGTTACAATTCTCCCCTCGTTTTAAAAATTTTGTCCCCAAAATTTAGTTATTGATACTAATAGTTTAGAAAACCACAATAGTTGCCTCTTCATTGTATCCATTTTATCCATTTCAACTTTTAACCAAACTTAGATATTCATAGTCTTTCATTTCTTACTAAGATTACTCTGTAATGAGTCAGAAGATTGAACTTTCCTTTTACTTTCTTAAAGTATATACCCTTCCTGGAACCTGTAGTCTAGGGTTGGGTATAACTTTCTGCCTTTACTAACATCTGCTGACATAGCGCCCTTGTTGATTGCACTCATAACGCAACAAACAAAGTTTGTCGTCATGTTGTCTTCTTCCACCCTTAGAGAATTCAAGCTTCACAAGTTCCATTTGATTTAGCGCATTTCCGTTTTGTGATTCGCTGGTTGTAGAATCGCATTCCTCATTCTCTTTGCCTATCATTTTCTTCTCTTAAAAATTCACAATGTTCTGCTCAATGTTCATCCTTAGTGGTCTCTACCTTTTTTAGGCTTCTTGACTATGATAGGAAAAATCCCTAATCTCTATAAGCCTGGCAAATCTTTTATTTCCTATCCTTTCAATCCAACTTCTAACTTGACACACTTTTGGTTTCCATTTGGATTGATCCTAATATATGAAGAAAACTGGAAAAGCTCTCCAAACTCCACTTAGATCTTCAAAAGTTATAACCTTCAAAGTGTTTACCTCAAAACAGATTGAAAGATCATACCACCTATATCTTAATAAATGATCCTCTATAAACAATTCTTCATATAGTATCATGTTATATCATTTTCTAATTGATAACAAATTTGCCTCTCTAAACTCTACGTAATCATGGGAATCCTAACCCCATTTGTAAAGGTGGGTTAGTTTCCATCCTAATAAAATCTTATTAACACTGACAATCTGTTCCTTCACAGCAATTGCCACCATCTTAGTTCTTTTAACATAAAAGAAACAAATGACACTTTTTGTTCATCTAAACAACTTATTATCTAGAATATCTTATTTCTTGCACTTAGCCTCTCTATTATAAACTTCAACATTTCAGCTAATTATGTATCCTCAAAATCCTTGAGACACATTTCTTGTTGACACTTCAATTCGTTAATTCTTTCATCATATTCACTATTCAAACCTTGAGCTCTTCTATTCTTATCTCATCAGTAAGAAAGCAACATCAACTATCTACTAACTCTATTTGGTACCTTATCTCAAAATCAACCTTGTCACTCATAACTCGCAAATTTGGTTTCCTTCTTTTTCTCATACCATTGATATCCTCTGTTTACTTCCACACCATTCTATTAATAACTCCTGTCTGTTTTCTGGTGGAGGTGCTTTGATCTCTCACCACTTTCATCAACAACCTAATTATCTCAGACATATCACAATTACCCTTTTAGAAAGCTTTTCTATTCTCCCGTTTTCGCCTAAGAGGTGTTATAATTTTTTGTTCACACAGAACATTATATATTGAGTTGGCCAGACTCGATATCATGTAACAGTGTGCCAGTAATTATTAACATCTAATCCTAAGGCTCTCATGCAATCATATTCACATATCTCACATTGAGATAAAAGAATGCACGACACAAACAAAACAACTAATCATGCCCAAAAGCATAGTCAGTCCATTCCCCGGCTCAATAGGAAGAACTACTCTAATACCAAAATGTAACACCGCAATCCTAGATACTATAGTATACCCTACGTATACTAAGTATACAAAATTAGTATGTCATTTTCTAACTAAAGTGTAATTTACAACAAGTTTAATATCTATTTAACGAATAAATATATAGAGCCTTTAAGGTAGCAAGAGAGTAAGACATTTTACACCTCTATAAACTTGCTCTTTACTAGAAATCTATCTGATATGTCTGAGATTACAAATCTTCACAAATTAATTACATAAATTTAATTACAGAACTATTAATATAATTACAAAACCAAAATAATTGCATTAATAACTTAACTAAGTCTTCATCGCCTTGCCTTGCGCTTGCTTGGATCCTCCTCTGGATTTATCATAGAAAACATAAAAAAAAATATCTGGGGTGAGAATTAATAATTCTTAATAGTAAGTTTGAAATCGTAACATCATGGTAGATCCAACTGCTTTGGATAAAACACAAATTGTACTTAATCATTTGGAAATGTGGCATAGCCAAAACTCAATCCTTTCCTTTCCCAAAGCAAACAGTTCATTCAATTACAAAATAATTCATTTATATCATAACAAATCAATTCAAACATCACAACTTAAATGGCATGTACTGTAAACGTTTATCATCATACTATAAACAACACTTAATTCACTTTAAATACTACTATCAACCTTTTATAATAAGCTTTTAACCTTAACCTTCACATTGAATCAAAATAAGACGATTGCCCATACAATCGTCAATTTTTATGCAATGCATGATAATGTATGACTATGTCTAATGAGGATCCTAAAGTATGCTCATGTAATGATTCTTTGAAAGGATTTTATTTTAGAAAACTCATGTTATTTGAATATTTCTAGGAAGTACTTTTGTTCCTTGTATTGTTTTCTAGGTAGGCAGGACGTTCTTTTGTTCCTTTCACTACCAAACATTCATAATTTTGGCATTTGGAGCCCTTTTGTCCAAGCCACTTGGAGCCCTTTTGTCCAAGCATAAACTTACAATACATGAAAACATCAAATAACAAGTTTGAAAACAAAACATGCAAGAGTATCAAAAACCTTTCCTTTCTTCACTTTTTACATAATCATACTTTTCCATATACAATGGAGAAGCAATATCATAATCATCAAACTTTTCTTAATACATTATCATACATGCTAGTAGATAGGGACTCATTCAACCTCATTTACCTTCATCATTCCTTTATATTGCTTCCCAGTATAATGCATACATTTCATTTCAAGCTCAATAAAGGAGCATTTAATTCAAGTTTAACCCATAATGGAGCAAACACATTTCTACTATACTTTTGTAATTCAACTTTAACTATTAAAGAAGCTGCTAAAGTTTCTAGGATCCAAACTTTCTTAAAAACTTCTTTATTTTTGTCTAAAAAGGCTATTTTTCATGAGTGCACCAAATGCACATACTAACTTCAATAATTCTGAGATTTTACAGTCATATAGTCTTCCTTAATATCTTTCAAATGCCACAAACCTCACCTCATTTGGATAAATGTAGCCAAAGTTATGCAACATTATGCAGAAGCTAAAACAGGGCATTTTCTGTTTTACTTGAAAATGACCTAACTTTGAAATGAAACTGAGAACAAACTAAGAACTCAAAAATTCTGAAATTTAACAGTCAAATAGCCTTATGCGTTAGCTTTCAAATGGCACTATTTTCATGTAAATACAACATCGGAGCAAGAAATTATACAATCTGGTTTAACAGGTGCCAGATTGGCTTTTCTGTAGAATTTGGCTTGGTTTCAGATCACAACTGGGACTAATTGGGTTGGTCAATAATTCTGAAATTTTTACTACATAAAGCCTTATGTCTTAGCTTTCAAATGGCTTTAGAATCAAGTAATTTCGATGTTTATAGCTCAAGTTATGCAACAAATATCACAGACTACTCAATGTTGTCCTATTTCTGCATAATTCGGGTTCTACATAGTTTTAGTCTCTAACCAAGTTCTAATACTCAACTCAAGAATTCTAAGTGTCCCTCAACTCTAATCATGGTCTCTAATCATGTTAGGATCATTAAACACTAAATTCAACTCTTTAATTATAGATTTAAACTCAATCAAGCATGGAAACATCCTTTTTCTCACTTTGTGCATCAAATGTCCAAATGGAGAGTCTCGAGTTTCTAACTCAAACTCCTACTATAAACAAGTCATAAATAACCATTGCAAACACATTCAAGCAAGAAAATAATCAAAATACCTCAAAATCACATTTTGACATACTATACCTCAATTAAACATGATTTTCCATCACATCCAATCCAATACTCCATATATGCTCATCTAATCATCTATGCAACACTTTGTTGCTCATACCCTTTTTCTACCAAGTCCATTCCAATTCAATTACAAACATGCAATTATTTCCTATTATTACATAATCAACCTTTTTCCTTCCATACAAGGTAAATACAACGCATAACTCAATACATAATTGTCTTCTCTCAATTCTTAGTCATAGCTTTTGATCTTTATATATAAACTCATATGTAAGTTACACTTTTCATAAATTATCTATATTTATCTTCATTTAAGATAATGGAGAATAGCATCACATTGCATTATACCTCACATTTTCCTCTTCTTTTAGGCTGGACAGTAGCCTAACAACAGCAGCACAACCCTCATATTTTCCTTATCATTTCTTTGACGAGTTCTGCAACAACAAACATGTTACTACTATAACAATGAAAGCTCGTTCTTTGCTGAAAAAAAAGTAATAGCAGAATATTTAAAACAGCAGCAACATATTAAACTATTATTAAGTTACCTCTGTAACTTTATATAAGCCTAACATATGTAAAAAGAGAATGTTACAATTGTGGATGCCAGTGTAAAAGAAGCACAGATAAGGGGTGGCTCCTGGCAGGCTTCTTGGCCAAGGGACATGTAACACCCCAATTTTTGACTAATTACGATTTTGCCCTTATTGCGCTATTTTTCTGTTTTCTGTGTGTTATGCAATGAATTTGACTGTTCTGTGACTGTATTTGATTGTTGTGTGTGATTTGCTCCGGGCCAAGAAAAATAATAATTTTCGGGCTAGGGAAAACCTTGTTTGAATTATTTGGAGCTGGGCGATCTTACTAAACCCAATCCGAATAATGCGTATATCAATCTTTTATTTTTGCGGATTTTTTGGTGTAATAAAATATTTACCATACCGGAAAATCTGTGGGACCCACGTTTGTCTTGTGGGACCCACTTTTGTTTTGTGGGATCCACTTTTAGGAAAAGTTTACCAACGTAAAAATGCTTGTAAATTTTTAAATTATCTAATCAATTAAATATTATTTTTACTTAATGGATTTTCCTATAGCAATTTTGTCCTAATACATTAATTATTATTTTTTTTTACTTAATGGATTTTCCTATAGCAATTTTGTTCTAATGCATTAATTATTATTATTTTTACTTAATGGATTTCCTATAGCAATTTTGTCCTAATACATTAATTATTATTTTTACTTAATGGATTTTCCCTATAGCAATTTTGTCCTAATGCATTAATTATTATTTTTTTACTTAATGGATTTTCCTATAGCAATTTTGTCCTAATGCATTAATTATTATTTTTACTTAATGGATTTTCCTATAGCAATTTTGTCCTAATGTATTATGCATCCACTAAACTTAGCACTAGGTTATTATTAATATTATTATGCATCCACTAAATTTAGCACTAGGTTATTATTATTATTATTATGCATCCATTAATTAAGCACTAAACTATTATTAATATTATTATGCATCCACTAAATTTAGCACTAAGTTATTATTATTATTATTATGCATCCATTAATTAAGCACTAAACTATTATATATTTTATTATGTATCCACTAAATTAGCACTAAGAGAAATGTCAAAAGGAGGGCTTCTTTTCATTAGTATTCTATGGCCATAATGCATGCTTATGCAAACCATTAAGCAATTAATAGATGTTTTATTACTTAACTAATGTATCATGCAAATTACCAAACCCATAATGGAACAAAAACATAAAAAATGGGGGCTGCACTTGGAAGGAGAGCTATTTAAGTCTTAAGGCTATCATTCACTCCTAAATCAATGATTCTATCACTCTAAACTTTCATTCTTCTCTCTTCCTAACAAGAAACCAAAGAAAATTTCCTAAGTCCACAAAAAACCACCCATTCGGCCAAGCACCACAAATCCTACTTCCACCCATCAAAAATTTATCCAACCTACTTTTCTAAACCTAAACCATATTCTAAGAACATCTCTAGTTGTGAGTTTTTGCAAAATCATCCATTTGGAGCTTGGAAAATCACTTTGAAGTTTCTTTCCTATAAGGTGAAAATTCTTCTTTCTTGTTTCTAATTTGATTTTTGATGTTCTAAACCATGATTGATCCATGGTTTATCTTTTTCATCCATAGTTCATAACTTTAAAATTTGTTTAAGCTTATTAGGATTTTTGTTGAAGCTACACAAGAATTTCTAAGGAGGAGTTCAAGGAGATTTTGTCATCTAAATCGGTAAGAGGGAGATTTAATCTCATCAACCATGTGTGGTGGTGGGAGAATGGAATTTGTTTATGGTGAAGAATCCATAAGGATTCATCCATTTGATTGCTTGATGTCTTTTTATTTGTGATTAATTTTGTGTGTATGTTTATTCTCTTGTTTATTGCAAGTATGTCTATTGCTTTATTATATGGTATGTGTTCATAAATATATGTATGTGTTTATGAGTTTATGATAATTGGTTGGATATGAATATTATGTTGAGATTTGTAAAAGTGTTCCAAAGAACACAAGATGATGAGTTTATGGTTTTATTATGAAAAAGAGAACCAATGTGTTCTCAATCATTTTTTTTTTCTAAAAGGATGACCTAATTTATCTAATTAAGTTAAAGGATTTTACAATGATTTTATAGATGAAAAATAATTTGAATAATGATTTTTAAGGAAAGGTGATTTTCGCCATCATAGAATTTTTGGTGTTTAATTGATTCAAAAATTGTTTTCTAAGTGTAAATGACTTTGTTAACCTAAAAGAATTCAATTTTTAATAAATTTTCAAGAATCAAGTAAGTAAATGAATTTTTGTAGAAGTCTAGTATATAAAAGAAATGAATTTTTGACTCTTGAAAAATATTTACTTTTGAGTTATAAAGTATGTTCATAATTTTTGAAGGGTATTTTATGGATATAACCAAACAAATGAATTTTATACAAAGAAAAACAAGTAGAAATAACTTACACGTATTTAAAACAGTAATTTTTGAAATACGCAATTGAGAAAACGTTTGAAAATATTTACGCGATTGAAAAACGTTTGTAAAAGGCAACATATTTATGAAAAGGCGATAAATTATTTATGTGATTTATGAAAACAATGAAGTTTTTCTTGTCGGGCCAAAGTGGTGGACCCGACGTATTGAGAAATGGTACTTGTCAAGTGAAAACGCATCTTGTATTTGGAAATTATCAATACCAAGGGTATTTTTGTAATTATGAGTTATGGTGGATATGAACGTATTTTGGAGATTTTGGTTCATTACGTATTTTTTGAACATGTCAACTTGGTTGTAAAAGGCATTTGACTGATGAGATGAATGACACTGTGTTACGGTGTGATAAGCGGAGTTGTTCGTGTGTTTGAACTTGGAGGCGTTAGTGTGCAGTATATTCCACATGTGGACAGATGGTAGCTCCTCTGGGCCGTGGTAACTGATCACACACTGATGATCTCGACAAATACTCGTCTTAATCAGAATCCATGGGGACTGTCTGGTGCGCATTGCCTGGGTCGTACACGACGTATTTGACTGTGTACCATCTACACGACGTATTTGACTGTGTGCTGTTTACACGACGTATTTGACCGTATGCAGTTGGTTGAGGACAGCCATTGTTTTTGATGTGTAGACATGTCTATCCTGGATTATTCTCTCGTATGTTGATGTCAATGTTGATGTTATGGTTATGTTTAGCTCCATGGAGCGATATGTGTCTGTGTGTATTTGCATATGTAGTCTGCATTATAACATGATTGAGTTTATTTATATTTGATATTATGTATGATCTGATAATATGAATTGTTATATTAATTGTTATATCTGTTTGTGTTTCTTATCTGTTTGTATTGTCGTTTTCTTTTGCCATACGCCAGTAATGATGTAGATTGTCTCACCTCTTTTGTGTATATTTTCTGTGTTATTATTTATGTTCTGTAAAATAGTTGAGAAAGTAGAAGAGGAACAACCGCTGGATTTTCAGTACGAAGGAGAGCAACAACCGAACGAGCAGTTTGAGAAGGGTGAGCCTCGAGATCACCCATATTATATGGATTGATTTCGACGTGGGATAACATTGACCGAGGTTTTCTGTATTATAATGATTTTTCCGAGGAAGATCCTTTGGAGAATCAAAACTTTTAGTGTTATGCTTGGGCTAGTTTATGGTTTGCTTTAAACCAGACAGTTTACTATTTTATTAAATATTTTATATTATGTGAATTATTTGTACCTATTAAAAACATAATCATAAGTATAATTATGGTGTGTATGTAATAGTTGTTTTATTTTATGTTCCGTGTATTTTATAATATAATGTTTCGACAAAAAAAAAAAATATTTATTACGAAATGATTTATAACTTGAGTAAGGGTTTATATTTTAATTATTGTTTTTGATAAATGTGACATCCTCTAGGAGGGTGTTACATTAGTTGGTATCGAGCCCAAGTTAGAGTCTTTTGGGGTGTGGTTGGAGTCTGTTTTTGCTTGTGTTGTGTGATTCTCTCATGATTGGTGTCCGAAAGGATACATCTGACTTTGTTTTGTCTTGTTTGATTAAAGAAGAATATGTCTGGATCTAGAGGCAGAAGAACACGTGCGAACGCAGAACCTAATGTTGACCCGATGATAACACATGTTGCTAAGGCTATGCAGCATATGGCAGAGATGATTGCACAGCAAAATCAACGAGCAGCTCAACAGCAAGATATGACTGCTGAAGCTCTGAATTTGTCTGAGTTTAGGCGTAATAACCCGCCGCAGTTCAGAGGTGAGTTTAATCCAGAGAAGGCGAGTCTTTGGATTCAAGATTTGGAGAAGATATTTGAAGGAATGAGGTGTGCTGATGATCGGAAGGTGACTTATGCTACTTTCATGCTGAGAGGAGATGGTGAGAACTGGTGGAGAGGAACTCGGCGATTGCTACAAGCTGAGGGGACTGAGATTACATGGGAGGTATTCTGTGGAGTATTTATGGAGAAATACTTTCCTGATAGTGCTCGACATGCCAAGGAGATGGAATTTCTTGGTTTGCGTCAAGGTAATATGACTGTTGGTGAGTATGCTTCTAAGTTTGAAAGCTTGTCACAGTACTCAAACTATGTTCAAAGTCAACGAGATGATACGTGGAAATGTCGTAAGTTTGAGGAAGGACTGAGGGTAGAGTTGAGGAGAGGAGTACTACCCTTGAGGATGAACCAGTTTCATGCTTTGGTGGATACATGTGTGCGACTTGAGGAGTTGGAGCCGTCACATGATCCAAGAAACCGTAACTTTGGACCAACTAGATTCCAAAGAGGAGGCAACAAAGAATAACAACCGAGTTTCAGCGCAAACCGTATTCAAGACCACCAGGTAATCAATCTCAACGTCCATCGGTTGGGGGAAGTTCTAGCGGTAATAAAGTTGGTACGAATGTGGCGTTTACGCCAAAATGTTTTAAATGTGGGAAGAGTGGCCACATATCTAGAGATTGTTCAATCAAAGGACCAGTTTGTTTCAAGTGTGGAAGACATGGACATGTTTCTGGGGAGTGCAATCAGCCTGAAAGGAAGCCAGTTGTGAATAATGTTCATGCTACTCAGCCGCGATCTGGAGGGCGAGTGTACACGATGAGCGGAGCGAGGCGAGGCTTCTCAGTCTGAAAATCTTATTCAGGGAGAAGGTGTCGTTGCAGGTAATCTTTTGACTGTACTATATGATTCGGGTGCAACGCATTCATTTGTTGCATATGACTGTGTGGATCGATTGAAATTACCTATATCTTCTTTGAGTTTTCAATTAATTGTCTCTACACCCACTGCTAAGCTTGTTGTTACATCTAAAGTATGCCTAAACTGTCCTATTACCATAAATGATCGAGTCTTTTCAAATCAATTTGATTTGTTTACCTCTTGTTGAAATAGATATAATATTAGGAATGGATTGGTTATCTTCTAACCGTATCCTATTAGATTGTGCCAATAAAACCCTAGTTTTTCCTAAGGATGAGGATTCTCGGATTTTTAACCGCCGTCAAAGTCAAATCTTTGTTGAGGGATGGAGCTCAAGGATACATGCTACTATCTTATTTGGAAGTCAAGAGTGAAAAATATGTGAATGCTATTCCAATTGTGAATGAGTTTCCTAAGTTTTCCCGATGATGTGCCTGGCTTACCACCGAAAAAGGAAATCGAGTTTGCTATCGATCTTGTACCAGGAGCAGGTCCTATTTCAATTGCACCATATAGGATGTCACCATCGGAATTGGTGAAGTTGAAGAAGCAATTAGAGGAATTGTTGGAAAAACAATTTGTACGACCGAGTGTTTCCCCATGGGGAGCACCCCAAGTCTTTGCTAGTCAAGAAGAAGGATGGAACTTCTCGTCTTTGCGTGGACTATCGCCACTTGAATAAGGTCACGATAAAGAACAAGTACCCACTTCCAAGGATCGATGATTTGATGGATCAGTTGAAAGGAGCAACTATTTTCTCTAAAATAGATCTACGATCTGGTTATCATCAAATTCGTGTTAAGGTAGAGGATATACCTAAAACGGCTTTTAGAACTCGTTATGGACATTACGAGTATCAAGTGATGCCGTTCGAGTAACGAATGCTCTGCAATATTCATGGATTATATGAATAGGATTTTTCGTCCATACCTAGACAGATTTGTCGTTGTTTTTATCGATGACATTCTGATCTATTCTCAAAATAAGGATGAGCATCTGAACATCTCAGAATAGTTCTCCAAATTTTGAAAGAGAGGAAGCTGTATGCAAAATTGTCAAAGTGTGAGTTTTGGTTGGAAGAAGTTCAATTTTTGGGACACGTAATTTCCAAGGAAGGAATTGCGGTGGACCCATCAAAAATAGAAACCATTTTGCAATGGGAGAGGCCAAAGACGGCAAATGTAAATCCGAAGTTTTGTTGGATTGGCCGGATATTATCGAAGGTTCATTGAAGGATTTTCTAAGATAGTTGGACCTCTTACACAACTCACAAGGAAGAGTCAAGCTTTCGATTGGACGGAAGAATGTGAGGCAAGTTTTCAGGAGTTGAAGAAAAGATTAACGACTGCACCAGTGCTAATTTTGCCAGATCCTAATGAAGCTTTTGAGGTGTATCGTGATGCTTCTTACCAAGGGTTAGGATGCGTGTTGATGCAGAACAGAAATGTGGTGGCATATGCTTCGAGACAGTTGAAGGTTCATGAGAGGAACTATCCAACGCATGATTTGGAGCTTGCTGCAGTGGTTTTTGCATTAAAAGTATGGAGACATTTTCTGTATGGAGCTGTGTTCAATGTTTTCAGTGATCACAAGAGTTTAAAGTACTTGTTTAATCAAAAGGAATTGAACATGAGGCAGAGGCGATGGTTGGAATTCTTGAAGGACTACGATTTTCAACTCCAATACCATCCGAGAAAAGCGAATGTGGTAGCGGATGCCTTAAGTAGAAAGGTGATCAGTGTTTCTACTATGATGATAAAGGAGGAAGAATTGATCAACCACTTTAGAGATTTGAGGTTGTCAGTGGAATTGACACCAGGAAGGATTCGCCTAAGTAAAGTTACTATTTTGAATGACTTGCTAGAGGAAATCAAGGAAAAGCAAAATGAGGATCCATATTTGTTGAATGAGAGAGAATTTTTAAAGCAAGGTCATAAGGCAACGGTTGAGGAAGGATCTGATGGAGTCTTAAGGTTTAAAGGAAGGATTTGTGTACCTGATGATTCCGACCTAAAGCAAGCAATTTTGGATGAAGCTCATACTAGTAGGTTGAGTATGCATCCGGGTATGACAAAGATGTACCAAGACTTAAAGCGGATGTTTTGGTGGCCAAGGATGAAGAGAGATGTTACGGAACGTGTAGCATCTTGCCTGGTATGTCAAAAAGCAAAAGTGGAACATCAAAGACCAGCCGGTATGTTACAACCTTTGACTATTCCAGAATGGAAATGGGATAGTATATCAATGGATTTTGTTACCAGATTGCCAAGGACTAGAAAGGGTCATGATTCTATATGGGTTATAGTTGATAGGCTTACGAAGTCAGCGCACTTCTTGCCGATCAATATCAAGTTTTCGTTGGAACGATTAACCCAAGTGTACATTAGTGAAATTGTTAGACTTCACGGTGTGCCCTTAAGTATAGTTTCTGATAGAGACCCGAGGTTTACGTCAAGATTTTGGCGAAGCTTACAAGAAGCTATGGGAACTAAGCTACGTCTAAGTTCTGCCTATCATCCGCAGACTGATGGTCAGACGGAGAGAACAATCCAATCATTGGAGGATTTGTTACGTGCTTGTGTGTTGGAACAACAAGGAAGTTGGAATGAATTTTTATCTTTGATAGAATTCACCTACAACAATAGTTTTCACTCAAGTATAGGGATGGCACCCTATGAAGCGCTTTATGGACAAAGATGCCGAACACCTTTGTGTTGGTATCAAGATGGAGAAAGTATGACCATTGGACCTGATCTTGTGCAACAGACTACTGAAAAGGTAAGAATGATTCAGGAGAAAATAAGGACAACTCAAAGCCGACATAAAAGCTATGTTGACAAATGCGAGACGACCTCTTGAATTTGAAGAAGGTGAGCATGTGTTTTGCGAGTAACACCTACAACCGGTGTCGGAGGGTTATCAAATCCATAAAACTCACTCCTAAATTCATCGGACCATACCAGATCATTCGTCGGATAGGTCCCGTAGCCTACCAAATAGCTTTACCACCTTTTCTATCCAATCTTCATAATGTTTTCCATGTGTCTCAGTTGAGAAAATATATTCTGATCCAACACATGTCATTCAACTTGATGAAGTACAATTGAAAGAGAATTTGTCATATGAGACGTTTCCTGTTAAGATTGAGGACAGGAGAGTGAAACAGCCTTCGTGGGAAGATGATTGTTTTGGTAAAGGTCATTTGGAATGAGAGGACAGGAGATGCTACTGGGAGCTGGAAGATAAATTGATGGAGCAAGTACCCACATCTTTTCTAAGGTACGCTAAATTTCTGGGACGAAATTTCTATTAGTGGGGAGAATGTAACACCCCAATTTTTGACTAATTACGATTTTGCCCTTATTGCGCTATTTTTCTATTTTCTGGTGTGTTATGCAATGAATTTGACTGCTTCAGCGATCGTATTTGATTGTTTTGTGTGATTTGCTTCGGGCCAAGAAAAATAATAATTTTTGGGCCAGGGAAAACCTTGTTTGAATTATTTGGAGTCAAGCGATCTTACTAAACCCAATCCGAATAATGCGTATATCAATCTTTTTTTTTTTTTGCGGATTTTTCGGTGTAATAAAATATTTACCATACTGGAAAATATGTGGGACCCACGTTTGTCTTGTGGGACCCACTTTTGTTTTGTGGGACCCACTTTTAGGAAAAGTTTACCAACGTAAAAATGCTTGTAAATTTTTAAATTATCTAATCAATTAAATATTATTTTTACTTAATGGATTTTCCTATAGCAATTTTGTCCTAATACATTAATTATTATTTTTTTTACTTAATGGATTTTCCTATAGCAATTTTGTTCTAATGCATTAATTATTATTTTTACTTAATGGATTTTCCTATAGCAATTTTGTCCTAATGCATTAATTATTATTTTTTTTACTTAATAGATTTTCCTATAGCAATTTTGTCCTAATGTATTATGCATCCACTAAACTTAGCACTAGGTTATTATTAATATTATTATGCATCCACTAAATTTAGCACTAGGTTATTATTATTATTATTATGCATCCATTAATTAAGCACTAAACTATTATTAATATTATTATGCATCCACTAAATTTAGCACTAAGTTATTATTATTATTATTATGCATCCATTAATTAAGCACTAAACTATTATTAATATTATTATGCATCCACTAAATTTAGCACTAAGTTATTATTATTATTATTATGCATCCATTAATTAAGCACTAAACTATTATATATTTTATTATGTATCCACTAAATTAGCACTAAGAGAAATGTCAAAAGGAGGGCTTCTTTTCATTAGTATTCTATGGCCATAATGCATGCTTATGCAAACCATTAAGCAATTAATAGATGTTTTATTACTTAACTAATGTATCATGCAAATTACCAAACCCATAATGGAACAAAAACATAAAAAATGGGGGCTGCACTTGGAAGGAGAGCTATTTAAGTCTTAAGGCTATCATTCACTCCTAAATCAATGATTCTATCACTCTAAACTTTCATTCTTCTCTCTCCTAACAAGAAACCAAAGAAAATTTCCTAAGTCCACAAAAAACCACCCATTCGGCCAAGCACCACAAATCCTACTTCCACCCATCAAAAAATTTATCCAACCTACTTTTCTAAACCTAAACCATATTCTAAGAACATCTCTAGTTGTGAGTTTTTGCAAAATCATCCATTTGGAGCTTGGAAAATCACTTTGAAGTTTCTTTCCTATAAGGTGAAAATTCTTCTTTCTTGTTTCTAATTTGATTTTTGATGTTCTAAACCATGATTGATCCATGGTTTATCTTTTTCATCCATAGTTCATAACTTTAAAATTTGTTTAAGCTTATTAGGATTTTTGTTGAAGCTACACAAGAATTTCTAAGGAGGAGTTCAAGGAGATTTTGTCATCTAAATCGGTAAGAGGAGATTTAATCTCATCAACCATGTGTGGTGGTGGGAGAATGGAATTTGTTTATGGTGAAGAATCCATAAGGATTCATCCATTTGATTGCTTGATGTCTTTTTATTTGTGATTAATTTTGTGTGTATGTTTATTCTCTTGTTTATTGCAAGTATGTCTATTGCTTTATTATATGGTATGTGTTCATAAATATATGTATGTGTTTATGAGTTTATGATAATTGGTTGGATATGAATATTATGTTGAGATTTGTAAAAGTGTTCCAAAGAACACAAGATGATGAGTTTATGGTTTTATTATGAAAAAGAGAACCAATGTGTTCTCAATCATTTTTTTTTCTAAAAGGATGACCTAATTTATCTAATTAAGTTAAAGGATTTTACAATGATTTTATAGATGAAAAATAATTTGAATAATGATTTTTAAGGAAAGGTGATTTTCGGCCATCATAGAATTTTTGGTGTTTAATTGATTCAAAAATTGTTTTCTAAGTGTAAATGACTTTGTTAACCTAAAAAGAATTCAATTTTTAATAAATTTTCAAGAATCAAGTAAGTAAATGAATTTTTGTAGAAGTCTAGTATATAAAAGAAATGAATTTTTGACTCTTGAAAAATATTTACTTTTGAGTTATAAAGTATGTTCATAATTTTTGAAGGGTATTTTATGGATATAACCAAACAAATGAATTTTATACGAGTGAAAAACAAGAGAGAAATAACTTACACGTATTTAAAACAATAATTTTTGAAATACGCAATTGAGAAAACGTTTGAAAAATATTTACGCGATTGAAAAACGTTTGTAAAAGGCAACATATTTATGAAAAGGCGATAAATTATTTATGTGATTTATGAAAACAATGAAGTTTTTTACTGTCGGGCCAAAGTGGTGGACCCGGACGTATTGAGAAATGGTACTGTCAAGTGAAAACGTACTGTATTTGGAAATTATCAATACCAAGGGTATTTTTGTAATTATGAGTTATGGTGGATATGAACGTATTTTGGAGATTTTGGTTCATTACGTATTTTTTGAACATGTCAACTTGGTTGTAAAAGGCATTTGACTGATGAGATGAATGACACTGTGTTACGGTGTGATAAGCGGAGTTGTTCGTGTGTTTGAACTTGGAGGCGTTAGTGTGCAGTATATTCCACATGTGGACAGATGGTAGCTCCTGCAAGTGGTAACTCATCACACACCGATGATCTCGACAAATACTCGTCTTAATCAGAATCCATGGGGACTGTCTGGTGCGCATTGCCTGGGTCGTACACGACGTATTTGACTGTGTACCATCTACACGACGTATTTGACTGTGTGCTGTTTACACGACGTATTTGACTGTGTAACAGTTGGTTGAGGCAGCCATTGTTTTTGATGTGCAGACATGTCTATCCGGATTATTCTCTCAGATGTTGATGTCAATGTTGATGTTATGGTTATGTTTAGCTCCATGGAGTAGGTATGTGTCTGTGTGTATTTGCATATGTAGTTTGCATTATAACATGATTGAGTTTATTTATGTTTGATATTATGTATGATCTGATAATATGAATTGTTATATTAATTGTTATATCTGTTTGTGTTTCTTATCTGTTTGTATTGTCGTTTTCTTTACTGCCATGCTGGTAATGATGTAGATTATCTCACCTCTTTTGTGTATATTTTCTGTGTTATTATTTATGTTCTGTAAAATAGTTGAGAAAGTAGAAGAGGAACAACCGCTGGATTTTCAGTACGAAGGAGAGCAACAACCGAACGAGCAGTTTGAGAAGGGTGAGCCTCGAGATCACCCATATTATATGGATTGATTTCGACGTAGGATAACACTAACCGAGGTTTTCTGTATTATAATGATTTTTCCGAGGAAGATCTTTTGGAGAATCAAAACTTTTAGTGTTATGCTTGGGCTAGTTTATGGTTTGCTTTAAACCGATACGAGTTTACTATTTTATTAAATATTTTATATTATGTGAATTATTTGTACCTATTAAAAACATAATCATAAGTATAATTATGGTGTGTATGTAATAGTTGTTTTATTTTATGTTCCGTGTATTTTATAATATAATGTTTCAGACAAAAAAAAAATATTTATTACGAAATGATTTATAACTTGAGTAAGGGTTTATATTTTAATTATTGATTTTGATAAATGTGACATCCTCTAGGAGGGTGTTACATACATGAATGAACTGAATTCACACCACAATGAGAGGGATTCAGAGACTGTGCAGGTATGGAACTGCATAGTAGAGGATGGCTTAAAGGAATTGATTTGGCGTAGCCATATCAACAAGTTGCAACTTCTTTTCGGGAACCTAGAACATAAGAACACCATGGTTTAGCGTGCTTGACCTGAAGTAACTGTGGGATGAGTGACCTCTTGGGAAGTTTCTTAAGATGCGTGTGAGTGAGGACAAAGCACACTGAAAAGACCCGTGTTGATTTATGGAGACACTCATCAATCCTGCAGGCTGTCCTGAGATGTTACACGCCGTGCTGTACGCAATTGAATATCGTGGCATGATTCTGTTTTCTTAGCCCTATAAATATTGTTGCATTAATTTTCATAAGGGAATTAGGTTATTTTCAGAAAGCAGCTACTAGGGTTTCGTGTTTTAGACAAAAAGGAAGTAGAAGAAGCCAAGGTTGGAGGACAACTTCATCTTGGAGGAAGATTAAAGCCCAAGGATCATCACCATTGAGTTTTCTCTTCCATCCCTTTTACTTTCTCATCTCTCTTCCTATGAACATGATATATTTTGTTGTATTTTCGTGCTTCATGGCTAGCTAAGCTATGTTTAGGGATTTCTTTGGATCCTCCTATGGATATTGAGTGATTTTGTAATCCTTTGAGTTTATATACATGATTTGGTTTGGTTCAATCATATAGTTCTTAATGCTTTTGAATGTTTGATCAGCTTTTAAGTGATTTGATAAAATCTAATGAACCTAAACTTAGGAATTTGAATTAAGATCATAAGTATGATTAATGCATGTTTGATTTCATTTAATTAGTTTGAATAAGTTAATTTGCTAATGGGATTGACATATACCTCTTAGCCATGCATAGTAATTGATTGAGAATAGATCTTAATGAGTGGATTTTGCTATAGTTCTCATGGAAACATAGTGAATTAGGTAACTGAAACAGGATTAATTGACCTAGACATAGGCTGTTAACTAAATTAGATTCTCAAGCTAACCTAATCATTTCATTTATATTACTTATAAGGATTGCTTATTATTAATTGAAGTAGAAGGTGAAAAAGGATTCCCTATTCTCTAATCATCAACTTTAATTCCAATTAGATAGCTTTTAAGTCTTTGAATTAGTTTAAACACAACTCTTTTAATTTGAATGTTCTTAGATAGAAATTATTAAGCTAGTGGTTAATAATTAGCACTAAATTAGCAATTATCCTCGTGGGAATGATATCTGATTCATAACTATCTTACAAGTGCAACCTGTACACTTGCGGTAAGCAAAAGAGTGAACACCTACCCCTTCCTACATAAGGATATAGAAGGATCAAAATGACTTCCTAGAACAAAAGTTTTCCTGGAAGAAAGGGATTTTTTGAAATATGCAAGTAACATGTGTTTTCTGTATAATAGTTTTAAAAGTAACTTTGCATGTTTTGGTTTTCAAACTCAATGTTTGTTATTTCCACATATTTGGCTTGGGCCAAAGGTGCTCTTAATGCTAGGGTTCTTAATGCTAGGGTTATGATATTAAAGGAGGTTAAGGAACAAAGGTTGTCGTAATACCTCATTTTACTCAGAGAAAATTCAAGGAACAAATGTTGTACTGGGAATATGCAAGTATCATGATTTTTCTTAAAAACAAAATGTTTTTATTAACATTGCAAAAGTATACATTAGGGCATTCATTAGGTATAATTATACATCATAATACATTGCATAAAATGATAATTGTATGAATAATTTTCCAGTTTTCAGAATTAAAGTAATAAGGACCAAGGTGGAAGCTTGACTTGAAAGTATTCAGAAGGAACAAAATATGATTATAGACAAAGTATGTAATTTATGAAGTAAGAGATATGAAGAGTATCACATTAGACTATGGAGCTTGAAGTATAAAGAATTGTTAGTAGAATGAAACTTTTATATAATTAGATATAGTATTTGATTTGATTATGTAAATGATTTGAGTTGATAAAGAACTTGATTTGGTTATATATAATGTATTTGATTATACAAGGATTTTGTAAAGGTTAATAATTGAACCTCTGTTTCTGATGAGAGAGGACCAGATTTGGCGGCTTTGCCACCTCTCTCTCTCTCTCTCTCTCTCTCTCTCTCTCTCTCTATATATATATATATATATATATATATATATATATATATATATATATATATATAGATAGATAGATATAGATAGATAGATAGATAGATAAATAGATAGATAGATAGATAGATAGATAGATAGATAGATAGATAGATAGATAGATAGATAGATAGATAGATAGATAGATAGATAGATAGATATATATGATAAGTTTTAAACAAAGGATGTGTTTTTCCTCAAAACAGCTGGATTTATTATGATAACACGTTTTTAAAATGTACTACTGAGAATTTCTAATTCTCAGCCCAGTTTTCTATTTTCGTGATAAATTCAATGAAGGACCAAAGCAAGCGTAAGGCAAGGCGATGAAGACTTAATATAGTTATTCATGTATATATATTGGTTTTGTACTTAAATTTATGGTTCTATATACCTTCACGGCTAGTTGTATAGAAGTATGCAATCTCAAACATATCATGTGGTTGTTTTGTAAAGAGCAAGTTTCCAAAGGGTGTAAAATGTCTTATTCTTTTTACTCTATTGTTAAAGGCTCTATATATTTATATGTTAATAGTTATTATATAGGTTGTGTATTTACATTTAAGTTTAAAAGTGTTATATTTAATTCTATTTACTTAGTGTACTTATGGTATACTATAGTATCTAGAATTATAGTGTTACACACTACATGTGTTTTATCTGATCATTCAAGAATTTGAGTTATTAGAGAAATTTTGAGATTTGAATCTTTCAATAACTCTACAACCTAAAATTTTGTGCATGAGTCAAACAAAAATTGTCAGTGAAATTAAATCACAAATTAGTCAAAAATAACACACTGATGAATTTCTACAAATGATCAAAGACTAGGTTGCTCAAGGAAAACAAAAAAAAATTCAACAAATGATGAAACAATGACATATAGGGACAAATTGTGTATTCTAGATGATAAAGAATTGAAAAATTAAATACTAGAAGAAGTCCATTGTAGTAAATATACTATTCATCCAGGAACTACCAAAATGTATCAAGATCTTAAGAAAATTTTCTAGTGGCCTAAGATGAAAGTAGATATTGCGAGATTTGTAACAAGGTGTTTAACATGTCAAAAGGTTAAAATAGAACATCAAAAACCAGCCAGTCTGCTACAACAATTAGAGATTCCTAAATAGAAATGGGATAGCGTTGCAATGGATTTTGTGATGGGATTGCGACAAACTTCTTCAGGGTATGATGCTATTTGGGTTATTATAGATAGATTAACCAAAACAACCCACTTTTTGGCAATTAAAGTTGTAACATCCCGAACCTAATAACCATAGTATAATCATCATTACACCACAGTTACTAAATTTAGGCCTGCTATTAATGTCAATGACACATTTTCAAATATAATCATTATGTGTATACGGAAAATATAAGCCACGAATGAATATATTTAATATATAACTCCAAAGATTCCTCCAAAGAGAGTTATATTCTAAATATATGTATATATATAACAAAATTTACCAAGTACTACAATACATAAAACTTACTCAGTCAAAACATATATGTAACTACCATATAAAGACTCGATCTGGCCCAAGCGCAAACATCTAGAGAGAGATGTCCTGCACCTGATCCACCTTGGGATTCTCGCCAGAATCCCTAACTTCCAAAAACTCCATACGGGACATGGTTCTACTATCAGGAGTCTGAGTAGATGGCACCACAGACTCCTCTCTAGGGGTGCGGTCTAGATCACCCTACATCTCCCGAATAGGCATGATGAACTCCAAGCGTAGGGTGACATCCAGAGCAAAGAAAGGTTCTCCATCACGGGTCCCACAAACAACCACAGAAAAGTCTCACGTGTATCTAATGCGCTCCGAATTCTAGTCTATCCTCCAGGCATCTGAACCACCATGAAACAGAACACTCACATAACCAAGAGAGTCTTGATCCGACGCCATCACGAACACAGTAGAATTAACACAGTAAAAATGGGTGTAATCCCTCTTCATCTTCCTTCTCGATCTTTAACAAGCATCAAGTAATATAACACAAAATAACACAACAAAGAGGTGAGATCTCCTACTTTAATACCAACACAGCAGTAAAGAAAACAGAGAGGATAGTAATACCATCCAGATACAATAAGCAGTAATTTCAGATATCAATCGGCAAAATAATACTAAACAAATTAATTTAAGAGCCAATTTCAATAAACAATTATTTCATCAAGTATCAAATAATTGAACAAGTATAAAAATGTCACAATGATATGCAGACTAACCATGCATATGTACAATGTGACCAATTTCCTATTCCATAGAGCTAAACACAGATTCAGAGAGAATGATCAAGGAGACATGTCTGTATCTCGTTAGCCTTAAATCAAGTGCTTCAATATCAACAAATTATGCAACATAACTTACACAAGACATTCTTCACAAGATCGTGATATAGGACAGTGTCTCGGTCTGGATCGTCGGTGCATTTGCATCAGTCTATCCCACGGCATAGAGGAGCTACCAACTGCCCATGATGGGACACCCGCACCCTGACGCCCCCAAGGTCAACAAGTGACCAACACTTGTTTATTCGCACCCGCACTAAGGTGTAATTCATCTCATAGGCTCACACAGCCTTAACAAATAGTCCAGTGGACTTTCAATGCATGACCAATGATTCAATACATGAATAATAAATAATCACATGATACAAAATAGCCACCACTAGGCTTAATAGGATATCAAATCCATCACAGGATACAGAATAGCCACCACTAGGCTCAACATTCTAACATCTTTCACAAAGTTCATATTACTTTAATTTATAAAACCCTTTTTTCTATTACTTTCAGAACACTCTCTTGATTTAAAACCTCTACTTTATAGATCACTAAATCACTTAATTTATTAAGTCCTTAACCATTGTTCAAAACCCATTTTTAACCTCTTGGTTGAAAATCACTCTTGAAATAAGGTTGAAATATTATTTTTCCTTCTATCCATTTTATGAGTCCCCAATTATGTTTCTAAATTATCTAATTGCTTAAGTTCCCACTTGATACCAAAAATATTGCCTTGGTTACCTCACATGGCCATGAACCCTAAGGGTCATTGGACCCAAAATTTTTTATCTTGTTTTATCCTTGTTTACCCTTAATCAATTCATTTTTAACCTAAGCTTCTAAATTCCATATTACCACAAAACTTGTCTTGGATATCCCATTTTCCTTCCTTCTTGACCGAGACCCTCACCAAAGATTTTTAGTCCTAAAATTTTCATCATTTCATCAATTCCTCATCACCTAATTTCTTAAGCCCCAACTTAATACAAGGATTTTACATTGGACCCTTAATTAGGCCACTTGGCCGTGAGTCACTCCTAAAAAGGGATAAAAAATCTTTTGCTTTTCATACATGATTCCAAGCATTCCAAACATATCCATCAATCCATTTCACATTTCTATTTTCATAAGTCATACATATTATTCAAAGCAATAGAAACCAAGGTCACATAATCACAAAGTATATAAATTATACAAACAAGGAGTGAATCCACACATGGATTTCTCACATATACACACAAGATTCATTTCCTCACCACCATGTGTGGTTGAAGAGGACAATCTCTATCTTACCTAAAGAGACAACAAGAAAAGTAAGCTCTTTTGTGCCTCTTGAAATTCGTCCAACTCCTATACCAAAACCCTAGGATGATCAAACTCACATAATCAACAACCAAAGCTTGAAAAGAGAAGTTCTTGATCACCAAGGTGCCAAGAATCACGAAAAAGAGAAGATAAGATAGAAAAGCCAAGAACTTTACCTCAAAACTTCAAGTTTTAGGGCTTTATGGAAGAAGATGAAGATGGAAGAATCAAGTGATGGTCACAAAAGGAAAAAGCTTCAAGGTGATGAGGAGATGCGAGAAACAAGGTTGATTGAGCAAGCAAGCTTGGATGGCCAAGAATGGTGGGTTTGGCTGTGGGAATGGAGAGAAAATGGAGAGGAAATGTGAGTTTTTTAATATGGTTCCAACAAGAAAGAAAAGCCTCCAAATAAGATGTAGTTTCAAGTAAGGTGATTGCTTGAAATTAAGCAAACATGGAGGGTGGAGGAATGGTGGTTGCCATGGACTTGGAGAGGAGAGGAAGTAGATGAAAATGTGAAGGGGAAAATGAGAGAAGAGAAATGTGGAGAGAGAAAGTGATAGAAAACTTTTGAATGAAAGTGATAATGTATTTTGTAAAAAGATGACAACTTTCCTTGTCATTTTCCCCCCCAAAACTGTGGGGCCTCTTAGGAAGAGAAAGGGAGAAGCTTACTCTAGAAGATTGGTGCAAAGCTTCCTTGAGAAACTTTGTTCACTTTTTGAAAAGGTCAAAGTGATGATGTCACTTTAATAATGTCATCTTGATGATGTCATTAAAGTGCTCTCTAGAAAAGATGACTAACAGTCTACTAAAGCTATTATCCAGTGGACAAATGTTACAGTTAACAAATCTAGTATCTATTATCTAACGGATAATAAAACGTACTGTAATTTTATTTATCAGATAAAATCTCGAAAAATGAAAACTTTGTAAACTGTATCCGGCATCAGGTTTAATAAGATCCCCCATCACCATTTCCATAGTCCAAGGTTTTCCGGCCTCAGGAAAAATATTGTATTTTTCCGGCCCTGCTCAACGCGTACGCAAATTGATAAATATATTAAAATAATTAAAATGACTGAAATAATTCGTAAAAATTCACAAAAATCACAAATATTATAAAATAAATATATATCATGAAACAAGCAATTTTCAGGGTATTACAAAAGCTACTTATTCATTAGATAGACTGACTCAAATGTACATTAATGAGATTGTCAAATTACATGGTATCCCTTCTAGTATTATATCTGACAGAGACTGTAACACCCCTTGATTTAATAACCATAACACAATCGTCATTATTGCCACAGTCACTAAATCAAGACGTACTACAATTTAACAACAAGTCTGAAAAATTTAATCTTTGTGCATGTATAGAAAATACGAGCCATGATATGAAATATATATATTTATGTTTACTCGAAATTAGAATACAACATCAGCTTAGCATAAAGTTATATTCCGCAATCCATGCATTAAAGTAACATACTACAATATTAAACACAAGTTTTATATAGGATAACTACCATATAAAACTTTGGCCTCTTCCAAAGTCATACACCTGGATAGAAGGGTCCTACACTTGATCTTCCTCTGGATCACCAACTGATGAACTTCCCCCTTAAGACACGTCATGATGCAAAGGAACCTGAATAGGTGACACAACTGAAACCTCTCTAGGAAAGAGGTGACAGTTATCCCATAACTCCCCAATGGGTATAGGGAACTCCACATGCATAAAAGTATGAGAGATACTCGTAGTTGCTCCAAGATAGTTACCGCTCCAAATTATGGTCACATCTCCCATGTATATAAAACGCTCCGCATCACGGTCGGAATGTTAGGCTTCCAAACTGCCATGGAACTGTATCCACATGCAACTGAAGTAAGCTTGTCCCGATGCCATCGTGAATAGACAAAAGTCGATTCCAAACTAAACTAAGCAAATTCAACTCGCACTCTTCACAGTTTTTATCCAACATAGCATAAGACAGAGTAATACGACAAAGGGGTGAGACATCCTACTTACATTACCAATTATGGTAGTAAAGAAACATAACAGCGCAAAACGGCCATATAGCAAGGCAACAATATTAAACAGTAACAGTGACATATAATAAAAGAAACAACAACAGAGTCTCAGATAATAAACAATAAAACTGTTCAAATAATCATAACATCATTTAAAACAATAGTCAAATCATCATATGAATGAGTGCTAAATAATATGATATGAATGAGTGCTAAATGATATGCTGACTCACAATACCGACTCACAATGCCAACTCACAATGCATGTACACTTGGTACCAAGAATTCCCACTCCATGGAGCTTTATCAATTTCAAAGATGAACGTTTCAGAAGATCTGACCCCCTTAATGACAATCTACGGGACTACGAAGAGAATAGTGTTTGTCGGTTCCTCGTCAGTGCGCTACAACTGGTTTTCTAGCTAGAGGTATATAAGGTGATAACATCATCACTAGAGGAATCACCGCGCCCTGACGCACCCTGAGATCCATCAGAGATCACATTATCCAATTCTCGTCATTCACCGCGAAAAGAATAGTGATTTGTCGGGTCAGTAATGCAGTGCAATCAGCTTACACCATGCCTTACGCCCCCCATAGATTCTTTCATTGGATCATACTACTCGATTCTCATTCATCGACTGCGTAATTTGTTCTATACATGTTGACTCAATGCATAATCATAGGCTCATCCCACCTTTTAACAGTCATCGACTAAGCAATTTGTTCAATGGATGTTGACTCAATGCATAATCATGTATATTCAACAATAACGATATATTTTCCATAACACGCCATAATTTGGCCAAGTTAGATATCAACAGAATTTTAGTCCCAAACACGGACCCACATTAACATAGTATTAAGTTCTCAAGAGTGATAACACACTTTTTGAGGTTTATTTTGGGGTTTCACTTTAATTAACATCTCTTATGAATTCATTTTCTAGAGGAGTTCTCTTGAAGTCCTTATTCAACCATCATTCCTTTAGATTAGCCAAGCTCTTTAATCTAATCAAATTATGTTTGCTTAAATCTACTCTAGGGTTTTACAAGTCTCAAACTCTTTTGTTCTTCCCTTATGTCCAAAATCACTCTAAGTCATAATATAAAGTCTTATTATTTATTCTTTCCATTTTATGAACTCCAAAGGAATCTAAAGTTTTCTAATCATCTAAGTCTCCATTTTAGCACTACGTTTTGTGGCATTTTCACATAAGGAGTCGTGAGTCTCATTATGATAAAAGTCCAACCCTTTTTCTCTCACCACATTGTTGATCATTTATGACTTAATTACTAAAATCCCAAGGTTGCACAAAATCACCACTTGGACCATTAAATCTCCTAGAGGCCGTGAGCCTCCCAAGGTAAGAAGTCCCAAAATTTTCTATTACAATCATCAATTCTTTAACACCTAATCACCTAAGTTCCAATGTCTCCAAAATCACACTTGATTCCCAAAAATTTTCCCTAAGGTCGTGACCCCCAAAAATGGCAGGAAAATCTTACATTAATCCAAACACGATATATATATATATATATATATAATCCATAACCATCAAGACATGCAAAGACAACCAATAACTCATACAAGTCTAAATAAATACAAAATCATGAAAAACAACACAACAAAGAGAGCAATCCACATATAGATTTCTCATCAACAACACCAAAAATGTTTCCTCACCACCAAGATAGGTTGAAGAGGATTATCTCCCTATTACCTATGGAAGACAACTCAAGAAAGCAAGCTTCTTGATCTTCTTTTTGAAATTTCGTCCTAAAGCTCCAAGAACCCTAAAATGAACAAACTTTTAGGATCAACCACCAAGCTTTGAAAGGAAGAATCTTTGGCCACAAAGGTGGCCAAGGAACACGAAAATGAGAAGAAAAAGAAAAAAAAGTTGAGAACTTTGTAATTGAACATATGCCTTTGAGGATTTTGTTTTGATGATAACAAACGTGAAGACTAAAATGAAGATGATAGAAAGACCAAGTCCAAGATCGCATGAGAATAGCTGTAGGACTTAGGATCTTTTTGTATGGAGCTCACTCTAAATATCTCTCAATTTTTTGAAAGAAAAATTAAGTTTGGTTTAATCAAGTGTTTCTTTAAAATCAGTTTTTATTATTTTCTAAACAAACAAGGTTTATTCCTTCTTTTACGAGCTTCTGTTTTTTTAACTTATCTATTCGAATAAAGCTCCATCCATTCGAATAAATCTTATGTTTTCTGAACTGGTATTCGAATAATGTGTTTTAAAGCCTCTGTTTTCTAATATATGCTATTCGAATAAACTAAGTGTTTATTCGAATAACAAGACCTCCAAAAAGGCTCTCTCAAAAGAGTTATTCGAATAAGTCAGTAGTTATTCGAATAAACTCAGTTTTCCTGAAATACTTGTTAAAAGAGCTATTCGAATAGACTTAAAGTCATTCGAATAACCCATATCAGATGGCCCTTTACAAAGCTTCACAAACAGTGTTATTCGAATAGAGTTTCATTTATTCGAATAATCACGGTTTTTACGAAGTCTGATATGGAATCAAGTTTTTGAAATATTAAGCATTAATTACCCCCAACGGCTGTTTCTTCGAATTTTCTCTATAAATAGAAGCCTTGGGTCCTCTCAAAAACTACCCAATACTCTGATTATTTTTTTTAATTGCTATATCTTGTGAAACTATTTTCTACGCTCTATTTTTCGATTAAACTTTGACATATTTCTATGAGAGCTCCATTAGCACTTCAATTTGTGTAATTTACTCTGAGTGAGAGTTTCTCTTCTTCTTTATCTATTTCTCTGATATTCTGTATTGAGAGTGAGGTATCCCTGCAGGCTTAGGCTTTAACACAAGGGTAGCATTTCCCTGTGTGTGACAAGTGCTCTATTGTGTAACGGTTGTAAGCACCTATTGAAGCTTGTATGTATTGTGAAAAATCTCGGACATTGTTTTGAGAACTGGACATAGATCACAAGTGGGTTAGTGATCGAACCAGGATAAATATTGTGTCTGCTTCTCTTCTTAATCTCTTTACTTTACGCAATTTTATTTTATTGCACTTTTATTTTTTTGCTATTCTTAATACTTCCTTTCTTCATATCATTTCTTCTACGCATTTATTTAATAAGTTTCAATAATTATATTTTAATTAATAGAGGTTTTGCGAAAAATTTTGTACTCAATTCACCCCCCCTTGAGTACTGGAAGCCACTTGGTAACAAGTGGTATTAGAGCTAGACTCTTGTATAAAGAGCTTAGCAGCTTCAAGAGAACATGGCTTCCTCAAATGGTTTTTCAGAAGGCTCTTCCATAAATCGACCACCCTTTTTCAATGGGGATGGTTATGCATATTGGAAGGAAAGAATGAAAATCTTCATCGAAGCTATTGATCTAGATGTGTGGGATGCTGTTGAAAACGGTGCCTTTGTACCTACACATGAGGTCGATGGTGTAAGGACCGAAACACCAAGAAATAAATGGTCTGATGAAGACAAAAGAAAAGTCCAACATAATTTAAAAGCAAAAAATATAATTACTACTGCATTGGGATATGACGAGTTCTTTAGAATTTCAAATTGCAAAACTGCTAAAGAAATGTGGGACACTTTGCAAGTTACCCATGAGGGTACTAGTGAGGTAAAAAGGTCGAGAATCAATTCTCTAACTCGTGAATATGAATTATTCAGAATGAACTAAGGAGAAAGCATTCAAGAAATGTAAAAGAGGTTCACCCATATAGTTAATCATCTTGCATCCTTAGGAAAAAGTTTTTCAAACAAAGATTTGATTAACAAAGTGTTGAGATGTCTTAGCAGGATTTGGCAACCCAAAGTAACAGCCATATCAGAATTAAGAGACTTGTCGACAATGTCCTTAGCTATCCTATTTGAAAAACTTCATGAGCACGAACTAGAACTGAGCAGACTAAGTCAAAGTGAAGAAAACGATAAAAAGAAAAAAGGGATAGCGCTTAAAGCTACTACCTCAACAATCGACAATGATGATGAAGAAGATGAGGAAGGCTCAGAAAACATCGAGGTAAATGAAGAAAATCTCAGTTTATTAGTCAAAAAATTTGGTAAATTTCTCAGAAAAAAGAAAATGCAAAGAAGACCTCCCTTCCCTCCGAAGAAGACCTATTTCAAGAACGAAGGAGCCTCATCAACTCCAACATGCTATGAATGTGGCAAACCTGGTCACATGAAAATGAAATGCCGAGTTTTCCAAAAGAAGAAAGAAAAATTTGAAAAGAAGCCCTTCAAGGAAAGAAAAGGAAGAAAAGCCTATATAGCATGGGATGAAAATGACATGGATTCAACTGACAGCTCAGATAGCGAAGAAGCTCAACTATGTCTCATAGCCAAAGGGGAAGAAGAAGAAGAAAGTGAAAATGAGGTTAGTTCTAACTCTACACTACTGCCTTCTTATGATGAGTTACAAGATGCTTTTGAAGAATTACATAATGAATCTTTAAAACTCACAAAACAAATTTTTTCTTCTAAGAAAATAATCTCCTCTCTAGAAAATAAAATTCTTATTCTAAATAAAGAGATTGAAGAATTAAAAATAGAAAATGAAACTTTGGGAATCATTGATGCATGCTCATCTCATTCCTCACATGCTTCTACCTCTTCGTCTTGTCCTTCATGTCATTTGCTTGAAAAAGAAATTGAAGATTTAAAGAACACCCTTGCTAAATTCACTTTTGGGAGAGATAATCTAAATATCATATTAGGAAAACAAAGGGCTGTTTTTGAAAAAGCTGGAATTGGTTATAACCAGAAAAATCAGCATAAATCTTATAAAAATTTCTTTGTTTATTCAAGTACTTCTAGTAGTCCATTTATTAAATGTTTTTACTGTAGAAAGAAGGGTCATAGTGCTTTAACATGCAATGCAAGAAAGAATGTTAACACCAAAATTGGGACAAAAATGGTTTGGGTTCCAAAGGGTACATTGCCCAAAACTGACACTCAAGGACCCAAGAAAATTTGGGTACCAAAGGTTAAAAATTAAAATTGTGTTGTAGGTGTGCTTGAAAGCCAGGAGCTCAAATTGGTACCTCGATAGCGGCTGCTCCAAGCATATGACCGGGGATGACTCGAAATTCACCACGTTTATTCCCAAGAATCATGGACACATTACTTATGAAGATAACAACAAGGCAAAAATTCTTGGAATCGGCAAAGTTGAAGTTTTAGCAAAAACACATTTAAATAGAAAAGAAAAAGAGATCAAGGAGCAAGAAGAGAAACAAAGACAAGAGAAATCACAGGCTTTGGAACTTCCCAAAGAATGGCGAACTTCAAGATATCATTCTCTTGATCAAATAATCGGTGATGTATCTAAAGGCGTAAGTACTCATAATTCTCTTAGAAATGCTTGTAATCACTTAGCTTTTGTTTCTCAAATTGAACCAAAAGATATAATTGAAGCATTTGATGATGAACACTGGATATTAGCTATGCATGAGGAGTTAAATCAGTTTGAAAGAAATCAAGTTTGGGAATTAGTTGCTAGACCTAATAATCACCCTATAATTGGTACTGAATGGGTTTTTAGAAACAAACTTGATGAAAATGGATTAATAACTAGAAACAAAGCTAGACTAGTTGCTAAAGGTTATAATCAATAAGAAGGAATAGACTATGAAGAAACTTATGCACCTGTAGCTAGACTAGAAGCTATTAGAATGTTACTTGCTTATGCTTGCATTATGGATTTCAAATTATATCAATTGGATGTTAAAAGTACTTTTCTAAATGGCTTTATTCAAGAGGAGGTATTCGTTGAACAACCTCTAGGTTTTGAAAATCATGAACTACTCAACTACGTTTTTAAACTTAAAAAGGCTTTGTATGGTTTAAAGCAAGCTCCTAGAGCTTGGTATGAAAGGTTGAGTAAGTTTCTTCTAGAAAATGGTTTTTCAAGAGGAAAAGTCGATACTACCCTTTTTATTAATGATATTCTTCTTGTACAAGTATATATGGATGATATAATTTTTGGTGCTACTAATGAATCCCTTTGCAAAGAATTTGCTAAGACAATGAAGAATGAATTTGAAATGTCACTGATGGGGGAGCTAAATTTCTTCCTCGGACTTCAAATCAAACAATCGAATGAAGGGACATTCATAAGTCAAACAAAATACTGCAAGGAATTGCTCAAGAGGTTCGAAATGGAAAACACTAAACACATGGCCACTCCAATGGGCACTTCATGCTATTTGGACAAAGATGAAGGAGGTAAATCAGTAGAAATAACGAAATACAGAGGTATGATTGGATCTCTCCTTTATCTTACTACTAGTAGGCCAGATATTATGTTTAGTGTATGCATGTGTGCTAGATATCAGGCAAACCCTAAGGAATCTCATTTAAGTGCTGTCAAGCGAATAATGAAATACCTAGTTGGCACTTCACAAATGGGCTTGTGGTACCCTAAGGGTGCCTCATGCAACCTAATAGGCTATTCTGACTCTGATTTTGCTGGGTGCAAATTGGATACAAAAAGTACTAGTGGGACATGCCACTTGCTTGGTAGTTCTTTAGTCTCTTGGCATAGCAAGAAACAAAATAGTGTGGCTCTGTCTACCGCTGAGGCTTAATATGTTGCAGCCGGGAGCTGTTGTGCTCAAATTCTTTGGATGAAGCAACAACTCTTAGACTACGGTCTTCAGCTTGATCACATCCCTATAAGATGTGATAACACTAGCGCAATAAATATATCTAAGAATCCCATTCTGCATTCCAGAACAAAGCATATAGAGATAAGACATCACTTTATCAGAGATCATGTACAAAAAGGGGATTGCATCCTTGAATTTGTTGAAACATCCAAGTAACTTGCAGATATCTTCACTAAACCCTTAGCAAAAGAAGCATTCTTTTATATTAGAGGAGAATTAGGTATAATTGATCAATCAAATGTTTAATCGCATGTATTGTTGTTTAATATTCCCTCAATCATATGGAAAATTGACTTATCTTGCCTCCTGAACGTATGTGTTTTTATACTATTTTTATTGGTTTATTCGAATAAACATATGCTTATTCGAATAAGGTCATCTAAAGCTTATAACATATCATATTGGTTATTAGATTTATTCGAATAAACTTATCTTATTCGAATAAACTGGCCTCTTTATCATGTTGTGGTTCATATGTTCTCTGCTTATTCGAATAAATCCTTCTCTATTCGAATAACCAGATCCTTATTTTTTATCAGTATTAATCTCTGCCCTCTGCCTATTCGAATAACACTGAGGCTATTCGAATAACCAGAGCCCTGTTTTATCAGCCTTACTGACTGCTTTCTGTCTATTCGAATAAATCCTAAACTTATTCGAATAAGACCTTTTCAAATGTCAAAACGCTTGGCTTTCCCAATTGCTCTATTTGAATAAACATTCCTCTTATTCGAATAAAACCTATCAGGGAACTTCGTTCAAAGCCCCTATCCTTTTTGTTCCTACGCAAGGTTCATTCGAATAAACCCTAGGTTATTCGAATAACCACGGGCTTCCTTTAAATTGCCCCGCGCGCCCAGCCGTTTTCATTTCCATATTCCATTCATCTTCGTCGTCCTCTCATCTCTCTCAACTCCCCTCCACCATCTCCCTACCATCTTTCTATCTTCCACACCTTTAAACATCATGGCCTCCTCTTCCAATAAGCGTGCTCGCACCAAGGTTGCCCCCTGCAACAACCCTCTTGACATGCGAAGGCTCTCCTCTAATGAAGCGCAATGTGGTCGCTTCATTACGCACTTCTGGGAACGTAATCTCGTTCAGCCCAAGTACCTTGATCTCCCCTTCTTTCAGCAGCATCGAGGCTTCGACTTCCTGTCTCTTTTGGAAAACCAGGGGGTTCTACAGCTTTGTTCCCACCGGGATACGCTCTACCGTGCTCTAATGAAAATGTTCTTCTGCAATCTAGCCATTGATGGCCAGAACCTCCTCACTGAAGTCTGTGATCAAGACATTGTTATCACTCCGCAGGACTGGCAGACATTGTCCGGTTTACAGTTCGCTGGCACCATGGTCGAAGATGACGACAACCCTTTCCCTGAGTTCAACAGGATTCAGGCCACTGAGGATCTGTTGAAGCTTGGATTGGCTTTACCTATCAGAGGTCTCAAAGGTGGAATGCTAAAAAGCCAAGATAGGCTTTTGCATTACACCTTTGCTCACATTTTGGCTCCCCGCGGCAGGAACTACGCATATCTTAGTGAAGACGACATCTTCATGCTTTGGATCTTGAAGAAAGGCCATAAGATCAACTGGCCCGTGTTTATTATGAAACACATGATGCGTGCCAAGGGTAAGGAAAAATCAGACCTGCCTTATGGGATCCTCATCACTACCTTGCTTTGCAAGTACCCTTAGGTCTTGGAGTCTGAGCGAGCCATAGCCTTGACCCATCACAACGTGTTTGGGTCCTTCACTCTTCGAAAAATGAAGATGATCCAAACCGATGAAGGCTGGGTGTACCCGGATGAAGTTGTTGATGATGAGTTTGACCCTGCTGACGCCCCTGCTGCCCCTGTTGTACCGGATGATGCCCCACCTACTGCTCCTGCTCCCGTTACCTTAGAGCAGATCATGGCCACCTTGCATGTTAACCGCGCCTACATGGAACACACCTTCTCTATTCTTTTTGATAAAATAGAAGGTGTTGAAAGTGAGGTCGCCGCCTTACAAGCTGCTTTACCTGCTCCTGCTCCGGCTCCTGCTCCTACTTCAGCTTCACCATCACCGCCTCTGGATTTCTTCTTTTAGGAGTTGTTTAGCTCTTAGGATCCTTGATTAATCTAGTGTTACTTTTTGCTTTAGCTATTTCTGGTTTGGGATCCTGTATTTACATCTTTTTTTATTAATATATGAGTTTCCAATCTACTATAGTGTATTTATCTGAGAATGTTTTGCAATTATTTCTCTTTTCTATGACTATAATTGTTTATGGATCTTACCCTCCTTTTTGCTCATGACAAAAGGGGGAGAAATATTTGAATTGAGAAAAGACAGGTAAACTTAAAATACAATTTGATTCAAAATGAAAGGGGGAGCTGCGCACATCACTGATACACGTTTCTTCTCATATTTAAAGAAGAGGTAAGCTTTTATACCTCCTTGTGAATTCCAATTTTATGTACTAATTCCTTTTCTCTTTGATAGTTTGTCATCATCAAAAAGGGGGAGAATGTAATTGAACATATGCCTTTGAGGATTTTGTTTTGATGATAACAAACGTGAAGACTAAAATGAAGATGATAGAAAGACCAAGTCCAGGATCGCATGAGAATAGCTTTAGGACTTAGGATCTTTTTGTACGGAGCTCACTCTAAATATCTCTCAGTTTTTTGAAAGAAAAATTAAGTTTGGTTTAATCAAGTGTTTCTTTAAAATCAGTTTCTATTATTTTCTAAACAAACAAG